>CM028137.1:197442500-197965000 GCA_016271365.2 Neoceratodus forsteri
TTAATAATCAAGTTAGCCAGCCTGGGAGTGGTCCCAGGGTAGCCTGGGTAGCAAACTGGCTGCACAACAGGACGCAGAAGATAATATGTGAATGGAACACATTCCGAAGAAAGGGGTTACTAGTGGAGTACCTCAGGGCTCAGTACTGGGTCCAGTCCTCTTTAACATCTTTATAGGTGACATTGCAGAGGGTCTGAGGAAAGGTATGCCTCTTTGTAGATGACACAAAGATCTGTAACAGAGCTGATACACAAGAGGGGTAGAAAAGATGAGAAGGGACTTGGCAAGGTTGAGGAATGGTCAGACATATGGCAACTTAGATTCAATGCAAAGAAGTGCAAAGTAATGCACCTGGGAAACAAAAACCCAGGAGAAGAGTACACAATAGCAGGGGAGGTACTAACAACAACAAAAATGGAAAGGGACCTTGGGGTAGTCATATCAGATGACCTAAAGGTGGGTAAGCAATGTGAAAAGTCGGTAAGGAGAGACAGGGGGATACTGAGATACATAGGAAGGGGCATCACAAGTAGAAAAAGAGAAGTGGTTATCCCTCTATACAGACAGTTGGTGAGACCCCATCTGGAGTACTGTGTGCAGTTTTGGAGACCTCATCTACACAAGGACATAGACAGGATGGAAGCAGTCCAGAGGAGGGCAACTAAAATGGTGCAGGGTCTGCAGGAGAAACCATATGAAGAGAGACTGAGAGAGCTTAATATGTATACTCTTGATGAAAGGAGGGACAGGGGGGACATGATAGAAACGTTCAAGTACCTCAGCCGAATCAACAAAGTCCAGGAGGGTAGCATCTTTCAGAAAAAGAGATGTGTAAGAACAAGGGGGCACAATTTAAAGATAGAGGGGGACGGCTCAGGGGTAATGTGAGGAAATTTTTTTTCACGGAGAGAGTGGCGGATACATGGAACAGCCTTCCTGAGGAGGTTGTTGGGTCTAAAACAGTGGGGGAATTCAAACATGCATGGGACAGACACAAGGCAATTATAGTGGGGGGTTGCAGGAAGTAGGCTGTTGGTTAACTAGATCTGCAGCTTATCCAGTAGGTAGGGAAATGGGCAGACTGGGTGGGCCAAGTGGTCCTTATCTGCCATCAAAGTCTATGTTTCTATGTTACCAGCAACAGGCTGATATTTTGGTTACAAACTTTAAGGAATGTGGCTGAAGTGGGGGCGGGGTAGAACACATATAAAAATGACAGTGATTGATTTTAGAGGGGTGGACTTTGGGGGGGATGGAACACATCCTTAGTAGCTACCTAGATGAGATCAGGTCAAGCATGGGCAAGGAGGCCCGATGGGAAATTATTAAAAAGGGGCTCCTGGAGGCTACCATGAGGGAGAGACGTAAGTGGGGCAAAGCTAAGAGGCTGAGTTGGTGGACAAGGGAGGTCCAGGATGTGGTGGGGGGGAAGGCTGCTTATAGCCGATATAAATGTTCTTGGGGGGCTATATCCAATGGGGAGTATGATAAGGTAGTCAGGAGGGTCACCAGTGTGGTGAAGTTGGCCAAAGTGGAAGGCAGAGCTAAGACTGGCACAGGGGATTAGAAGGGGGGAAAAGGGTTCTTCAGGTATATCAGGGGAAAGAAGAAAAGGGAAAGGGAAGATTAGTAGGCTGAGGATGGGGAGTGGTTGGGTGGAGAAGGAGGCAGGGGAGAAGGCAGAGGTACTAAATGACTTTTTGCCTCAGTCTTTACCAGGAGGATTGGGGGGCACATAGCAAGGGGAGAGGAAGGGGAACCGCAGATGAAGTGGGAGAAATGGATGCTGAAATCCTCAGTGGGGGGTAGGGTGGGAAGCCCTCAAGGCCCTAAGAGGGAAAATGCACTGGGCCCAGACGGATCCATCCCAGGGTGCTTAAGGAGCTGGCTGATACCTAGTTGCACCCCGGCAAACCTTTTAATGCCTCCCTGCAGTCAGGGTGGGTGCCTTATGACTGGAGGATGGGCCCATATCGTGCCTTAAACACAAGGTGGCTCATGTGAGGAGCCAGGAAAACTATGTAATGTTAGCCTGATGTCGGTAGTGGGCAAAGTGATGGAGGTCATCTTGAAGGAGAGGCTGGAGGAGGTTCTGGAAGCATGGAGTCACCTAGATGATCACCAGCATGACTTTGTTAAAGGCAGATCATGTCAGACCAACCTGGTGGACTTCTGTGAAGGGGTGACAAGTGCACTGGATCTGGGCAGGCCAGTGGATGTCCTCTTTCTTGACTTCAGCAGGGCATTTGACTTGGTGCCACATCCCAGGCTACTAGGAAAGCTGGAGGATATGGGGGTGGGGGGGCAGATGGTCAGGTGAATAGGAAACTGGCTAGCGGGCATGTAAAGAGGCTGAGGGTGGGGGAGGCTTATCTTCCAGGAGTGTCATTAGCGGAGTCCACAGAAGTCAGTACTGGGCCCACTCCTGTTTAACACCTATATTTCAAACATCAGAAGCGGTATCAGGAGCAGGATGAGCCTCTCTGCCAATGACTTGAAGCAGTGGGTGGTGGTGGAAGGGGACGAGGGGAAGCTGGCTCTCCAGGAGGACCTGGAGACTCTGAGGAGGTGGTCATGAGCCTGGAAGCTAAAGTTTAACGCTGGCAAATGCAGGGTTCTGCACCTGGGGGCCAAAAACCTGACTCATGTATACACCTTTGGGGGGGGCACTGCAGGTTTCTAGGGGGAGAAGGACCTCGGGCTGGTGGTGGATGCAAAAATGAATAACTCAGAGCAGTGTAGAAGAAGGGCTGTGGCCCAAGCAAATAAAATGCCGAGGTCCATAGCCAGGGGGATAACCTCAAGGAGTTGAGGGGTGCTCCTTCCGCTGTACAATTGCCTGGTTAGACCACACCTTGAATACTACGTGCAGTTTTGGCATCCCTACTTAAAGAGGGACATTGCTCTACTGGACAGGGTACAGAGGAGGGTGACCAGGATTATACTGGGGCTAGGGGAAGAGCCCTGTGAGGAGAGACTGGAGGAGATCAACCTGTACTCAGTGGAGGAGAGAGAGGAACGGGGAGGGATATGATAGAGGTCTTCAAATATCTCAAAGGAATGAATAGGGTAAGCCTTGAGGGGTTGCTTCAGCTGAGGGCAGTAGGAGCCACCAGGGGACACTCAATATAAGCTGGACAGGGGAGACTGTGGGAGAAACAAGGAGACTCTACTTCACTGAGAGGGTGGTGGAGCCCTGGGGAGTTGGTGGCTGCTACAACTGTGGAGGGATTCAAGAAAGGCTGGGACAGGTACAGGGGAGGAGGCATCAGAGCTCCGCTGGGGAGTGCGGGACCTTGTGGGGGGGGGGCTGAAAACAGTGCCCTGGGAAGGTACTGATCATCGAGCAGAATTGATAGACCATAGGGCCTAATCTGCTGGCTTCTTAGTATGTATGTTAAGTGAACGTACTGCTTCACAAGCTAGGCATGTGCAAATGGGATACAGAGGCAGAAATTATTGCAATCAAAGCCAATTAAAAAGATGACTGTAGTCAAGGTACAAAAACACAATAGATAAACATATCCTATACAAAAATCAATTACTCAATGCAGCTTGAAACAGTTGTCTGTTTTATTTATACTGGAAAGTTCATGGGCCACAGACACGTTCTCATGGTCGACCAGTGTACATAAAGACAATACATAGTATAAAAATATATATCTATCTACATGTATACATACAATATATGTAATAGATAACCCCACTCTAGGTGTGGTCGTTGATATACGCACGCTTGTAAGTGCTAGATGCATGAGGTTTTAGGCTGAGTACATTCAACCATCCAAGGTGCATATATATCAGAGCACAACCGCACACCCTAGAGTGGGTTATCTATCTTATAAACATACTAACATACTAAATGCCAACAGAATAGGCTCACTGTCTTTATGCCTGCTCGCTTGGTCAGCCCCCACCCTGGGAGCTGACTTGCTGCCCCTCACCTTCTGGCTTCTCCCTCTCAGTTCCAGATATTTTCGCTGCATTGGATTTTGCCTAGAACCCTTCCCTGTACCTGTCCCACTCCCTCTTGAACCCCTACACCGCCTCTGCCTCCACCAGCCCCCAGGCAGCACATTCCATGGCTCCACCACCCTCCTCAGTGAAGTAGCACCTCCTCCTTTCCCCCTGAATCTTTCCCCTCCAGCTTCCACCCATGCCCTCTAGTGGCCCCTCCTCCCTTCCTTCAAGCACCTGACTGCTCCTCCCTATTTACCCCCTTCATGTACCGAAGACCTCTATCATGTCCCTCCGGTCCCTTCTCTCTTCCAGTGTATACATATTTAGCTCTTCAAGCCTCTCCTCATAGGTCCTGTCCCCCAAGCCCCAAATCATTTTGGCCACACATTTTTTTGGGTGTGTGTGGAAAAAGTAATCCCTCTCTCTAGCTGCTAAATTCAGCTTCAACTTCAACTTTATTGGATAACAAATTGAGATAACACTATCTCCTTTTCAATTGCATCCAAATGTATCAAAACAGTACATATAAGAACAGACCATACCTCCACACGACAAACATTACAAAAAACGTACACTATTTAACAAAAGCCCGGATAGCTCTTTAATTATCCATAACATTTACAAAGTTTATTATAAAGCCCAGCTAAATACTTTTTAAAATGAGCCAATGATATAAATGCTATGGCAGCACTTGCTCTGGCTTCCGTCTACCTTTCTAAAGTTGCCGACTTGCTCGGTCTGTCCTCGCTCCCTTCTGGATACAGTCTGCAGCTTCTGTTATTGAAACCTAAGGCAAGCTAAAAGGAGGAACACATAGTTCATATTTTTTTTTAAACAGAGAGGGGCTTACTTTGAAGTCTTAACAGGTTGTCGCTTTCTGCAATGCGCACCGCTTGGTCACACTACATTTTGGCAGTGAAAAGTGAAAGTGCTCCACGATCGCTCTACTCCCTACAAATGGAGCTTTTTTTCACAGAAAGTAAGAGCAGAAAACTAAAAGAAATGTACGTTCTCTAACTTTTTTGTACACAGCTAGGTTTCTGTTAACCAGCTGCCACCATATTTTTTAGTAGGATCGAGACTGCTTGGTGACACTGCTTACAGTAATAAAAGTTAGTGGTTCTGCACTAAGAGACTGTGAAAATGGCAGGCAGGATTTTATTTTTACATTACATTTTATTTAAAAATTGATGGCATGATCAAGCACATCAGCTTGTAAAGTATGGGACTACTACTGGTATATTTAGTTATGTCTGTGGGTGCCAGTTGCGTGCGGTGTGTGTGTGTGTGTGTGTGTGTGTGTGTGTGTGTGTATGTGTATATGTGTGTGTGTGTGTGTATATATATATATATATATATACACACATATATATATATATATATATATATATATATATATATATATGTGTGTGTGTATATATATTTCCATTGTTCTAATGTCTGTATGGAAGCTTGTAAGACGTGCAAGTTTTCCATGTGTCAATTCCTTCAGTAAATAATTCAGCAGGAATTCTAAAACTTCCCACCAGTATAAAAGGAACCCTGGTCAGCATCACTATTGCACCAAAATAACCTCAGGTAAGCATTATCCTTAGACCCGTCATCATTGGTGCACATTTGTTAAAATACGAGTCCTATTAATGAGGACTTACCATGGAACAGCTTCCAAGCCAGGCTACCCAAGTAAAAATAAATTATTTGTCATTAATAAATTTAGACACAGAATATAATGGACCAGAAGGACAATCTAATGATAAAAACAAATTTACAGGCTCTATTGATCAAAATTTCTATTCTGTGTCAGACTGTTTTACAAGCTGATTAATAAACTACAAGCCCACATTCAATTATTGGAAAAATGTGTCATGTAACAACCCGTTTCTCTGCTTTGGCAGGTCAAGGCTGAATACTTCTCTACCACCTTCCAAACAAATATAAACCATCCATCCAAATTCTGGAAGGTGGTTCACGCCCACTTCTCCCCATCAACTCAGCCCCCAACCCGGTCCTCAAAGTGGGTGACACCACCCTGTCTGACTCCCTCTTTGAAGCCACTGAGTTTAATTATTTTTTTCACCTCCTGCATCTCTTCCCTTCTCTCATCCCTCTCCCACTGCCCCACCCCCCAAGTCTTTGCTAACTACCTGCCCTCCATCCCCTCCTTCTCCTCTACCCTATATCCACCTCAGCCACTCTCAAAGCTCTGCTTGCCCTAAACCCTTCCATGGTACTTGATTCAACTGCATTTAAGGACTGCAGGGATTGGGAGCTAGATACAAGCGGCGGCCAACAGGTGGCGAGGTGATGGGCAGCTGCTGCCATTTCTATATTTTGTTTGCTGTATAACAAAACAAAACAAAAATGCAAAGCTATGTGTTACACACTAGGGATATGATCTGAAAGGAAAGCAAGTGGGTGTGTTAGCAGATCAGGCGATCGAATGATGTATGAGAGTATTTAATGTGTGGGCTAAGTGTGTGCTTGTGTGTGTTGGGGGGGATGGTGCCTGACAGTTGTTAAAAATTCTGTTAGCCCATTGATTTGTTTCTTGATCTGCACCTACCTGGCCAGTACTTGTTTTTAGCTATGCATTAGACATTTCTAATGCACGATTAATGATCTATCATGATCCTACATTCCCATTTTATAAAAAGACAATATAAAATGCACATTGACAATAGAAACTAGAGTTATAAATTATGTTTTGACCATAGGTCTTCTTCAGGAAGTACTGAAAAGAGAAAAAAAGCATAGTAAGTGATGGGAGAGGTCTGGAGGGAGAAGGTGGAATGGGCAAGAACACAGTAAGCAAAGGATGGAGGGGGTGAGGAACACATAACAAGGGTACATGGAGGGGTGCACACAGAGAGAAAATGTGAATAGAAGAACAGAGGGAAGAGAAGCAAGGTCAGATTCTGGGTGGAGGGTGGTGTCTCTGAATGCAAGGAGTCTTGGAAATAAGATGAAAGACCTGCAGGAACTATTAGCGGACAGGAGGGTGGACATGGCTGCAGTAACTGAGACTTGGGCAACATCACAGCATGACTGGGACCTTGCAATCCCTGGATATAAACTATACAGGAGGGACAGGGTAGTCAGGAAGGGGGGAAGGGTGGCAGTTTATATCAGGGAGGGAATAACTTGCACAAGAGAGGAGTCAGAGGAAGGGGAGGTGGAGGCATTATGAGTTCAATTAAAGGTCAATAGAGGAGAAAAGGTGAGTTGAGGACTGGTTTGCCTGACACCACCTAGTCTGGATGAGGGGAGGGGACAGGAAGTGAGCTCACAAATATCAAGAGCGCTGCAGGAAAGAAGAGGTGGTGGTAATGGTGGGGACTTCAACCTGCAAGGTGGACTGGAGACATACCATCCATGACGTGCTGGGAGTCAGGTGATCCTGAAAGGATTGCAGAGTGGGTTCACGACTCAGGGCATCACTGAACCAACAGAGCTGAGTCAATTTCTTGATCTGATGCTCACAAATGGGGAGCACATACAGGAAATAATGGTCAGGGAGCCACTAGGAGGAAGTGACCATTGCACAGTGTGGTTCCAGTTGGTTATGGGCAGGGAAAGCATCCCAACTAAGACCATAATCTTGGATTTCAGGAGGGCAGACTTCAGGAAAATGGGCAAAGTGCTAAGGAGCTATCTGGTGGGCATTGGAGCAGATATGGGGGTGGACCAAAAGTGGTCCATCATTAAGGAAGGAATACTGGTTGCCACAAATGAGTGTGTTAAGCTCAGGGGTAAGAAAACAGGGACCAAACACCCAGCTGGGTCAGTTCTGGGATTGCCCAGGCAGTAAGGGAAAAGAGGTTGTCCTATAGAAAAATCAGGAAGACCAAGAGAGAGGTGAAAAGGGAAAATTACCTAAGGTTGGCTAGTGAGGCAAGTAAGAAAGTCAGGTGAGCAAAGGCACAGAAGGAACTGCAGATAGCTGAAGGAATTAAGAAGAGGAGAAGGCTTTCTTTGCTGTATAAGTGAGAAAAGGACAAGAAGGAAAGGATTGTTAGGCTTAAGAAAGGGGTGGAGTGGGTGGAGGATAATGGGGGAAAAGCAGAGATACTAATGAATACTCTGTTCCGTCTTACCAGGAGAAGGATGGACCAGTGGCTACAGGGTAAAGAAGAGTGGGGTGGGAGGGAACACAGATGTAGTGACAGAGGAGGCTAGAGTGAGGGAGGGGCTGCTGGCACTGAAGGTGGACAGAATCATCAGCCAGATGGAACACATCCAAGGGCACCAAAGGAACTGGCTGAGGAGCTGGCAGGGCCACCAACGAACCTATTTAATAGTTCACTGAGAGACAGGTGTAATACCAGGACTGGAGAACAGTACATGTAGTGCCGCTCCATAAAATCGGTCCCATGGATGACCCTAAAAGAATTACAGACCAGTCAATCTGACCTCCACTGTGGGCATGCTAATGGAAACCACATAAGGAAAGTTTGGTGGACTATCTAGAGGAGCATGGTCTCCAGGATGTGAGGCAGCATGGGTTCATGGGGGGGGGGATTGTGTCAAACAAATCTGATTCACTTCTTTGACTGTCACTAAGACAGTGGACAGGGGCCAAGTGGTATACATCTTCTATCTTGATTTCAGCAAGGCCTTTGACACTGTGCCCCACTAAAGGTTGATCAGAAAGTTGGTGGATCTTGAGGTTGGGGAAAAGATGACCAGATGGGTGGAAAACAGGCTGAAGGACAGAACACAGAGGGTGGTTGTGGGAGGAGAGTTATCTGGCACAAGACAGGTAACCAGTCGGGTCCTGCAGGGCTTGGTGCTGGGGCCGGTGTTGTTCAATGTCTTCATCAATGCAATGGAGATGGCATTAAGGGCAAAATGTACCTATTTGTGGATGACACCAAGCTCTGTGAGAGAGAGTGGACACAGCTGAAGGGATACAGGACCTACAGAAAGATCTGGAAAAGCTAGGAAGGTGGTCTAGGATCTGGCAGCTTGGCTTCAATGCCAAGAAATGCAAAGTTATGCATATTGAAGCCAAGAATTCTAGGACAGAGTACTACCTGGGTGGAGTCCAAATATCTGTATCAGAGGAGGAGAAGGACCTGGAAGTGATGATCACTAGTGACCTGAAGCACTCCACACAGTGCAAGGAAGCAGCAGCAAAGGCAAACAAGATGCTGGGATGCATATCTAGGGGGATCAATAGTAGGAGAGAGGAGGCTATACTGCCCTTGTACAGGTCACTGGTAAGGTCGCATCTGGAGTATGGAGTTCAGTACTGGTGCCCACACCTCAAAAAGGACATCAACCTGCAGGAAAAGGTCCAGAGGAGGGCTACAAAGATGATAGCTGGTCAGCAGGGTAAGGCATATAAGGAGAGGTTGAGGGCACTGAACATGTACTTCCGGAAGGCAGGAGAGAGAGAGGGGGGAAATGATTAGGACCTTCAAGTACTTGAAAGGGATAAATAAGGTTGATAAGAAGAGTCTCTTTAAACTGAGTGGCAACCATAACACGAGGGGGCACAGTCTTAAGCTGGAGGGTGGGAGGTTTAGGAGGGAGGACAGGAAGCATTTCTTCATAGAGAGGATGTGGACACTTGAAATGCAATGCCAGAAGAGGTAATCTCATTGAAGACAGTGGGCAGCTTTAAGAGAGGCTGGGACAGGTATAGGGGAGGGTAAGCGTCATGGGTAGGGAGGATGGGAGGAGTGGGGAGAGGGGGCAGGGACAGTAGCTCAAGCTATGGAGCCTGCAATACGAGCAGACTTGATAGACAAAATGGCCTTCTTCTGGTGGCCTCTTCGTATGTTCATAAGTGAACAGGTAAGGGGAAATAAGTTACAGTATATATATGTGAGGAAAGAAAATATGTGGAGGACTGTAGAAAAAAAGTGATAACAATTTAGGAATAGATGCTGGAAAACAAAAAGGTGATGATGGATATGAAGATGCATAGTAGGAGTAAATGAGATTAGCAGTCCTCAAGCAGGGACTAATTAACAGAGGCATAGTAAGGAAGCAGAAAGGTGACTAGGGGGAGGAGCCAGAAACATCTGGAGAAAATGAAAATTATATGCACACATAGCTGGAATGCCCATGTAAGTATGCCAACAAACGCATGCACTGGATGGAAGTGTGTGCAGGCATACCCACACATGCAAACATACCATGCGCACATGTAAGCAAAGCTATGATGGGGAGGGGTCAAAAGGACAGACTCTGGTGGTAAACTCTAGGGTGCCTGAAAAGTGTTAGCAGAAAATAAGTCTTATTTAAGCCAGAAGGCTGCTAGGAGCCTAGGTGTATGATAAGCTTAGTTTCCATGTTTTTTCTTTGGGCAGCATCCCAGAAACCCTGTTAAACAAACAGAATGATCAGGAAGTGTTCTTGCTGTTTGTGTCCTTCAACAGGGTTTCTGGGATGCTAACCAAATTAAAAACACAGACACCAAGCTTATCATCTGCCTAGACTACTAGTAATCCTCTGGTTTACGTGATATACTTATTTTCTACCAACATCTTTCAGCCATCTTATGGTTTAGCACTGTAGTTTGTCCTTTTTACCCCCACCCCCATCATATCTTTTCTTGCACATGTGCATGGTACATTTGCATGTGCAGGCATGCCTGCGCACACCTCCATCCAGTGTGTGTGTGTGCATAGTGAAATGGGCATGCCAGCTATGTGTGCATATTTGTTCTCATTTCATCCAGATGTCTCTGTCTCTGTTCCCTCTTGTCTCCTTTCAGTCTTCGTACTACACCCTCTTAATTAGTCCCCACTTGAGGACTCCTCAGCTCATTCACACCTACTGTGCCTCTTCATACCCATCACCTTCTCAGCCCTAATGCTTACCTGTTCCCCCAGCCCATAGCCTCCAGTCTGAAGCACAACATACACCTCCAAGAGAGTGCCTCATAGTGATATAGTCTTCAAACATGCAGAGCTATAGCTCCCTACATGTTGCCACGAACCTGTGGGCCCTGCCTGAACAAAACACATCACATCTGACCTTGTTTGCTTAGGGAATGGGGTGAACATTAGGGTTGAGAACCCCAAGGAAGACCCCACCACTGATTCCTCAAGACTCAGAGCAGCCAAACAGGTACTGTTTTTATCTTTTGTTGCTTGGGGGTGGGGAGTTAGGGTTGGAAATCCTAACACCACATTTCCCTACTTTTGTTGCTTTAATCTGAACCCTAACTTGTGCATTAATGCAGTTTTTTTGTAAAGAATTTCCTTTCTTTTTGAGATAGTAGAAAGGTATCCTCATTCACACAGGTCCCTTTGGGGCCTGCGTCAGCACATCCATCTGACTGTGGAAGTGCAGGGCCCTCTGGGCCCTAAACTTCCGTGCCTCCATAGAAGTAGACATCCTTTGTCCTTCAGTCTTGTAGTACTCATTGCAACCTTTTTTTATATATTTATTTATTTTATTTAGTTTTTGTTGACTGAGTAAGTGCACTAGACAAATCCTGCCTATTTTCAGGCACGACCCAGGGTAGAGGGATACAGATGAAAGCCAACTGACCTTGAACCAGATTAAGCTGTTGGTGGTATTTTTAGTGAATGAGGGAAATTTAGCCAGGACACTGGGGAAATTCCTCTACTCTGTGTAGGTGGAGCCTTGCTGCTGGTTGCATGATGGCCAGTCCGCAAGTTCCCTTTGAGGAGATGGACGTCAGAAGCCCTGGGGAATGGGCCTCCTCCCCAGCGCTGTCTACATCAGAGGCTACAGAGGAACGTCTTGATGTCGCTACTGCAAGTAGTGACACTATTATTGAATCAGATTCTGTAATTAGAAAGACCAACTTTACTGCAGCCAGTTCGGATCTTATGGAAAAACGTTCTGCCTTGGCCCTGCAACTGCAAATGCTTGATTCAGAAATTGCGGCTATTGAACAGGCACCCTCTGGACGTCAATCCTCAGGCATTGCAGCATCTGAAAAGCCCTCTATTAGCGTCATGAAAGCGACGGATCCCGCTGCTTCTTCCGCATTAGCGACTACGCGGAAGTCGGCTGGCAGTTCATCGAGGTCCTCCTCATCGTGCCGACAGCCGGAATTGGATCCCCAGAAACTGGATCACGCTGAGAAGCTCAAACCTGTTTGCCGCACGGATAACGTAAGTGCTGCATTTTCTTCCAATATACCTCAGTTCGGTACACAGCAGACCTCAGATTCAGAAGTTTTTCTTTTCTCTGCCAATAAAACTCCTGGCTGGTCAAAACGTGGAGGTACTTTTCTAAACAAATCTAAACAGTTTTCGGCACATCAATTTAGTGATCCAAAAAATAAGTGGTCACCTGAAAAGGCACTCAAACATGCCGGCTGGGAAAAAGGGGAAGGAGGGGTATGGACCCCAGACTCACAGGACCCAGCCTATATTAACATGTTACGGAAAGTAACCACGAGCTCCAATGAACCCCGGGGTGAAGGTCTTACAAAGGTTCTTCCTGGACTTGAATCTAGTAATAATACTGATAATGTTATTGATGACAATGTCAATTCCACTAGAAATGACAATATTGATAATTTACCTAATCCTCTTTCTTCTAAGCACCCTAGCATTTTGTTAGACCCTGTATCCACTCCTACTTTTAAAACCTCTGTAAGTGAGAAACTAGGTCGTCCAGCAAGTTTTAAACTGGCTGACCTATTTCACTCTAAAGGTGAACCTGCGCCTAGGAGGAATGCTGTAAGATTGCTTTATAAAGGGGGGCTGGAAGTACCCCCTGACCGGGTATATATTGCCAAAACATTATTAAAGGGGTCCATGAAATTTTTTTCCTCTGAGATATTCACTTTGATTAATTTAGGGAATTCCAATTTTGATGTCAGCTTCAAGCAAATTTCTGGGCTTGATAGATTCTGGGCCCAGTATGAATCACTTCAGACCTCTCTTATCTGGTCTCCCTTTCAAGCCATTCCATTGACTAAACCGGCAGTAAGAAACATTACTATTGTTTTCAAAAATGAAGGAGTTAATATTGAAGGTATTCTTTTCTGGTTAAACAAAAGATGTGAGATCTTAAATACGCCACGCCCACCCTGGATAGCGAACAAATTTGGGATGGGAGTTGGAAGGTCCGAGTTAAATTATATCCCACCAATACCGGACCTAAACACCTGCCCAATTTCTTTTTTGGGTAAAGATAAAGGGGTTATTTTTATGCTGGCCTAACCAAATCATGTTTCAAATGTGGCTCTAGAACTCATCTTAGCTCTGCTTGTGATGTTCTAAGATGTAGTCATTGTTTTGAGTATGGACATAATTCTTGACTTGCCTAAATTCTTTCAAATGTAATTTGTGAAGAAGTTGGTCATGCTTCTGTCGATGCCCTTGGGCATCCCACAATAAGGAAGACTGTCCTTCTCATGATGGATTAATACAATTGACCAACAATTGCAGGCACAAAGGCCACTACCCGTGATTTGTAATGGCCCTCCTCCCCTCTGTCAGTATCCACTCCAAAGAGCCCTCTACAATTATTAATTCAGACCCCATATTCCGGTGGAAGTAGTTCTTCCTTCAGACTCTAATGTCTCCTCCAGGAGAAGTAGTATAAAAGTAACGAAACCATAATGCCCTCTCCTCCACCCCCTCTGTTTCTGATACGGACTCTTCTAGTTTTATTACTGTAACCCATAAGAGAACCAGGAAAGGCCTTGTTGTGGTTAGTTTTGCAACAAAGAAAGTATGGTCATAATTGGCAGTCTAATAGATTTGCAGTTCTCACCACTGACTTATCTGACAGGGATTCTGGAGGGGATGACATGGACACTTCTTGGTCCGTTCTTTCCCAGATGTAGAAGGAGGTGCGAATACTGACCCTATTGCTAAACGTACGCAGCAAAGTCAGAGAGGCAAATCTCCAAGTAGCTCCTAAAATGGCCTCTCTCTCAATTTGTTCATTAAATGTTAATAGTATTAAAGGGAAGAAAAAGTTGGGGGGTGTTTTTATGACACTTAAAGACCTCAAAAGTGATATCTTTTGTCTAGTGGATACAAGATTAAAAACCCATGGAGAACTTAGTCAAGCGTCAAAAGCATGGACTAGTGGCCCTTCCTTTTGGTCCACTGGCCCGGATACATGTGACGGCATCGGTATTCTGTTTTCTAACACAGAATTTCATGTATCCAGGCTGGTAGATATTTCGCCAGGTAGAGCCTTGTTATTAGATTTTACTCATAAACAGGAAAGGTTTCGTTTAATAGGGATTTATGCCCCACAAACCAAAGCCCAAAGAGGTTCTCTCTTTCATTTAGTAAGGCCTTTTTTGCACACCTCCAGATTACTTTTGTGGGTAGGAGATTTTAATTGCGGTTTACACCAATCTGACAGAGGTTTAAAAACCCTTAAACTTTTTTGTGATTCTGTAGCCTTAAAAGAAATTACATCCACGGCTCATTTAGTGGATGCTTATAGGCATTGTCATAAATCTGGGGGCTTTACCTTTTTTAAGGGACATCTGCGAACCAGGATTGATTTTATTTTTTGTCTAAAGTTCTGTTACTCCTTTCTTGTCAAACACCGTGGAATTGAATTTTCTGACCATGTTGCCTTCGTGCATCCTTCACGGGTTCAGCTCCTAAGCTGTAAAAAAATAATTGGCGCCTTAATGATTCCTTATTGGATGATCCTTCCTTTTTGAAAGCATGGCATAAGAATTTGTAGTTCAATATCCGTTACAGCATTTTATGATACCTGAATTGATTGGTGGAAGATTCAAAATAAGTTGGAAGCAAAGTCTTTCAAAAAAGAGCTGCAGCTGTACAAAACAATAAATATTTGAATTACTTATCTCTTAAACACTCAATTATAACACTTGATTTCTTTGGCTGATTCTAGTAATATTGATTACAATAAACAATAGACATAATTTGTACTCAAATGAGACAACTTCAATACGATCGAGCTAGTTCCTTAGGTCAAGAAGCTCGTTTTGGCACTCAGACAACTAAAGAATGCCTTGATCCCTTCCGAGCTTGCAAAGGAAGGATAGATTCCAAATTAATCTCATCCTTAAACTCTCCGACAGGAGAACTAGTGACATCACCTGAGGCCTTGGTTTCTATAGTTGAACAGCATGTTTTTAATCTGTTTGGTTGCAAGCCTGACTGTGAGGATGCAGAGCCTTTTTTGAACTCATTACATTTGCCCAAGCTTTCTAATTTAGAAAAGGAAATGTTATCCGCTGCTATTACGGAACACGAAGTGAAACAAGCTATTGACTCCTTGTGTTCACATTTAGCTCCAGGGTCTGATGGCCTTACTGCAAAGTTTTATAAAACATTTTCTTCAGATCTGGTTCCTGTTTTGACCTTAATATACAATGAAATGTTAGCTCTAGATACTTTGTCCAAATCTATGAAAGAGGCCATCTTAATTTTTATTTTCAAGAAAAAAGGTGATGCTTCTGACATCGGCAATTGGAGACCAATTAGTTTATTAAATGTTGATTACAAAATTCTTGCAAAAATCTTATTATCTAGAATTCTAAAAGTAGCTGCCCACATTAATTCTGCTCAAACTAGTGGTATTCCAGGAAGGCACCAACATGACAACTTAATTTTATTACGTGAGCTATTTGCTTTAGGGGAACGAAAAACCATTTCTGGATGGGTATTAGGCCTAGATCAGAGAAAGCATTTGACAAAGTCTCCCATGATTACTTGTTTCAAGTTTTAAAGCCTTTGGTTTTCCCACAGCGTTTCTTTCTTGGATTCAATCTTTATATAAAGATGCTGTTATAATTCCAATCGTTAATGGTGGTTAGGCAACCCCATCTCCTTGCTTGTGGAAAGGCAAGGATGTCCACAGAGTCCGTTGCTTTTATAATTTTTACATTGATACTTTAATAAGAGCTATACTGCTTTGCCCTCAAATCATGAGACTGGACTATTCCCTCTTCTCCGTAATTAAATTGTTGGCCTCATGCTGATGACTTGGTTTTGGTAATTGATTTGAGGACCAAACAGGAGGATTTAGTTCAAAGTATTACAATCCTTTTCATCTGTATCAGGTTCCAAAATTAATTTCAAGCAAAAGTATTGGAGTACCAATAGGCCATAGCTCTCTCCCAGAGAATGGTGTTTATGCTGGATTCCTGTTAAACTCGACGTATTTAAATATTTAGGAATTTACTTTGGTCATGAGAATATGTCTTCCTATAACTGGATTAATGCCTTAAACAAAGCGGAAGGCTTAATTGCAGGTTGAGGCATGCCTTAATGGGAAAAAAAAAGAGTAGTCCTGCTAAAATCCTTAGTTATTCCCATTTTTATACATTAGTTATGTATTTCCACCCCTGCAGCTCTCTTCACTAAATTATTCGGGATGTTTTTAAAGGGTTTTGGGGTCGGACTAAACCCCATAAAGCGAATTTACATATAGACCCATAAAGAAGGAGGGATAAATATGGTGCACCCTGTTGGTTTCTTTTATAGCTTATTCTTTAATTACAATTTCATAAGGTACTTAAACCTGAAATTCAATCTGGAAACCCTATTTTATGATTTGCTTTCTCAGTGTTTAGATAAATGGGACTCAAGTTCAAAAAACATTATTTCTCAGTCTTTGAAATACCGTCCTATGGGAAAGAAAGTTCAAATGGCTTTTATCTCTTGAACCTTCCTCAAGATTTTTAGTACTATCAAGACGGATGTTACACGATAGAATTTGGAGAATGGAGGCTCAGGAAGAGGTAGAAGTTCTTCCCTTGCCCTCGAACCATCTCTCTGGGTTCTCCTGCAACTCCTAACCCTCATTTACCTCCATACATATGGATATGGTATGGTTGAGTAATTATGACAGACTAGGGGTCAAAAATAATCATACATAAGCGTTGAATTCACGCTATTGCCCCAGATGATTGTTCAAGTTTTAGAAACTCACAACACCTGTTTCTCGATTGTCCATTCTCTTCAGACATTTAGTTTAGTTTATCCACCAAAATGGTCTGAACCCTTATTTCTAAATTAACCTATGAACATATGTTTTGCATGAATGTTAAATTGAATGCCAAATATCATGCTGAAACTTTATATATGCTTTTGTTTCAAGAGATATTATATATGGCAAGCAAGATGTATGCTAGTTCTGCATCAAAAATTATTCATACACAAGAAATTGTCTGCAATATACATAAAGCTTTATGTTCAGTTAAAAAGCATGATTTTCATACTTATACCAAACATCAAGTCAACCTTCTGTGGCATAATTGTGATCCTTTACTGATGACTGTTCTTTTGATATGTTCACTTTTCTTTGTTTATTCCTGTTTGTAAAGGATATTGTTATTTTATTGTAATGAAGCCCATTTCTAATAAAATACCTCTACTCTTTTCGATAGTTATGTGATCTTTAACTTCCACCTGAACTACCACCAATCCAGGCAGATGGAACCTCGTTTAATGCCCTCATCTGAAAGATTTGGCACCTCAGAAGTGCAGCATCCCTCTCATGCTGCACTACAGTGTCAGTACTGGGATATTAACCCAAGTGCCAGATGTGGGAACTGAACCCACAGTCCTCTGATCTCCTGGCCTCAGAGGCGAGTGTGTTATCTACTGAGCCACTGACACTGTATGAAGATAGATTGTCACTTAACTCCAAAGACTGACAGATTTACAGCTTGTTGAAGTCACAATGTTATCCTATAGGAATTTTCATGTTTTTTGAAGGGAATTTGGGCAATCTGGAAAGTGATTTATCTGTTTTGTTTTTATTTTTTTTTATCAGGCTTGCTTGAAAGATTTTTTGTTAGGCTTGCAACAAAGAAAAACATACATTAAGTGTTCCTCTTAACTCCCAATGCTCGATTTTATATGGGCAAAAATGTGTTTTTTTAGGCATAACTTGGTAAATGTTTGCTGATTTGGGATGAAACTTGGTATGTTTGTAGTCCAAGAGCAGGTATATATTTTGGTGGACTTTTAATGATTATCTCACTTTAATTGTGAATTTGGTACCATGGTGCAGTTGGACAGTATATAATTTAGTTTATTGAGTTTGGTCCTTACCCTCTCTACTGTGAAAGAGCTTGTATCTACCCCCCCCCGCAATTATTAACTCCTTTAGTGGTGTGCCCATCTCCAGGCTCCTCCTTTGTAAAGGCAGGATTTACAGGATGGAGGCAGTCCAGTGGAGGGCAACTAAAATGGTGCTGGGTCTGCAACAGAAGCCATACGAAGAGAGACTAAAAGAGCTTAAATTGTATACCCATGAGGAAATGAGGGAGAGGGGGAACATGATAGAAACTTTCAAGTACCTCAAGGGACTCAACAAAGTCCAAGAGGGTAGCATCTTTCAGAAAAAGAGACGTGCAAGAACAAGGGGACACAATTTGAAGATAGAGGGGGGATGGCTCAGGGGCAATGTGAGGAAATATTTTTTCACAGAGAGGGTGAAGTACGCATGGAACAGCCTGCCTGAGGAGGTTGTGAGGTCAAAAACAGAGGGGGAATTCAATAATGCATGGGACAGACATAAGGCAACTCTGGTGGGGGTTAGGAAGAAGTAGGCTGTTGGTTAACTAGGATCTGCAGCTTATCCAATAGGTAGGGAAATGGGCAGACTGGGTGAGCCAAGCGGTCCTTATCTGCTGTCAAAGTCTATGTTTCTATGTTAAGTACTCATTTAAGACCTCTGCCTTCTCTCTGTCTTCTTCTACCTTCTTCCCATCACTGCTTAACCCCCCTTCCCCCGTTTTTCCTTTTGTCACTTACAGGCATGTACCTAAATAAGTTTTTTTACCTCACTTTGCCCCCTATGCAATTTCCACCTGTTTGCACCAGTTAGGTGAACTTAATGCCGCAAAAGTAGGAAAAAGTGGCATTAAGGTTTTTCACTCTTAACACCCCCAACCCCCAAAACAGTAAAAGGAAAAAAAAATTGAGTTTTGGTTTCTGACCCTAACACCCACCCCCTCCCTTGAGGCAACAACAGGCATGCGGTGTGCTTTGGGATTGTCAACCCAGCGCTCACCCCATTCTTATATATTGTGCCATCTCAGCTTATTTATTCATGCAGTGGGGTGAGTGTTAGGGTTGACAACCCCAAGGCACACCACACACCTGTTGCTGCCTGCAGGGTGGGGGTGGGGTGTTAGGGTCAGAAACTGATTTTTTATGTTTGCTTGCACGCATGTGCAAGAAACATAGTGCCATTATCTGAGTTTTTCAGAAGTGTGTCAGCATCTTCCAATTCAGTCAGTGTGTTTGCAAGCGTGGTCACAGTTCTCCAATCACTGCTGAAGCTGTCTATGACAGCAGTTGAAAATGCAGTGGCATACAGTTGAAAGAGGGAGCTATGCTTCAGTGAGCAGCTCCCCCCCCCAACACACACACACAGATCAACTGTGTCAGTTGCCTGATAGGATGGTGTAGTCTTGTCTAGTGTAGAGAGAGAAGCCACACATCATTACTTTAATAAACTGTTCCCTGCCAAAGCAGGACCACCAAAATGTGTGGGTGCCTAACAGTCCTTACACACGCCAGCTCTCCAAAACACACCTTCATGGACTCCATGGGTTCTAATCCTCCAGAAAAAAAATACCTCAGCATTTGATGTGAAAACTCAGACTTTGTTGTATGTGTAATTCCAAGTGTTTTCTCTTACTAGACTCTGTCAATGTGAACTCCCCGCTGCTAAAACCTATGCAAACGAATTTGAGCATACTGTACTACCTGCAGCTGAAGCAAAGAACTGCCAGAATGCACAAAGGAGAACATACTGCTATGCATTTCAGCAGCAGCCAATGGGGGTGGTTTTCATGACTGAAGCACTTTAATGTGCTTTTTAGTGCTGTCATATACACACCCCTGTGTGGTAATTCACTAAACTGCACACTTAGTCTGGTAATGCAGCTTCAAAATATTTTTTTTTCTGAATTGCTGTGAGCTGTCATTTAGATAGAATCACACAGCTCTTTCTCAAATCAGATGCTCAATGAAGTCACATCACCTTGTGACCCTAAACATCTTAGGGTTGGACATGTGCCCTAACAAAATAGCGAAAACTAGGTATAGAAAAGAAAACACAAATTCAACCTAGCTTCCAATCGAATCCACACTTTTCTCCGTGAATCTGAAGTCGCATAACAGCCCACCCCTTGGTGCTCATGCACTCCCTCTACCCGCACAACATATGGCTGACGGGGGTGCTGTTGCATTTTATTTCATAATTTCCTGATCCCGTTGCTGGCACCATACTGATACAATAATACTTTTTATGGCTCGAAAACTGCTTGACATTAGCTGAATTATAAATGGCATCCCTGTTTGACGCTGTGGTGCGGAATATGGCGGTGCTCAAATTTTAAGCCAAGTATTACATGCAGATATGTTGTTATTGACTCATGTCACTTATTATTTTATACATCTATTGATTTTTTCAATTCACTTTTGCTGACAAATGTTGATCGCAGGGATTCTGGTGTCACAATTCAGTTCAGTGACGTGTAACATCTTAGTGCAGATGCTAAGTAATTGTTTTAAAATGCTGAAAAGTTAACATGCGATGAAAGTGCATGAACTCTTTCTTCCGTGTCTGGAGCTGTAGTGGTGTTATTGGCGCGTGCATGTCCCTTGCTCCAGATCTATCAGTGAGATGTCTATTCTGTGCAATGGACAGTGGCTGAATGTTATCAGCTGACAGTTTTCATTTCATTAACAACAGATAAATATTCAGGGCTTTGCAAATGCAACTTTGCTGGTAGCACAGTTTCATGCCCCCAAGTGTCTCATTAGTTAGTGGTTATATATTAACTGATGATCACAAAAAGTATCAAAAAGATTTGCCGCTGAGTAATGTAAATGCCAATCCACCTAAGCACCTTTAGGCTGCAAACATAATTTGAATGTATAGGGATTCTGGACCGTGTATCACCCATGGCACAGCAACGTTAATAAGTTTAAGCACATTCTCAGGACATTGTTTCACTTGCCCCCTCTCCCCACTACGATCCTGGTCACCTGAAATAAACCTGACATTTTAGTATCTGTTTTACATCTTGGCTCAGTTAGGCAATCAGTGCTGTAAGAACATAAATGGACTATCACTTTGTTCACTCCCCCCCCCATGTACCTGTACCATTTCACATCCTCCCTTGCCTTAGTCCAGCTGTGCTACATCAGCCTGAAGCTCTGGTAGGGCTTACTGTCTACCACTTTGTTCAACCCCCCCATGTATCGCTGTGCTACATCAGCCTGAAGCTCTGGTAGGGCTTATTGTCTACCACTTTGTTCACCCCCCATGTACCTGCACCATTTCACATCCTCCCTTGATCTACAGTGAGTGGATCCCTCATTCATATGTCACATATGCACACACAAAAAAAAAAAGGTCTTCAAAAATTAAGATACATTTATTATGTTTGTTACGTTTGCTTGCACGCATGTGCAAGAAACATAGTGCCATCATCCGAGATTTCGGAGGGGTATCACCCGCTCTTGCAATTCAATCAGTGTGTTGGCAGGCGCGGCCCCTGTAAGCCAATGCATGATGGAGCTGTCTATGACAAGCTCCAAAATGCAGTGGCATACAGTTCAAAGGGGGAGCTATGCTTCAGTGAGCAGCGATAAGATATTGCTTGCTCATGCGCGCTCCCCCACACACACGCGCACATGGCGATGCTGGCGCCCGCTCAAGCGCACCACACTGTATAGCCGACGGTGCTGCGCTCCCCTGCCCCCAAAGTTTCTAAATGCCATGCTGGGTGCCCACCCCAGCATGGCAACTCATGATATAGCCGGGGTTCCCAATCCCGTCAGCTCCACTGTCCCTCCCCCAGAGTACTGGGTGCCATGCTGGGAGCCCACCCCAGCGTGGCAATCGATGCTTTGGGTGACGGGGGTGCCCAATCCCCCATCGGCTGAATGCCCCCATCCGTCCTTGTGCCACACTGGGAGCCCTCCCCAGCATGGCAAACATCCCGTGTCATCATTGGAAACAAAAAGAACACCTGTAAAGAAAAAACGGTCCCACATAGTCTCCCTGGCCCCATCCCACAACCCGCACCCACCCACTGGCGCACCCTGCCTCCCACACCTCTCCCTCACCCATACTTACCCGACCTTGGCGTGACGATCTTTTGGTGGACCGGGAACACGCCTGCACTCTTTCAAAGCTGACCGCGAACTAAGGAAATGCCGGTAAGCTGTATAATGGGCTAGATAGGGGGTTTTCAACTTTGTTGCATATCTCAGGCATTTTTTGGAATTTTTGCACCAAATTTTCAACATGGGGTTTTTGGGACCCCTTCTCATGAATGATGTTGCTGTCATGGTATTATTCAGGCCCAAAGGGTGATTTCACAGTCACTGCGCGAAATCACCTTTCAGGACCGATTAACAAAATGACACTGCCAGTGTTCATAAGGTGGGCTCTCAAGAAGCCTATTTTGACAATTTGGTGGAAAAATTTCAAACAACGACTGTTTTACGAGCGTGCATTGTGCAGTTCCTACGCACGGTCATAAGTTCACAAATTTTCAATATTTTCACTCCAGATTTTCAACATTGCCATTTTACCACACCTTCTTATAAGTAGTACTGCTGTCATTTTTCACATCTCACCCAAAACATGCTTCCGCCCATGTAGCGCATAATGGCGCAGTTGGTGTGCTAAATCAATGTATGGGACAAATTAAGAAAATCACAGTGACACTGTTCATGAGCAGAGGTCTTACAATGGCTATGTTGAAAATTTGGTGAAAAAATTCCCAAAATGACTGTTTTACAAGCATGCGTTGTGCAGTTCCTACGTATGCTCATAAGTTCACAAATTTTCAATATTTACACTCCAGATTTTCAACATTGCCATTTTACCACACCTCCTTATGAGCAGTACAGCTGTCATTTTTCACATCTTGCCCAAAATGTGTTTCCGCCCATGTAGCGCACAATGGCGCAGTCGGTGTGCTAAATCAATGTATGGGACAAATTAAGAAAATCATAGTGACACTGTTCATGAGCAGAGGTCTTACAATGGCTATGTTGAAAATTTGGTGAAAAATTCCTAAAATGACTGTTTTACAAGCATGCATTGTGCAGTTCCTACGATGCTCGTAAGTTCACGAATTTTCAATATTTACACTCCAGATTTCAGCATTGCCATTTTACCACAACTCCTTATGAGCAGTACAGCTGTCATTTTTCACATCTTGCCTAAATGTGTTTCCCTTTTAAGCGCAGCAATAGCGCAGTTGATGTGCTGAAATCCATGTAATGGACATTAAGAAAATCACAGTGACACTGTTCATGAGCAGAGGTCTTAAAATGGCTATGTTGAAAATTTGGTGGAAACATTCCTAAAATGACTGTTTTATTAGCGTGCGTTGCGCAGTTCCTATGCATGCTCATAAGTTTGCAAATTTAATATTTTCACTCCAGATTTTCAACATTTCCATTTTATTACACTTCCTTATGAACAGTACAGCTGCCATTTTTCATATGCCGCCCAAAATATGTTTTCGCACATGTAGCGCACAATGGTGCCATTAGTGTTTGAAAGCAATGTTTGGGACATATTAAGAAAATCACAGTTACACTGGTCATGAGCAGAGGTCTTAAAATGGCTATGTTGAAAATTTGGTGACAAAAGTCCATAAATGACTGTGTTACTAGTGAGCATTGTGCAGTTTCCACGCACCTCATAAGTTCATGACTTTGTAATATTTTAAGTCCAGATTTTCACCAGTGGCATTTTTCCACACTGCCTTATTTACAGTACAGCTGTCATTTTCACAACATGGCTGAAGTGTGTTTTCACACTTTCAGTGCAGAGATGCGTGGTCGCTGGGGAAATCATTGTTTGGGACAGATGAAGAAAATCACAGTGACACTGTTCATGACTGAGGCACCAAATGCCTGAGTTGACAATCTGCTGTAAAAATCCCCAACCTAATTATATATGGTGTGCTGCACAGTTTCTATGTACACTCATGACTTCACCATTTTTTAAAATATTTTTACTGCAGATTTGCAACATTGCCATTTTTTACACCTCCCCATGAACAGTACAGCTGTCATTTTTTACATCCTGTTCAGAATGTTTTTGCACCTGTGGTGCTAAATGCCGTAGTCGCTGTGCATAAGCAGCTTTCGGCTAAGAAACTGATATTCCTCCTGTTCATGAGGTGGGGTCACAAAAAACATGTTGAACATTTGGAGTGAAAATACCAACAAATGCCTGAGGTATTAGGGTTTCCAACCATAACGCCCAACCCTGTAGAGAATGACAGGCATCAGGGGTGTGACTTGGGATTCTTGCCTGTAATGCTCATACCATTCCACACCCTGCAGCCAGTGAGAAGCATTGAGGTATGCCTTGACTCTTCGGCCCCAAAGTTCACCCTATTCTTCCTATATCGCACTCCATCCCACTGTATTTCCTAATGGAATGGGGTGCGATAAGGACCAAAGACCCCAAGGAACACCATGACACTTGCCAGTGTCTGCAGGGTGGGGTGTACTGAAATGGCGTGGCTGTTATGCCTGACGACTCAAAGGCACACCCCAATGCCTGTCACTCTCTGCAGGGTGGTGGTGGGGTTGGCTTCAGTTCAATACTTCACTGCCATTCCTATTACGCAGCTCTGTAACTTCTACACTACCACTGCCAATGCCAGCAAGCAAACATTCGGCATTGACAAATGCTTGTTTCTTTTGCTGCTTTGGGATTTGGGGGTGTAATGGTGAGAAATCCAAATGCCACATTTTCCTACTTTTGTGGTGCTGTACCCTAACTGGTGCATTAATACAGTTGTTTGCAAATTATATATATTATAGGGGTGTGGTTGCACCCCTATAGTTAGGGTTGAGTAGCATGTTTAATGTTAAACCTCCAATGTTGTACTTTGATAACTTTGCAGCTGATTAATGGATTTGCACAAAATTTTGCAAACACTGTCCCATGGGGTAAGTCTCTTAACAAGGCAAGTTTCAGTCTGGTCAGATGTATGGATTCTGAGAACTCAGTAGTGCAAAAACCTTAAAAGTCATCATCTTTTGCAGTTTTTTCCTCATCACCTTGCCCCCAGATGGTGTGGAATTTTGGTGTGATTTTTATGGTAGAAACAGCTTGTGTAACAGAACTGCCATGCATTTGTTTGGTGAAAAAATATTAATCTGTTGCAAAGTTACTCAGTTTTCAAGTTTCCGTTGTTTTCAATGAGATGATCACTTTCCTGGATAGAGAGAGAAAGTTTAACAAAGGATTTAACCTCATGAAAAAATGTTATTTTTCATGAGAGGCCAGTCCTTTTTCACTAGAAAAATTACTTTTTTGTGAGCCGCCATTTTTTTCCACAAACTGAAATGCGTGGAAAATACATGAAAATGTTGTCATTTTACAAATCAAACACCAGAACCTACTGTAACTATGTGGGCCCTGTTTGTTTATTCATTTATTCATTACAAATCAGGTTTACAACCTTTGAGTCAGAGACTTATTTACAAAGGCACCTTATCGCGGGGGGAAGGGGGAGACATCAAGACAGTTATTACAGTGCAGATTAAAACAGAGGATAACATTTCAAGAGCAGTAAAAGGAACATTTAACATAGATACACTTAGGTTACATAATGTAGTAGTTTGTATGTTACTTATACATATCCGGTATCTGATATCGGAGGCCATGACTCCGGCTGGGTACTCGGTGATACACCGCCCGAGATTGGACCACAGGGTGGGGGTTGCAGTCTGTTTCAAGACTGAATTGGGTCTCATGAATGTAGTAGTAGGTGAGGCTGGGTCCTTTGAGTGCACAGTCGTAGCAGGTGTAGGTGTTCGAATCGTGCTCATCTACCGTCCACCTGGAGATGGGAAACATTTCTTACAGGAAGTAGCAGACTTCCTCGTCGACATGTCGTTTGAGTCACCCAGACTGATGGTTCTGGGTGATTTCAACGCCTGGGTCGACAATGAACTCTCTAATTTTGGTAATCACTTTCTCCAATTGATGTCTTCTTTGGGCCTCACACAGGTGGTTTCCACTGCTACGCATAAATCTGGACACTCCTTAGACTTAGTCTTCCTTCTAGGGATCGACGCATCCGACATGGGGGTGGAACCAGTCACCTGGTCTGATCACTACACCGTGAGGTTCAATTTTTGCACCCCCCTGAGAAGACCAGCCCCTATGGAGATGGTCAGGTACTGCCCATTATGGAATGTTACTCCACAAGGTCTAGCGGCGGTCCTTGACCTATCATCCTTCGTGTCAGTGAGCAGTTAATAATAAGGCCATCACGACGGCCCTGGATTCTATTACTCTGGTTCGTGAGCACCCCCTATCCCTTCGCCCCAGATCCCCGTGGTTTGACGGGACCTTGAGGGAGATGCGGAGACAGGGGCGAAGGTTAGAGCGTCGCTGGCGCAGGTCCGCCCTTGATGCCAACTACTCTAGATTGATAGAACATTATGTTAGCTATCAATCTGCAATCACCCATAAGAAGGCAGAATTCCTGTCCAGGGAGATTGCAATTGCTCAGAATCGACCGGCTCAGCTGTTCCGAACTGTAGACAGACTGTGCAACCCAGCCTGCCTGCAAGTTCGGAAAGCTTTTTCGCAAGTAGAGTGCGATGAGCTTGCTCTATACTTTGCAACTAAAGTGGCTGACATCAGGGCGAACCTGTGTCCGGCAACCTCTAAGGGTGATGCTGTTGGACAGCGTGGATCACAGTGCCCCAATTCTCCTGGAATTCCTTTCGCCGACTTGAGCTCGTGGACATTATGAGGATCGCCCATATTATAGCGCCCCACAAGTTGTGGTTTGATCCCAGACCGACTTCTTATTTTGGGCTGTTCTGATATCATCGGTCCGGTCCTAGTGCAAATAGTCTGGTGCCCTTGGAGTCAGGTGAGTTTTCTTGCTCCCTGAGAGAGGCAGTGGTGATTCCTCTTTTGAAGAAAGCTTCCTTGGACCCAGACTGTTTTTCAAACTACCAGCCTATCTCTAACCTCCCTTTATCGGAAGGTTATTGAGAAGGTCGTAGCTGTCCAACTGGATGACCATTTAACCATCCATAATGTCTACGAATCCTTCCAATCTGGCTTCCGAAAAGACACAGCACCGAGACTGCGCTGGTTCGGTGTTAAATGATCTTCTGATGGCAAGGGATCAAAGAGGCGCCCATTCTTGTTCTTCTTGGATCTCTGCAGCTTTTGACACTGTGGACCACATGGTGTTATTAGCTCGCTTGAGGCAAATTTGTGGAATGTCTGGAACCGTTCTTAAATGGTTCACGTCATTCCTCACCGGGAGATCACAAAGAGTTGTGTCAGGGATTTTTTCCTCTGACCCAATTTCTTTGTTGTGTGGAGTGCCTCAGGGATCTGTGCTGTCACCCATGTTGTTTGCAGTGTATATGCTGCCCCTCGGAAGTATCATTAGATGATATGGGCTGAGGTTTCACTGTTATGCAGATGATACCCAGCTATATCTGTCCTTTGCACCCGACCAGGATGGAGCTCTCTGGTGTTTAACAACTGTCTAGGGAGATCCAAGACTGGATGGATTCTAGTTGGCCAAAGTTGAACTCGGAGAAAACAGAGGTTCTGGTAGTGGACCCAGGTGGTTTGATTGCGAGGGCCGTACTGGCGCACCATCCAGAATTTTCCCTGTTGGTGGTGTCTCTCGTCTCTAGAATGGGTGCGTAACCTGATTTATTTGACGACAGGCTGACCCTTAAATCCCAGGTGTTAGCCACTGTCAAGACTTCCTTTATCATCTTAGGAACATTGCCAGAGTTGGGCACCTTGTTCCATCTGACCTCTTGCCAACATTGGTCCACGCTTTTGTATCTTCGCCTGGACTACTGCAACGCCTTTACTTTGGGATTTCTGGGTTGAAATCCATCACCTACAGCTTGAGTAGAACGCTGCAGTCCGGTGTTGACTGGGACAAGTAGGTCCTTCATATCACTCCTGCTGCTTAACTGCACTGGCTTCCTATACAGTGGCGGATCACCTTAAAATCATTTTATTGACTTTCAAAGCCCTTCACGATCAGGGTCCAGCCTATCTGAAAGACCCTGGTTCCTTACTGCCCTGACCGATCACCCACTGCCGATGGGGTTGTTAGAGATTCCAAGAGTGAGTCTAAAATCCTCTGGCAGCAGCGTGCTTTTAGCTGCTGCTACCACTCTTGGGAATTCTCTACCATTCCGTTACGGCAGTGCACCGTGAGTTATTCAAGAAAGATTTGAAAATGTATTTATGGAATATGGCCTTCCCAGATAATTAAGTTATTTGATTATGTTTGGATTTTATTTTAAATTTGTTATTATGATGATATGTTGATTTTTTTTTATGGATGTTTTTATGACTTTTATTTAGAGTTTTGAACTTGTTTTTAAAACTGTTCAGCACCTTGATATACTGAAAGGTGCTATACAAATAAAATTATTATTAATTATTATTATTATTAGGTTACATAATGTTACAAAATTGTGAGTTACACTCGTGGATATAGTAGGTCCTCAGAGAAGACTGTGGGTTACATTCCTGTTTGGACCTAGTAGGGAAGGGGTAGGTCTGGGGGAGGGAGAGGCTGTCCAGTGGACATTGTTGAGCCAGGGGGCAAGGCGGGCAGGAACCAGGGGTTACAACAGGGGGTTAGTTGCACCTACAACAGTGGGTATTAAAGATATGGTTCCGAAGGGCTGTTTTTGAAGGAGCCACTCTTGCGTGTTGAGATATAGCTAGGGAGGAGTTGAACCAGGTGGGGGCTCGGTAGAGGGGAAGGATCTCTGGGCAAGAGGCTGTCTTGGTTCTGGGCACCTTGAAAGTGGCCTTAATAGAGCTATGGGTGGTGATGGATGAAGATGGCTGCTGTAGGGAGGTGGAGACCCCTGGGGGGGAAGAGTCCTAGCAGAGATTTCTTAGCGAGAAGGCAGGTCTGGTAGAGCAGTCGCTTCTCAAAGTTGAAAAGATCGGTGGTAGTATAGAGAAGGCAGGTGTTGAGTTTGGCTGGGGGCACCGGTCAGGAGCCTACAGGCCTTATTGATGGAGACTTGGATTTTGGAGAGGGCAGTGCTGTCAGCTGCAGCATAGATGGGCAAGCCATAGTCCACGAGGGACAAGACAGAGAAGGTGATGGTCAGCCTGAGGGCAACCTGAGGCAGGCAGTCCCTGTGCTGGTATAGCAGGCCAATCCAAGAGTTAATGGCGGCTGACAGGGCATTAATGTGGGTGTGGAAGGAGAGGGCAGTATTGAATATGATGCTCAGGTACTTGTATGTGGTCACTTGTTCTAGTGGGGTAGAGTGCTGGGTATAATCAAGAGGGGTATTTTAGCTTTATTTTGGTGGTGGAGAAGAGCATTGATTTGGTTTTCTTAGGTTAATGACTAGTCTGCAGGTCTCCAAACCACTTTTCGCTTGGTTGTAAGCTTGCTGAGGATAACTGAGGGAGGTGGGATTGGGA
Source organism: Neoceratodus forsteri (assembly GCA_016271365.2). NCBI lineage: Eukaryota > Metazoa > Chordata > Ceratodontiformes > Ceratodontidae > Neoceratodus > Neoceratodus forsteri. Next base: position 197,471,868 of record CM028137.1, read on the forward strand.
TGTGAGGCAATGAGGACTGCATCATCGGCGTCGAGGAACATTTTACCAGTACATGAGCTTGGGAGGGTGTTGAGGTAGAGACTAAAAAGTATTGGACCCAGGATGGAGCCCTGAGGGACCCCAGAGCAAACGGGGAGAGTGCTGGAGAGGGAGCTGCTGATCTTGACATGCTGGGATCTAGCAGAGAGGTAGCTAGAGAACCAGGAAATGGGACCACCAGAGAAGCCAAGTTGGTGGAGAGAGTCAGTAGAAGGGGATGACAGACAGTGCAAAGGCCTTGGAGAGGTCATCACTGCTCCTGCAAGGCTGCCAGAGTTGAGGAGCAGTATGCAGGTGTTGGGAGAATTCCAGGAGCCGTGGTTGTACTATGTCCTGGTGGAACCGTATGCTCTGGGGCACATAATGTCATACTTAGTTAGGTATTCAGAGAGCTGGCTCAACACCACTTTTCAAGGGCTTGAGAGTGGGGAGGATGGAGATGGGCTGGTAATTGTTGGGGTGGATTGGTCCCTACCTTATGTGTGGGTGTGATTTAAGCAGTTTTCCAAGCACTTGGGGACTGACCAGGCATAGAAACCAGTTTAGAAGGTCAGTCAGGGGGACTAGGACTTCGTTCAAGACCATACAGAGGATCCTGGAGTCGAGGGGGTCACTGTTGGGGTTATTGCTGCCTAAGGCTTTTAGCAGGTGCGGCCTGGTTTCTTGGGGGGATAGGGTGCACAGGTAGAATGCTGAGTGATGCAGGACCGAAGGGAGAGAGGTGGGGACTGGGTCAAAGAAACTGCTGGGGAGGACTGAGCTTAGGTCAGAGAAGGCTGTGTTAAGGCAATTGGCTATGAGGAGTGGATCTGTGGTGAGGGTGCCATTGATGGAGAGCTGAGATGGTGGTGGGGAGTGGGACTTCCCATTTAGCTCTTTAATATTATCCCAGAAGGTCTGGGCTTAACCCCAAGTGGAAGTGAGGGTGGTCTGGTAGTGCTCTGCCTTGGCCCGCCTAATGGCCCAAGTGCACTTATTGTGTTCTGCATTGTAAGCCTGTCTGTCAGATGCCTTTCCAGATTCTACAGCAATGTGCCAGAGATTATCTCTGTTTTTGAGTCTCTGGAGGAGGGGTGGGGTGATCCATGGGGCATTGCATTTTTTGGAACGGATCCTGGTCACGGGGGGCAAAAAGGTCATAAGCCTTACAGAAGGCATTTGTGAATTGGTCATGAGCTGAGTCAGTGTCAGAGGTGTGCTGGATAGTGGACCAGTCTAGCTGGGCTAGGTATTGTTTTAATTTTCTGAGGCCACCGGGGTCATAAATGGCAGCGTAGAGTGGCCTGGGACACTGGCTTCAGAGTGGAGGATGACCAAAGACAGAGGACTGGGGAGTGATCACTAAGAGAGTTGGGGAGGACAGTGACATCCTGGATTTTGTAGGGGCAGTTAGATATAACAACATCTAGGAGAGTGCTGGTGCCAGTAAAGTGGTTGAATCTGGTGGGCTGGGTGACTGACTGGGACATATCCAGGGCAGCAAAGGAGTCCCTTATATGGGAGGCAGTGGAGGCAAGCCAGTTAACACTGAGATCACCTAGGATGACTTGCTCCACTTTGTGAGGGAGAGATGTGAGATAGTCAGTGAGGGACTGGACCACTTGGTTTTGATTCCTCGGGGGTACGTAGGAGACTGTGAGGACAAGAGAGTCTCAGGCAGGGTCAGGTGTGATTTTTAAGGTGAGGGCTTACTGCTCCATAATCAAGTTTAGGAGCTGGGAGTGCCTGACCTATAAGAGAGTCCCGTATTTAGTAGTGTGTGCAACCACCACCTTGTTTGCCTACTCAGTCTTCCCTGTAGATGGTATATCCAGGGAGAGTGATAGCGGAGTCAGGTGGATTTGGAGCTGAGTCGCCATCACCAGTGCACTATGTCAGGTTGATGTTGAAACCCACCAAGCACTGGAGGGCAGCAGATTTTTAGGAAACTGCAAAATGTTTAAGGATGCAAGCAGAGGCCAGTTGCAGTACAGGGTTTAGAAGGGCTGGAAGCAATAGGTCCTGGATTTGGGTGTTCATTACCAGATAGTAATAATAACAGTGTAATTATTCTGGTTAGTGGCTGGTGGCCATGGAGACCCTTAGGTCAACACCCAGCTGAGGACTTTAGAATCAGGGTGCATGGGATAGATAAAGTGCGAAGAGTGGGAATGGCAGGGGAGAGCTGGGTCCAGGTTAGGCCTTGGAGGGTGGAGAGAGTGGGGCTGTAGGCAGAGTGTGGGTGTTGGGGGGTCACGGGTGTGTCGAAGGTGGGGGAGGGCTGAGTCACTGTGGGGTAGTCTGGGGATGAGGTGCCTAGTGTGGAGGAAAGGTGCTCCAGTCTGTGTGAGGTCTGTACCAAAAGGGTGAAGGAGAGCGGACTTAGTAATGGAGTGTAGGTACCCATAGCAGCTGAGCAGTAAAGGAAGAGTGCCAGGAGTAGTAGAGAGTAAGGAGATGTAGAGCAGCTTTGGAATGGTGGGGGGAAACCCCATTTAGTGGGCGAAAAGACTATAAGCTGCAAATGGGAAAAATCAATATCAATCAGTAGAAGAGGGAGGAGCAAAGACAGATGAATAGTGATAGACTGACCACACAATAAGTGAAATGAGACAGGAACTATATTGTGTTGGATTGGGTAAGTGTGCTTATAACTGGGCCCTCTGGTGGCTAAAGGATATAATCTGCTAATGGAAATGTCAGGAGCACAGAGCTGAAAAAAAATAAAGACCAGGCAGGGAGGTTCTGAAGCAATTTTTTTTTTGGGGGGGAGCACTGCAGCAGCCTCAATGGGACACCGAGGTCAAGAGTGCAGCCCACAGACTTACAGCTCTAAGAGAAGGGGGCAGTGCTCAGGGCAGATAGCAAAATCACAGTACCTTAAGGCCTCTCTCAAAACTTAAATCAACTCTTAAGAAATCTCTACATCAGACTAAACATTACTTAAAGTGAAAAATAGCTTGGCAGAAGACACCAGGAGAAAGGACTGCTGTGTGACTGAACTTCTCTGCTGGGACTATATTGCCCTCCTTCCCTCCCCTCCACCCAAAGCTAGTTCTATTGTTATAGGCGCAGGATTTGACTGACAACAGGAACTTCCTGTTTAGGGGCAGGAAGTGAGTGATCACAGAACCACCAAGGACCCACCATCCTAGAAGGGCAAGAGTAACTCTCTGGCCTCCTCTAGCTGCTAGAGGTCTGCCTCTGAGCAAGTAAGTGGTCTACTGAGAAATATAGGATATTCTTGTCTCAGAACAGGACAATCAGAGCTTGAAGGGCTACACAGGCAGAAAGTAAGGAGAGAGAGAAAAAGAGAGTAAGGATTGCAAACAGTTAAGGGCCAGAAATAAGACATGATTGGAGTAGGTGCAGTGCAGTGGCTGTGAAGCAGCAGTCTTCCGGGAGATGTTCTGGAGGATGCAGTGTTGTCCCATCTGCAGGCACCTCTCTGTGCTGAGGGAGGAGGTTGCTCATCTCCAGGCTGAGTTGGCCAGGATTGTGGGACCTCCTCTTCCATCCAGGGACCACCAGTGCCACTGCCATGCCTCAGAGGTTGCCAAGCAGGAGGAGCCAAGGGACTTACAGGGCCCAGGGAGGGTGAGGGTGGTGGAACAGAGCGCATCCTCCACTTGCACCTCTCCACACCCTATGCCATTCTGGCAAAGTGTGGTTCCTCTATGGAGGCACCCACAGTGGAGACCAAGGAGGATGCTGGGAACTCCCACAAAGGAGACCCACAGGAGGGTGGGCAGGGACCCTGCAGGGGAAGGAAACAACTCCTGGTGGGGGACTCCATGTTAGGAAAGGTAGAACTGAGGGAGGAAGGAGAGGGAGGTAAGGTGCCTGCCTGGCGCCATGGCTTGGAGGGACAGGGAGCGAATCCTCAGGATTGCCGGAGCAGCTGCACAGAGGAGGGAGCTGGATGTCTCTGTCCACCTAGGGACAAATGACCTGGCTAAGAAAGGGATTAGAGTAGTGCAGGAAGAGTTTATGGAATTGGGGAGGGGCCTTAGTCAAGTAGCACGCACGGTAACCTTCTCAGAGGTGCTGCCCATCTATGGCATAGGAGAAGCTAGGATGTTTCACACCATGGGATTCAATCAGTGGTTGAAAAACTGGGTGGAGCGAGGGATTTGGCTTCATTGGGGACTGGGGGTCCACCTGGAGTGATGCAGGCCTATACTGGCATGATGGGCTGCATCTGTCCGGGAGGGGAACCAGGATCCTAGGTGATAGGTTTAAATGCTTCATTGGCAAGCTTTTAAACTAGCCAAGGGGGGGAGGTACTGGAAAGGAGCAGGAAAATCCTAGCCCCCAAATAATCACGGTAGTAAGTGCGGCAAACACCAACATAGAGGTGTCGATAGGGAGAAGGGCAGGGGTAAATGGAGAAAGTGACAAAGGCAAGAAGGACAGGATGGGGTAAAGGAGTAAGGCCATCAGAAATGGAGGGCATGAGTACAATGCCCGTAGTCTGGGCAACATGCTCTGAGCTGATGGCCTTAATGGAAGAGGGATGCCTGGATATCGTAGCAGTCACAGAAACATAGGTTGACAGAGAACCATGACTGGGATGTTAACATACCAGGGTACATAACCTACAGGAGAGACAGGGCAGGGAGAAGAGGGGGAGAGGAGTAGCCTCATGTAAAGGAACGGATAAAAGCAACTGAATAAAAGAGTAAACAGGAGGAGAGGAGGCACTGTGGGTCACCTTGGAGACTGGAAAGGCACCACAATCCGCACAGGGTTGTGTACAGACCCCATGTCAGGGGAAGGAATGGACAAGGATATGATAGAAGGCATTCTTAGAATGGCAGAGAAAGGAGATACTGTTGATGGGAGACCTGAATATGCCAGATGTTAACTGGAGCACATTTGCTGCAGCCATCCAAGAGCAGGGGCCATAATTTTTGATGCCCTGCTAGGTGGCAGGCATTAGACAGCTGCTTCAGAACCCACTCATGAGGGAGCAATCTTAGACCTTGTACTCTCTTAGACCTTGTACTCTCAAACGGGGGCAGTGAGAGGATCTCAGATCTAGAAGTGGGTTGCCATCAAGTGACCATCAAACAGTGTGGTTCACGTTAAACTCAGCTACAGAGTCAAGCCATACAAAAGTGAAAGTACTAGACTTTAGGAGGACTGACTTTGGCAAGATGGGAGAGTGCCTCAGAAAAGCACTAGCAAATAGGCTAGAAGGAGGTGTGGAGGTGGGCAACAATGGAATAATAAAACTGCTATACACAGAGGCAACAAGCCTTGTGTGAAGCAAATAAACAAATCAAAATGAAAGAAAAGCCACTATGGTTCTCAAAAGAGGTGGCTGTGAAAGTCAGGAAGAAAAGATAGCATTCCGGAAGTATAAGGAAACACAGAAGGAGCAGGACAGAGAGCTGTACCAGTTAAGGCAGAAGGAAGCAGGGAGGGAAGTCAGAATAGCAAAGGCCCAAACTGAGGAAAGATAGCCAACTCAGTTAAGAAGGGGGATAAAACCTTTATAGGTACATCAGCAGATGAAAAACAAAGGAGGGATAGTGAGGCTGAATAGAATGAATGTGGGTGGGCAGAAGGGACAGTGAAAAAGCAGGAATACTGAATGAATATTTCTGCTCAGTATTCCTAAAGAAGGAGGGAAGTGCCTAATCCAATTAACGAAGCACTCTTGATAGGGTGGTCGATCTCAGTCCTTTCACAGAAGAAAGGGTTCTGCAAGAACTCCTAAAACTGAAGATGGACAAAGCAATAGGTCCTGATGAATTCACCCCAGAATTCTAAAAGAATTAAGGAGGAACTAGTGAAACCACTGGCTACTCTTTTTAATAAATCATGGGAGGATGGTGTGGTACCGAGGACTGGAGGAAGGCGGATGTGATTCCCTTCACAAAAGTGGGACCAAGACAGAGGCAGAAAACTACAGACCTGTCAGTCTGACCTCTGTGGTAGCGAAAGTGATGGAGTCACTTCTGAAGGAAAGAATAGTTGAGTACCTAGAGGCCAGTGGAGCACAGGACCCAAGGCAGCATGGGTTCTAGCCAGGAAGGTCATGTCAGATGAATCTAATAGATTTCTTTGACTGGTGACCAAGTAGTAGACCAGGGAGGGGCTGTGGACATGGCCTACCTAGACTTTAGCAAGGCGTTTGACACAGTCCCACACAAAGATTAATAGTCAAATTAACCAGCCTGGCAGTGGGACCCAGGGTGGTGGCCTAGGTAAAGCAGGCTTGAGCTTGACAACAGGACATAGAAGGCAATTATAAATGGAGTCCACTCTGAAGAAAGGGGTTACTAGTGGGTACCACAGGGTTCAGTATTGGGTCCAGTCCTTTTAATGTCTTCATCAGTGACATTTGCAGAGGGACTGGAAGGAAAGAGTATGGCTTTTTGCAGATGACACAAAGATCTGCAACAGGGTTGATACACAAGGAGGCGTGGAAAGGATGAAAAGGGACTTGGCAAGGTTGGAGGAATGGTCAGAAGTATGGCAGCTAGGATTCAATGCAAAAAAGTGCAAAATAATGCACCTGGGAAACAAGAACCCAGGGAAGAATACACAATGGGTGGGAGGTAGTAACAACAACAAAAAGGAAAGGGACCTGAGGTAATCATATCAGATGACCTTAAGGTTAGCAAGCAATGTGAGAAGGCAGTAGGGAGGGCTGGAGGTATACTGGATGTATAGGGAGAGCATCATCAGCAGAAACAGGAAGTTGTTATCCCTCTGTACAGACAGTTGGTGAGACCCCATCTGGAGTACTGTGTCCAGTTCTGGAGACCCCATCTCCGCAAGGACATAAACAGGATAGAGGAGTAGTCCAGAGGAGGGCAATTAAAATGGTGCAGGGTCTGCAAGAGAAGCCATATGAGGAGAGACTAAAGGAGCTTAATATGTATACCCTTGAGGAAAGAAGGGAGAGGGGACATGATAGAAACTTTTAAGTACCTCAGTGGAATCAACAAAGTCCAAGAGGTAGCATCTTTCAGAAAAAGAGACTTGCAAGAACAAGGGACACAATTTAAAGATAGAAGGAGGGCGGTTCAGGGCAATGTGAGGAGGTATTATTTCACAGAGAGGGTAGTGGATGCATGGAACAGCCTTCCTGAGGAGGTTGTGGGTCTAAAACTGTGGGAGAATTCAAGAATGCATGGGACAGACATAAGGCAATTCTTGTGAGGGGTAGGAAGAAATAGGCTGTTGGTTAACTAGGATCTGCGGCCTATCCTGTAGGTAGGGAAATGGGCAGACTAGATGGGCCTAGCTGTCCTTATCTGCCGTCAAAGTCTATGTTTCTATGTTTCTAAATCAAGAACATGTCAAGCAGAGGTCAGTCCTAGCATTAATTTCTTGGCAGCAGTTCCTAGAAGACTTCTAGATTGCTGCACAAAGTGTGAGAAACACTGGCAAACAGGGGCAAGTGATATTCCTCCAGGGGCAGATGCCAAACTTCAGGGTTCCAACCCGTACCTTGCTTGGAGGGTGAGCTTCGAGCAGCTTCTCTTTGTTCTGCTTACCAAACTGCAGAATGCAGTTTGTTTAAGAGGAGAGAGCCCAAAAAGGCAGAGTTGTCCCCTTGCTTGGAGGGTGAGTGTCGGGCAAGTTCTCTTTGTTCTGCTTACCAAACTGCAGAATGCAGTTTGTTTGAGAGGAGAGAGCCTGAAACCGCAGAGTTGTCCCCTTGCTTGGAGGGTGAGCGTTGGGTAGTTTCTCTTTGTTCTGCTTACCAAACTACAGAATGCAGTTTGTTTGAGAGGAGAAAGCCTGAAAGGGCAGAGTTGTCCCCTTGCTTGGAGGGTTTAACTAGATTCTTGTGTTTGTTTTTCACAATTAGGGTCAGAAATATTTTTTCTGGGCACCCAAAATCCTGGTTGCCCAGCTTAGTGAGAGAAGCATTCTCTGCTTTCTTTGCATGAGAACCGCACATTTTCTTGACTTCTGCAGCTGTAGCTGAACTTGTGCTGCTGGCTGCAGTGTGAGTTGTTAGCTCCCTTGGCCTGGTGTCTAGTGGCACCCTCACTTCTTGATCACTGTCCCCCTAAATAAAGGATATATTCTGTGATGCCTAGTGGCACCCCCCAACCTCTGATCACTGTCCACGTAATTCTTATTTTAGCTCCTGGTGTCTAGTGGCATTCCTAACCCTACAATCACCATCTCTCTGTTTTTTTAATTTATATTTATATAATCTGACTCTGGTATGCCCAGTGTCAGATGCACCCCCCACACAGCTTGTTATTTTATGAACTATAGATGACATTGTGGGCCCAATCCCCGTATAGGCATTTAGAGCCCCCCCCAGTGTGTGGGACACTGAGGAGCCCACCTACAGTGTCCTGAGATGGTTTACTAATGTTATTCCTACCTGCAATAGGAAAACTATCCCCCAACATCTTCCTTTTTACCTGAAACAAAGAAAATGATCCCTCGTCGTCACTGCTGCCCCCCTCTCCTATCCCGATCCTCCTACTGAACACCCACCTCTCCACTCTCCCCGTGCCCTATACTTACCAGCTAATATCGATTTCTGTCATCTTCTGTGGACTGAGACATGTCTGCACCCTTCAAAGTCGAACCTTGAAATGAGGAATAAAGGTAAGTGCTGTATAATGTATTTCAGTGGTGTTTTGAACTTATGTTTATAGCTTTTCAATTTTTAGGATTTTTTTCACCACATTTTCAGCTTGGCCTTTTTGAGACCCCACCTCAGGAACACTGGCAGTGTCATGTCATTAATCAGGCCAAGAAGGTGATTTTGTGGTTGCTGCATGTAATCACCTTTCAGGATGGAATAATGGAATTTCACAAGTGTCCATGAGGTGGGGTTCCAAAAAGGCTATGTTGAAAATTTGGTGAACAAATTCCTAAAAATGTCCAAGTTATGAGTGTTTATTGAACTTTTTCTGTGCACATGCATAACTTTGGTAATTTTCAATATTTTGACTCCAAATTTTCAAGATAGCCATTTTTTCACACCACCTCATGGACAGTACAGCTCTCATTTTTCACATCCTGTCCGAAACGTGTTTTCGCACCTGTGACACAGAAGAAAAAATTACTCACCTTAGTAATTGCTTTTCTTCTCATGGAGTCTTGCTGTATTAGGACTTAATGCAGTTAGCCACTGCACTCGAACTGCCCCGAGAGGATAGTTAACTCCAGAGCAGTCTGAGTTCCACAGAAGCGAGGGCGCTGTTCAAAGCTCTATCTGGCTAGTTTCAAATGAAACTGCCAGGTTCTTTCTGAAGCTAAACTAATATAGCAAGTCTGTGTGGAAAAGCTCTACACTAGCCATTGGCTACCTACCAGTAGTAGGACAACAAAACACAACAACAATCATAGAATAATAACAAAATCACCTGTTATTGTTAGAATCACCCATGACAAGCACTAATAGGCCCCCTCTCCCAAAGACTCAAGTCCAGAGAGGAGCCACCTATCACTTACCAAAAACAGAATCACCTGGTTCCTAACCCAAATGAACAAAAGGGGGAACTAGAGAGAAATGAAATGGCATGACAGTGCTTGCACCAATTTGACAACCCCATACTCAAGTAGGAGTTCTGAGCGGGGTAGGAGGAGGGTTGTCCTAATACAGCAAGACTCCATGAGAAGAAAAGCAATTACTAAGGTGAGTAATTTTTCTTCAAACACCATGAAGTCTTGCTATTAGGACTTAATGCAGATTATACAGCAGTACCTCCATGGAGGAGGGTCAGAACCTACTTGGGGAATAGGGCTCTGAAGCATGAAGCTGTACAAACTGAGCATCTCTCCTGGACTGGACATCCAGGGAATAATGCTTGGTAAGGTGTGGACTGATTTCCGTAGCAGCTTGGCAAATTTCAAATGGGAATATCTCTAGCAGCGCTAGAGATACAGCTGTACTCCCTGGTGGAATGGGAGCCTCAGTCCTGAGGGAGGTTCTCTACCTAGTTTTGGTAACAGAACTGGATACAAGAGACAATCCACCTCGCAATTGTCCTCTTAGTGGCAGGTCTCCCTTTGCCAACTTCTCCATAGGTAAGGAAGAGTTGGAGGGATTCGGACCTGCTGACCTGGGTGCATGCTCCAAATAGCAGCTTAGGGCCTTTGACGTCCAGATCGTAAATCTCCTCTGCCCTGAGGAGGAATGCTCAGTGAAAATACTGGAAGAGAGATGGATTGGTTGAGATGAAAATCTGAAACCACTTTAGGTAAAACTTTCTGTTAGTCCTAAGGACTACCTTATCTCTGTAGAAAAGAAATAAAATCTTCTTCTACTGACAAGGCCTGTAATTCACTTATACGTCTAGCAGAAGTGATAGCCACTAGAAAAACAGTCTTCCAAGTCAAAACTTGAGGTCTGCCGAGGACAGAGGCTCAGAGGGGTTGCATTAGCTGAGCAATGCAAACATTCAGGTCCCATGCAGGAGCTGGTTCCGAAAGGGGTTAGTGTAAATAACCCCTTAAAAAAACTTGAGAAAATACAGGTGAGAAAGAAAGGAAGCAGAAGCTTCCCTGCTGACACAAAAGCAGAGACAGCTGCCAGATGAACCTTTAAGGTAGCTGGCCTAAGGCCTAAGGAATTTAAATGGACCAAATAGTCCAGTAAAATGGGCAGATTAGCAGATTCTGGGATAATCTGCTTCAGAACACCAAATGGAAAAACCTCTTCCACTTAGAATTGTAGGTGGCTCTAGTGGAAGGTTTCTAGAAGCCTTGTAATATCCCGACACCTTGGGAAAGGTGTAATCAGCAATTCTAGCCCTCAAGAACCAGGCCTTGAGGTGGAGGGAATTGAGGTTCGGACTACACTCTCCCTGTGCCCAGGTCAACAGGTCATGGGTCCTGGGCAAGCTCAGGGAGGGTGGAATGTCAGGTACAGGAGGAGAGGGTACCAGGGCTGTCTGGCCCAGTCTGGAGCAATCAGAATCACTCTGCAGGGCTGAGTTCTGATTTTACTAGTACCCTGAAGAGGAGAGGAAGGGGGAAAGCATGCAAGAACTTCCCTTTCCAATCCAACTGAAAGGCGTCCAGTGGGACTGATCCCAGAACTGGAGGCCTGCAACAAAACAGGGAAGTTGGTGGTTGTCTGGGGCTGCGAAAAGATCTATCTGAGGGTGCCCCATCTGGCAAAAGACTGACCCCAGCACCAGAGAATCTAGAGCCCATTCGTGATGCTGGCCCTGAGAAATTCTGCTGAGGGCATCCGCCAGGACATTGTCCTTCCCCTGGGAAGGTGAACTGCTATCAGGGAGGTGTTCAGGAGTGCCAGAGACCACAACTTCATTGCTTCGGTGCACAAAGCTGATGACCGAGTGCCCCTTGTTGTTGATGTACCACATTGTTGTGGTGTTGTCTGTCCTGACTTGGACTACCTTGTTCTGGACAGTAGTCGAAAAACCTGGAGAGCTAAGAGAACGAGCTCTGAGTTCCAAAAGGTTGATGTGGAGCAGAGATTCCTGAGGGACCACACTCCCGTGAGTGGAAAGGTCGCCCAATGTGCTCCCCACCTAACAGGGAGGCATCCGTGGTGAGGGTGAGGGAATGAAGAACGGTAAGAAGGGGACCCCTGAGTTAAATTGTTTGATCCTGCCACCACTGAAGGGCTAGGATCAGGGTTTTAGGTCACTGGGATTAACTTGGATAGGGGTTCTTCCTTTGAGACCAGTGGGACCTCAAGTGGAACTGGATGTCTCTCATCTGAAATCTTGCTCCCTGCACGACAGCTGTGGAAGCAGCCATGTGTCCTAGGAGTTGCAAAAAGTGCCTTGCTGGTCGAGAGACCCGCAGGGTAAAGGAGAGATCCAGGGCAATGAGTCTGTCCACTCTTCGAGAGAGAAATGCCCTGGCTGACTTTGTGTTCAATTCTGCACCTATGAAAGTTAGTACCTGAACTGGTTCCAGAACTGACTTTGGAAATTCAACAGGAATCCCAGAGAAGTGAGAAGTTGCTGGGAGACTTGCAAGTGGGATTTTACTCTGATCTGAGACTGGCCCACTATGAGCCAGTCGTCCAGGTAGGGAACACAGCAACCCCTTGCCTCTTAAATGAGCCACTACTACAGCTAAACATTTTGTGAAAACCCTTGAGCAGAGGTAAGGCCAAGGGCATTGCTCTGAACTGGTAGTGGCCAGAGGGTAGTTCGAACCTGAGGTACTTTCGGTGAGAAGGCCTGATCAAAATATGAAAATAAGCGACGAGGGTCCAGGAAGCTAGCCAGTCCCCTGGCCTTAGGGAAGGCAGAATCATTGCCAGAGTTAACATTTTGAACTTTGGTTTCAAAAGATGCTTGTTCAGGAACCTTAAATCTAAGATGGGCCGCCACTCTCCTGTCTTTTTTGGGGTAAGGAAATACCTCGAGTACAGACCCTTGCCCTGATGGCAAGGAGGAACTCTTTCCACTGCCTTGCAGCCCAGCAGAGAAGAAACCTCTGCTTCCAAAGCAAGGGCTTTGAAGGATTTGCAGGTGGAAATGTCTGGCTCTCATCTTTGGGAGCTGTTTGAAACTGAGAACCAGACCTTGGTTTACCTCCAGAACCCATTTGTCCGGTTAGGGACAACCAGTTCTGGCTGAAATAAGCCAACCTGCCCCACCGGTACAGGAGATGGCCCTGGGCACCCCATCAGGGTGCCTGTAGCAGCAGCTTTAGGCTGAGGAGAGGAGATGGTCTGCCCTGCCCCGTCTACCTCTGCCTCTGAAAAACCCTCTGTGCAAAGGCTGAAGAGGCCTGAACTTGATAAAGGGCCTGTGGTAGGCCTGCCCATACTCCCTGGGGCATGCTCTTTGTGGAGTGGCATGCCTCTCCTTAGCTTGGTACTTTTAGGTAGTTCTGTATTCATCCATTTTCTTCATGTAATTTTCTGTTTGATCCCAAACAGAGTTTCCTACTACAGGAAAATCTATAGCCTTTGCCTGAGTATCTTGGGACAGATTAGTGCATCTAAGCCATGCCAACCTACTGGAGAGCTACAAAAGTGGCCATGACCCTAGAGGAAACATCATTAACATCAACGGCAGTATGAAATTGAACTTTAGAGGCTTCAATGCCATCAGCAGCCACTTGTTCCAACTCACTAGCCAGCTGGCCCTGGGCCTGCTTGGCTAACTGCAATATAGTGTCCCATCTAGATTTCTGATATCTAGCCACATAAGCCATATAATTAGCCTGCCTGAGTCCCAATGAAGCTGCCATATATTGCTTTTAGCCATGGCATCAATCTTCCTGGAATCCTTATCAGGAGGTGTGATGCCAGGGGAATATGTCTACAGGCTGCAGCTTGAACAACACCTACATGACTACACTGCTCGGTGAGAAGTCTGTATCAGGGCCTGATAAAGTATACCTTCTGTCCATTTCTTATCTACAGGAGGAACCGAATGAGGATTTTTAAAATCTTTGTTGTTTGCTTCCTAAATGACTTATACAAAAGAAATAGACAACCTTCTAGACTCTGGAATATCCATCATTTCTACATAATCAGGCTCCTCTTGCTCATCCACAGCCTCCTCTAAAGGGAGCTGGAGGTTTCTACCACCTTTTATAAAACATAAAATGAGAGGGACTTAGACAGCAAAGGGGAGATTCTAAGGGTCTATCTGGAGAAATGCCAGTTCAATGGGCACGCTCAGACCTTCCCAGTCACAAATACACTGATCAAATTCCTCCTCCCCTCCTGTGGTTCCATAAAACTCCTCAACATCATAATCCTGAACCACTGGACCTGAACAGGCCACCCCTTTCCCCAGTGTAGGGGCTCGAAACAAGTCCGAGACAAAGACTGAACAATCTGAATGGCTTTTGCTATTTCTGCAGCAGTTGGAGACAATTTTGGACTCCAGACCTGCTGATTTCTTTATCTTTTTGCTGGAGCTGGTTTCTCTGAACCAGCTTTTCTTTCTCGAGGAAGTCTCGCCCTGGTCAGAGGGCACTCCCTCTGGTCCAGTGGGTACTGGACGGGCTGGCCATCAGGTCAGCGGACTTTTGGCCTCTCATTCCCTGAGCCGCCCAATCTCTTTCCAGGGTGGCTGCAGGAAATTTTTACACACCTGGCAGTCTGACAGGAGGTGGTCAGCCCCCAGACAATAGATCACAAGTGGTGTGAATCAGCCTTGGCAAAGCTTCCCCACAGACATCACAGTGTTGAAACCCAGTGGGCCGGTTTTCTTTTGGGTTTCTCAGACATAATGCCAGCCTAACCAACAAACTTGCCCTGCTGGCGTCCGTGCCAGGCAGACACCCTTATCGGTTCCTAACTGCAACACGGGTATTGGAAAACCCCAAATAAAATTAAGGTTTTTAGAACCGATAAGAACCGGTACCGCACTTCTAAAGCCCAAAAATCGTAAAATAAGTCCAACCCGATCGGTTCAGACTGAACCGATAATGTATTTCCACACAGACTTTATTTTAGTACTTGTTACCAGATAGAGCTTTTGCTGCCAACGCGGTAATTTTAAACACTTGTTGGTTCAAATGAACCGGTAAACTTCAGCTTGAACAGCGAAATGAACCGAGCTGAAGGAGCTGATCTCGGGCGACTGTTCAGTGAAAGCGGAGTAAAGAATCTGGCAGTTTCATTTCAAACTAGCCAGATAGAGCTTTGAACAGCGCCCTCGCGCTGTGGAACTCCAGACTGCTCTGGAGTTAACCCTATCCTCTCCGGGGCAGTTCGAGTGCAGTGGCTAACTGCATTAAGTCCTAATAGCAGCAAGACGTCATGGTGTTTGAATGGCATTTTGGCATAGATTTGAAAGTTTTCACCTATGGGTTTATGAGGTAGGGTCATAAGAAGACTATGTTGACAAGCTGGAGTCAAAATATGAAGAAATGCCAAAGTTATGACCATTTGTTGCAATTTCGCCATGCCCACTCGTAAATTTGGAAATTTGGAATATTGTGACCCCAGATTTTTAACATAACCTTCTTATTACCCCACCTCATGTATCTCACAGTTGTCATTTTTCAAATTCTGCCCAAAACATGTTTCACACCTGTGGTGCGGAATGGTGTTGCAGTTACACAGAATTATGTTTTGGTGGAGGTTCAAATTTTTTTGTACCAGGTACATGAGGTGGGGTAATAAGATGGCTATGTTGACAGTTTGGTCACTGTTGGCCTATAAATGGAAGCACAGGGCCTGGAGGGCCCTGTGTTTTCACAGCAACATACATATATGCATCTATGGAGGAATGGGATGGACCCTGCGCTCCCACAGTAAAATAAAGATACTATTATACTGTCTCAAAAAGTAAGGAAATAAGTTGTAAAAAAACTTCGTTAATGCTCCAGTTAGGGTCAAAGTGACAAAAGTTGGGAATGAGATGTTAGGGTTTCCTTAACACCCCACCCTCTCAAACCAGGCAGGAGAGCAGGTATGGAGTGTGCCTTGTGCTTCTCAAGCTAATGTTCACCTTTTCATAAAGTCCACACATCTGATCTTGTTTACAGATGGAATGGGTGAGAGCTTACACTTGAAAGCCCAAAGGCACACCCACCTGCTCTCCTGCCTGGTTTGGGAGGGTGGTGAGGTAAACAATGTCTCATTTCCCAACATTGTCCACTGACTAATTTCTTTGCATCTTTATACATTATCATGGTTTCATTTATATGTTTTCATATAGTTGTTTTTACCTACAGGTGCTGAGTTCTTATGTGTATGCATGCTTATGAAACCTACTGGTGTAGCACAGTGCTATATACATTGCTTTTATTCTCCCCCCCCAACCGTTGCCTCTAACTCATGTGCTACATTACAATAGAGATACTTTGAACACCGCCTACAAACCCTCCTGTCTTTAAATCTTACTGCTGTTTCCTAGGTATGTAATTGCTAGTAGTAGACTGCACTATCCACTGAATAAAACCTATACTTTTTCTAGAAACTGCCATCACCGAGGAAGAAGGGCTGTGTGTAGCCTGAGCGCTTATGTGCTGTAAATTTTTGTTGGTCCAATAAGAGGTATCAAATCACCTACTTTTTGCATCTGTTTTTCTAAGGACCAATATGGCTACAAACAGTTCTCCACTTCCTTCCTGTCAGACCCATACTCGTTGTGGCCCCAATGGCCATGCCAATCAGCCTTATTAAGTACAGTTACAGTAGGGGGGTCAGTAGAGTGCAATGGTTTAAGGCTCTGAACTGCAAACCTGGAGACCTGGGTTTGAATCCCACAGCCCCCACTTGCATACTGTGTGACCCTGAGTAAGTCACTTAACTTTCCTGTGCTCCCAGGTCTCACCTGTAAACAAGCTTTCAGCTTAGTGTGCCTCTTCTGGTTAAACAATTGAGAAAAAAGAAACTGCATGTGAAAACATGACTGTGTTTTTTCTTTATTAATTTTTAGTAAATTTGGGTGACACAACTCAGAGAATCTGGCCACTTTCCTTTGAAGGCCCAACAGTGAAGTTAAGATTAACAAAACATCGTCTGCATAGGCCAAATGGCTAACAGCTGTTTTTTTTTAACTTTTAATGAAAATCTGGTTCATACAGCTGGGAGATTAGTGTATTTAAATGTAGATTAAATAGGAGCGGCACTAGAATATATCCCTGGTGGGCTTTTAGGTCTGTTTTGTTCCTGTTGATAAGATGTCCATACTGATCATACTGCACCTGGGATCAGGTAGCCTTGTGAAGTCTTGTTATATTATCCAGTAGCATGGATCAATACCCATTGCTAGCAGATGTAATCCCAGTAGTTCATGGCTTACTGTATATTGTAAAAACCTGTCTGAAGGTGGTCTATGAAACAGAAAAACAAGTACCCTTCTTTAATATGATTCTGTCTGTATATTAATCTTCTCAGCACATACTATAACAATGTTGTATATTGGATCGGCCCTCTCTGCAGCCATTTTGTGCTTCTTCAAGTAACTTGAGCTTATTAACCCATGCCTTGAGCCTATCCAGAACAATTCATGAAAGTCTTTTGAGATAAAGTGAATTAAACTAATTGGTCTGTACATACCTGGACAATGCACAGTCCTTTTTTATTATCACCATGCATATGTGCAGCAAACATTTTGTTATGAGAGTAGAGTTTTGAGGAGGTGTGACTTTTCCTCCTTCAATGGAAACAGTCTGCAAAGGGCCCATCAGTGTCACACCAATCATCAACTAGGCCGATCATGACACTGTTCTGGTTTGGTGTGTGGGTACTTTGTATTCTTCAAAGGAGAGAGCCAGCCCAATCAAAGGGTGGCTCTTTTCTTTGATCTACATAACCCTGCCCAGCAAGCATAGCTGATCTGTCATGATCAGCCTGCTGTGGTTCCTCCCCCTCATCATTCCCAGTGTCAGTTACAACCCCCTACTCTGTCCATTTACTGATGAGCCCATCCCCAGTGCTGCCAAACATATTGAAAACCCTCCCTTCATGTATCCCTCCCCTTCCATGTTAGTATTTTGGCACTGGGGTACCCAATCACCCATGTCAGCTGCTAAAAAGCAGGCTTTCCCACAATTATGGACATTATCAGCACACTTCCAAAGGGGATGGAGCTTGCCATTACTGGGGACTTTAACATAAACTGGGACGAAAAGGAGGCTGCCCCTTTCAGGGATCTGATAGCCACCTCCAACTTGATACAACTTGTCACCTGCTCCACAGGCAGAACTATAAGACAGAAAACAGTACCCTCCTTGACTGGATCTTAGCAAGCTCACCATCCCAGATCTCTGAGATCAAGGTTCTTCCAGACACACTAAGTGACCACTCCCCAATCACCTTCCTGTGGTCTAATAAATTTACCAAAAGCCCACCCATCCTCATTGAAAGCAGGGTCTTGAGGAAGGGTAAACTAGGAGCCCTCAAATCAGCCCTTGTCCTGCATGACTGGACTCCTATCAACCTGGTGCCTACCCTTGATCAGGCCCTCAGTAACTTCATTAAGGGCTTTAGCTCCATCTGTGACATCTATGCCCCACTCACCAAAAGAAAAATTTGGGGACAGGCAAATGGCTGGATTGATGGGGAGCTCCTCTCCCAAATGAAAGAAAGGGACATTTTCTGGGAGAAGGTCAGAAACACAGGTAGCAAGCATGGCTACCAATGCTACAGAACAGCCAGGAACTGCTCAACCAAGCTAGCCTGGCTCGCCAAAACCAACTATCATAAGGCCCAGCTTTGCAATTCTTGGGGTGATATGAAAAGATTCTGTGATAACATCAAAAGCAACCTTGGAAAGGAGGAAAAGAAGCACCCTCAGCTGCTCAGTATCAGTAACACCTCCACTACAGACCCTCTTGCTATTGCAGAAGCATTCAATAAGGCCTTCACTGATCTTGCCCCAGTGCTACCACCTGCCTATTTTCAACCTGATTTGAACCACTCTAACGACATATTTACCGAGTGTTCTCACCCGACCTTCTACTTTAAAAGGGTGACGGTGAAGGAGGCCCTTACTATGGTCAACAAAATACTAGGTAAGACCAGACTAGGTAGAGATGGGATAGACATGAAACTTCTATCCCTCACCCTGGACATTCTTATAGTGCCCATTACCACACTGTACTATAAGTCCCTGGCCCTGGCCCAATTCCTGGTGGTTTGAAGCAGGCCTTAGTTATGCCAGTGCATAAAGGAGGCGACAAGTCTCAGGTAGCCAACTATAGACCCATCTTGATCCTCTCCCACCTGTCCAAGGTGTCACAAAACCACTCAGCAGGTCAGGAATTCTACTCCCAAAGTGCCAGCCTCTGAGCACAGTCCTGTGAACAGTTTAACAGAACAAGGTAACCCTCTTTATCTGTTTTGTGAGTTTGGATCAACCTTTGGTCTCAGTTCCGGAGGGATTCAAACTGTGAACCATTGCTAGTGTACCCAGTGTACAGGCTCGGATATATCTATCTTCGGGGGGCCAGATATCCTTGTCTATGGGCACCTAACCAGGTATACAGAGATGAACCCTTAAAAACTTTAATAAAGACCTCAGATTTAAAACGCTTCTCTTTCCAGTTTGGTACCACCATTCAAGCTTATGCTTCATGTCTGCTATAACCAGATATACTCTTCTTACAAGTGAAGGGAAAACAAAGACAGACCAAGTAAGCTCTAAAAAGAGTTTGTACTAAAAATAGATAAAATATGTAAAACACAAAATACAGAACTGTTATATCACAAGACATACAAATCTTTTAAAAGAACAAGGTTTAAATAGTGCAAATTCCTACTTACAGTACTTAGATTTGACTCTCTTTCTAAATACCTGCTTAAAGTGCTCACAGATGTGTCCTTGTCAGAGTCTAGATAAAAGTTGTCTCAGTAAAACAGAATATTCCTTAAGCATACTGTATTGGCCAACCCCTTTTGTGTGAGGTCATCTAGCTCCTCCTCTGTCAGATTATATATATAAAAATATACATCTTATACAAAAACAGGATGTCTTTTCAAAGTATTAATTCTGCAATCTTCAGCATGATTCATGTCCTTCAAATGACATTTTCTTTGATCTCATAATAAGCTTCTCCCTTCCAGGACATGAAAGCATCTTTATGATTTTCGCACTAATACATCACAACCTGCTTTTCTTCCTTTGGAACGTCATAAAATGGATATGCTCAACCCAAACTTCTTTCACCCTGTAATTAGGTTCAGGTCTTCCACGTAACACCTGGTATCTAAAAACTGAGTGTGTGTGATCTCACATGCTGTTTTCAGCATTTTCTCATGGATTTCATCTTTCAACTGAAACCTGGGGGGATGAGTGAGGTAATTCTAAGAGCACCAGATTTTCAGCAGAGACATTCAGTAATACATTTTATATATAAAAAAATGATGCAGCACTCAGAACTGGCTGTCGGAGGCCCTTACTATGGTCAAGAAAATACCAGGTAAGACCAGATTCAGCAGTGACAGGATAGACATGAAACTTCTATCCCTCACCCTGGACATTCTTATAGTGTCCATTACCATGCTGTATTATAAGTCCCTGGCCCTGGCCCAATTCCTGGTGGATTGAAGCAGGCCTTAGTTATGCCAGTTCATAAAGGAGGCGACAAGTCTCTGGTAGCCAACTACAGACCCATCTTGATCCTCGCCCTCCTGTCCAAGGTACTGGAAAAGATTGTGGCGGGTCAACTCATTGACTACCACAATAAATATAATCTACTATGCCCCAACCACCATGGCTTCAGACAAAATCACAGTACCACCACTGCCCTGCTGGACTACACAAACTATGCACATAAGGCCCTGGATGAAGGCAAACTGGTGGGGTCTGTCTTTATTGACCTCATCAAAGCCTTCGATACAGTCAACCACCCCTTGTTATTGACCCAACTGCAAAACATGGGTGTGGCACCCAATGCCCTTTGCTGGTTCCAAGACTACTTGTTATGGAGAAATCAATGTGTCAAATTTGGGCAAACAGTATCCAGCGCAAGAGAGGTATCATTAGGGGCACCCCAGGGATCAATACTGGGGTCCCTTCTCTTCTGCCTCTTCTTAAATGACCTTCCCACAGCCTGCAACACCAAACTCATACTATATACAGATGATGCTGTGCTCCTGAGCAGCAGCACGTCTTGGGCTGCTCTACAGTCTGAGCTGCAGAACTCCTTTTCCAAACTCGAGGACTGGTTCTATAGTCATAAGTTGCTACTAAACTACAAGAAGACCAAGGCCATGCTTATATCCAGCCCCCATAACAAAAATAAGCACCACCCCCTCACCATCTCCAACTCATGCGGTGAGCCGCTGGGACAAGTTCACTTTGTTCAAGTATCTGGGGGGTCATAACAGATGATACCCTCACATTTGTGCACCATATTGACTCTTTGGTCAAGACAGACAATACCAGTATTGGTGTCCTGTACAGGCACAGGCAATACCTCTCTCCTGGGGCCCTCCACCTCCCAGTCCACAGTTCAATTATAGCTACTGTTGACTATGGACTAGTGGTCTATGGGGTGGCAATGGATACAGCATTCAAGAGGGTTCAGACTGCACTCAACAAAGCCTGCAGACTCACCCTGGATGCTGAGCCTGACACTCACACCTGTACTCTGTATGAATGCGCAAATTGGCTGTCATTAAGAAACAGGGTCAAATTCCAGACTTGCATCACCTTGTGTAGGCAATTTGATCAAGGTGGCCAACTCATTACAGGTCACCAGAGGGAGGACTAGAGGGGCGTTGGCTATCCCCTTCCATTGCACCTCACTTGGGCAATGTGCATTTACCTACTGGGCCCCCCTGTGGATGAATGAACTCCCTGGGCACCTCTTGGCCACCAATTGTCTGGCATGATTCAAAACTGACCTCAAACAACACCTAATAACACTCTCTAAGTGCACCTGCCCGAGTCCAACCATACCTGCTCTCTCTGCCCCCCCCAGCAAGAACTAGGCAGGCCTCAGGTACCCCCTGCCTCTGTCCCTTCTCATGACTTGCCTTAGCAATCAATCTGCATCATGCTCCTTCGCCACCCCACCTCCCCCAATTCCACAGTCCCGTGAGTTTCCTAACAGTCACTACTAATGCAGGCTGCCTGATCATGCCCCCTCACACTCCACCATTTACTCTAGCATGTCTTCTTCCTCAGCCTGCTCTCCCCACCATTTATCCCTATACCTTATCACCCTTCTTTCCAAACCCTTCACCTCCACCTCATTACATACCTCTATCTCATTACCTCCTTTCTTCACCCCACTGCCAGCTATCCCGTCCTCTGAACTACTGACAAGGCACTCTGTGGCTGCTTATTCCCCCTTCCCATAAAGTGTCTTTCTTGTTATTTTAACTTGTACCTATGTTTTGAGTCATTCTGTAAGTTCTGAATCCAAGCTGTATCATTCATTGCAATGTACCTTTGCTTTTACCTATTGTTCTTTGTTTTGCAATCTATGATGTGGAACCTTTGTAAAAGAGCTCGTGCTCAAAGGTCTTTTACCCTTGTTCATGAGGTGGGCTCATAAGAAGACTAGGTTGAAAATGTGGGATACAAATTTTAAAAAACAAAAAAGTTATGAGTATAAGTTGAAATGTTCCAGTGCATGCTCATAACTGTGACCATTTACAGTACTGTGACCCCAGATTTTTAACATAGTCATTTTTTCATACCACCTCACAAATGCGATAGTTGTCATTTTTCAAATCCTGGCCAAAATGTGTTTTCACACTTGTGGCTCAAAATCTCCTTTCAGGCATGATTTGAAAATGTTCTCCACCCTTATTCATGAAGTGGGGACATATTTATTTTATTTTATTTTATTTTTGTTTACCAGGTAAGGTGCACTAGCCAAAAGACTATTTTCAGGCACAACCCGTGAGGGTACAGAGACAAACACATCCAGTAGATACATATCTGTACAAAATACAATTGATATACAAATGTTTGAAACATATACAGTGGTAAAAATGTGACAAAAAAACAATACAGTATTTAAGTTACATGTAAGATACAGTAAATCGGTCATTTAAGATGTAGCCGAGCAGTATGTCAACAGGTGAGGAATAAAGTGCTGTGAAAGCAGGTAGTGGCCAGGCAGATATTGGTGACAGAGAGAAAGGAGGAGTGAGTAGGAGTCAAAAAACAGAGGGGATAGATATGATGGGGTAAGGGTAGTAGCCAAGCCGAGTACAGAGATGAGGGAGATAGAGAGAGAAAGTGGAGAGAGGAGGCAAATAGGTTGGGGGGGAGATGAGGTAAGTGCAGGTAATTCAAAACTGATTTAGATGGTGGAAGAAGAGGAGGGTTGAGCAGTTTAGTTGATAAAGCCCAAAACAGAGGTATTCTGACAGAAGGAAGAGAAGAAATGGAATGAGGATGGTACAAGAAAGTAGGAAGAATGAAATTGAGAGAAATGCTCCTCATTGGAGTGGGGCCCCAGGGTCACCAGGGGAACAATAATAGAGAGGGGTGGGATTAAGAGTATTGGGCTATGGTGGTTCGAAGCAGGAGCATGCACAGGAGGAGAAGAGATAGTGGTGTAGTTCTCTCTTAGAGGAGATGTGGGACGCATTTTGATGTAGGGTTAAGGGGAGTGTGTTCCAGAAAAGTGGCGCATGACAGATGAAGGCACAACCACCTTTTGATGTACAATGGCTTGGGATGAGAACAGGGACATGGTCTGCAGAGCACAAAACATAATTGGATTTGTGGTAGAGAAAGAGACTGGCCAGAGGCTTAGGTGATTGGGATCTGATGATGCTGTCAGTGATGGAACCAAGTGCATAAGAGCTTAATTCTTGAGGAGGAAGCCATCCCAGATCTGAGTAGAGGAGACAGTGATGCTTCAGACGGGGGGAGCAAGATGCAAAGCGACAAATATTATTGGAAGTAATATCCCACTTTTGTAGATTTGAGTTGCAGGCAGAAACATACGTGGCAACCCCATAAGTGAGAGAGGGTTGTAGTATCCCACGGCAATGGCCAGCCTTGCTGGGGGGGGTGAGCGCATAGCAAGTACGGTAGGCAATACCAAGTTTGGGTTTACTTGCTTACAGGTAGCTTGAATGTGCAGGTTGAAACTCAGGGATGGTTCTAGAGTGACCCCTAGATATTTGAAGGAGTTTACAACACCTACAGATGTACCATCAGGGGAGGAGACACTGAAGAGTGATTGGGCATGTCTGAGTTTGATACTAGAACCAAATAACATTGCTTGGGTCTTTGATTTATTTAGAATAAGTCTGTGATTTGTAAGCCACTGGTGGATAAGCTGAAAGTCACAAGAGAGTCAGGAGTTTATGTCATCAATACTCTTGGAACTGGTATACAGTACAATGTCATCCACATACAGTAGAGAGGAAGATGAAAGGAGGTTTGAGGTAATGCTATTTATAAAGATTGAGAAAAGCAGAGGACCTAAGATAGACCCTTGGGGAACCCCAATATTGATGGCAGCCCTGTCGGAGAGGGTAGAGCTAAATCACATATTGGGACCCTATCAGTCAGATAGCTTAAACCAATTCCATAACGCTTGACGAGAAACCTAGGTGGATGTGAGGATGGCATGGCAACAAGATCTAATACTTTTGTCATGTCAATGAAAATGGTCCCGGTGAGCGAGCCAGAGTCCATAGCCACTAGAGTGTCAGACGTAAGTTTAAGTTCAAGTTCAAGTTCAAGTTTGTTGCAGGAAAGCTCCATTGAGCAAGCTCATTCACAAGGAGGTCCTGGGTGCATGGTTACAACAGATATACAATGCAGGCAATAACATAACAATACATAAATGGCAGACTAGGTCCTACAAGGTACATGGGTAAACAGTTCTGGGTGAAAAACCAAAACCAAGAAAATATTTAGTACAAGTTGTTTAAGGAAGGCAGTGTAGTGAGAACAAACTAAGGATGTAGGGAGAAAGCTAGGGAGGGAGTTTAGAAACAGTTACAGGTGTCCTTTATTTTGAAAACCAGTTTTTGAAGAAATTTACTGAGACTACACTGGATAGTTTCAGAGTGGATTGCAGCTGGTTCCAAATAGTTGGTAGGGCACTGAGAAGGCTCATCTGCCAAAGAGGAAGTACGTAGTCCTAAGTGCATCAGGTAGGATAAAATCTGATTACCTAAAGGAAATAAGAGCTGTGGGTAGTATGGATAAGTGCTACTAAATAGCTTGGTAATTTATTCAGAAAGTTTTAAGGTCAAATGCCAGCATGGTGTAAAGTCTAATGGTAAGTGAAGTCCAACCAACAGATCGCGGTATAGTTAGCAGTAATTGTGGGTTCAGTATAGGGTAGTTTGTAATGAAGCGCGAAGAGCGGTGATAAGAATATTCAATTTGTTTAGATTATTAATTGCTGTAGAAGTGTATAATATGTCCCATAGTCAAGTAAAGGAGAAAGGTGGTTTGAACAAGCCTGAGTCTGGTTTCCAGGGAAAGAGGACTTATTTCGGAAGAAAAGCCTAGTCAAGCTTTTAGTCTTCCGGACAGGTCATCAATGTGCTCGTTGAAGGAGAGCTTTGTTGTCTAACAAAAGCGAGGTTTTTAAGTTAGAGACAACACCAGTGGTTCACCTAGGGATGTAACGATGAAGTCTTTAGTTGGGACAGTGTGAGGGTGATGGAGGAAGTATTAGGGGGGAAAATCATGGCCTTAGTTTTTTTAGCGTTTAGGAGGAGTTTGGTATTGATGAGATTTGTTTCTAGCTGTGCGAAATCGACTTGAAGTATATCCCTGACTTCCGATATTGTATGGCCGGATGTATACAAAACTGTATCATCTGCAAAGAAATGCAAGGTTGACCTGCTTATTTGAGAATCGAGGTTGTTGATATTTAGGGAGAAAGTATAGGACCTAAGATGGAACCTGCGGACTCCCTAGGAACTGGTAGGAGGCAGAGAACAGCCCACCAGCTTTGATTTTCTGCATCCTACTTGATAAGTAACTGGAGAACCATTTGGTAGTAGCTAAGGTGGTACCAATATTGGTGAGGCTATTCCTGATGAAATATGGGCAATGGTGTTGAATGCTTTACTCAAATCTGAAATACTGCACCGTAATTTTTAGCATCCTTGGCTGAGATCCAGTCATCGGTGACTTTAGCTAGTGCAGTAACTGTGCTATGATTAGAGTGAAAGCCTGATTGGGCTGGATTGAGGAGAGAGTAGGTTTCCAGATGATTCTTCAATTGTATATAAA
This sequence comes from Neoceratodus forsteri, assembly GCA_016271365.2. Lineage (NCBI taxonomy): Eukaryota > Metazoa > Chordata > Ceratodontiformes > Ceratodontidae > Neoceratodus > Neoceratodus forsteri. The sequence goes on from CM028137.1 coordinate 197,497,454, forward strand.
TCAATTTTTCGAGGACTTTTGAAAGGATAGGCAAGATTGAGATTGGTCTGTATTTGTTTAAGTCGCATAGGTCGCCGGATTTAAATAAGGGTATGATATGAGTGGATTTCCAGCATAATGGAACTATGGCAGAAGAGATAGAGAGGTTGAATATATGGAGAATGGGAGCAGTAAGATAGCGGTAGCCGACTTTTAAGAAAAAATGGTTCCAAACTTCGCGTCTCAGCACTTTTGTGGTATCTAAATTGATAGTGAATCCTCGACTTCGTTGAAGCTGAGGGGGAGCAGCTGGAAAGGATGGGCTGTAGCTTTCGGAAGAGTGATAGGGCTATCATGGATACTAGTACTAGATGCATACGGTGATGTATCAAAAGCTAGATCAGCTGTGGCGAAGTGAGAATTCAGTTCTTCGAGGATTTGGTAATTGTTCTCAATAACTGTGCCATTTATGCTGATCTTAGCTGGGATGGAGGGAGCAGCCGGTCGACCTTCAATAGATTTGATGGTCCTCCAAATTTTCTGAGAGTTTCCTTTGGCTTTTTCCAGCATGGAAACGTAGTAATTCGCTTTGGTAGAGTGAATATGTTTTACGCAGGCATTCCTAGCTGCTCTAAAAGTCAGCCAGTCTGTAGGATTCTTAGTTCTTCTTGCTAGAGCCCAGAGTTTATCTTGGTTTATAAGTGTGGCTTTGAGCTCTGGTGTAAACCAGGGATGGGAGACCTTGCGCGTACGCACCTTAAAAAATGGGGCATGCATGTTAGCCAGGGTGGTGACATTTTCATTTAGGTTAGAGACAGCCTCATCGACTGTTTTAGAAAGGTACAGATCTTGCCATTTGACCTTGCTAGGTTGGTCAGATAGCTCAGGGTGTTGAATTTACGAAAGGAACGCGATTATGAACTTAGGCTGATTAGGGCTTTGGTTTGATGTCTTGTACAGACCACAACTCTATGATCACTCATATCGTTGAAAAAACAGCTGATTGTAGTATTTTGTGGGGATGGGTGGTAAGTATGACATCGATGAGAGGACTATTGGCAATGTTGGTGGTGTTAATCCTAGTGGGCTCACTAATTATCTGGGCAAGACCTAGTTCATCACACAAGGATTTCAGGCTATGTGATTTGTGTGTGAGCCAATCCATGTTGAGGTCCCCGAGTATCAGAGTTTCTGTGTTGGCTGTTGTAATTAAGGATTTTAGGACATTGATGATTTCAGTTCCCCCAGTTGGAGGTCTGTAGCCTCCGATTACTGTAATAATTTCATTGGAGGGAATGTAGAGTTTCAGAGATACGATTTCGTATTCCTTAGATTTAGAATTGCAGAAGATGTCACTAATAGTGAATTTGGATTTGGCATAAATAACTTCTCCACCCCCCCGGTATTCCTATCAGCCCTATAGAGATTATAGTTGAGGAGAGTTATTGCTGGTCCGTAATAGTATTTTGAACCAGGATTCGGTGATAATAATGAGGTCGGGCTCAGTGTGTGCGGGTCCAGGCTTGTAAAGGTCAATTTTTGGGGCAAACTTAAAATGTTGACCAACATGAATTTAAAAGCCAGGAGCGGCAGCAAACTCGTGGAAACAAGGAGAACATTGACAGAGGGCCTGGGTTTAGTTCTACATTACCTGAGCAGAGAGGAGCAGAACAGGAGTTTTTTATAGCTGTTGTGATGGATCTGGATGCTTTAAGTTGTGACCGCTAATAGTACTGGTAGGAGATACCATTTTAGTGCTATTATGGTACAGTCTAATGTGGCAGTTAATAGATAGTAGGGATAATGCTCTGAGTGACATGTGAGAAGGGGATAATAAAAGCAGGTAAGTGGGTTGTAATTAAAGGGAGGGGTGGGCTTTGGATGAGCGTTAATACAGTGAAAGGGGGCGACGTAAATAGCAGTGAGATGTTCATGGGTAGGTTTTGAACCAAGCAAAGCAAGGTTTAAGCAAGGCAGTGGTAGTACCATGATCCTTACGGAAACCATGTTGAGCATCTGTTAAGAGGTCAAGTTTCTGAAGAAAGTCTGTGGTTTGGATAGCGACTAGTTTCTCTAAAATTTTGCTGAGAGTAGACAGGATGGCAATGGGTCTGTAGTTGGTAGGGTCAAGTGGTTCACCTTTTTTGAGCACAGGGGTAACTCTGGCTGACTTCCACATCTCAGGGACGGAGCTATGACACAGAGAGAGAAAAAGAGTGTAGATGAAAGCCAGGGGACCAGCTATGTGTGGGGCAGCTAATTTTAGGAGCTTAGGTTCCAGGTTATCTGACCCCACGGCTGCATACTCTGAGATGTTTTGCAGAAGCCTGAGAACCTCATAACTCCGGATAGATTTGAAGTGGAAAGTGTACCCTGTGGATTTTGCTTGTATGACAGGGTTTGATGGGCTAGGTAAAGTGGAGGTGTATTGAGTAAGGTCAGCAAATTGCTGTTAAAGAAGTTTGCAGTGGTGAGGGATTGTTACAGTGGATGCCTTTTAGGGACATATTATTAGAGTAGTAGACTGGTTTGAGCCTAGGAAGAACTTTATATGGGACCAGAATTTTTCGGGTCCTCCTGGGAACCAGTTAATAGTTCCTTACAGTAGGAACTTTTTGCTTCCCTGATTTCTCTTTTGCAGGCACTTCTCAGTGTTCTGTAGGTGTGAAAATCCTTTGGGAGGCCCGATTTCTTGTAGCAAAACCAGCTTTTGTCTCTCTGTCGTAATTTGGATAGGAGGTCAGATTTCAGCCATTGGGTCTGCCTATTTCTTACTCCCCTTGTCACAAGATGGCTGTGTTTTTCTTGTAAGTATAGGAATCTGGTCAAGAAGATGTCTAGAGCAGACTGAGCATCAGATGAGCTATATAGGGAGGACCAGTCGGAGCTAGTGGCGTCCAACAGAAAGGCCTGAGGGTCAAATTATAATTACGAGAAGGTAATATACGGGGCTTCAAGATTTCAGGTCTACCTTTCCCCAGATACAGAAAGTAGGTGAGTGATCAGTTATGGCGTCAGGCAGGAACCCAGAGTCAACTATGTTCCCAGGCGGTTGTCATAATCCAGTCCAGCAGTGTGCTGGAATTAGATTGAGGAGCAGTTCTGGTGGGTATGGAGATTAGCTGATGTAGGTTGTAGCTTTGCAGTTTAGTCAGAGGCGGTCCCTTGTGAGGCTCCGAGCCAGTTTATATTAATGTCACCTAATAGGAGAACTTCACTATTTCCTGAGTGGGAAGCGGTCTGGTCAAGTAACTAATCAGTCCTTTTTGGCCATGGGTAGGGGGATTGTAGGCACAGACAATATGCAGCTTCTTAGTGCCTAGGAAGAGGAGGACATGAAGAGCCTCACAGTGGTCAAGGGGAGACGATTTAACAATAGAAAGCTGGAGGTGGGACTTGAAATATATAGCTGTGACCCCCCCTTTTTGGGCTGGTCTGTCATTTCTTAAGAGATTATAAGATGGTAGGGAGCACAGGGAGTCAAGGGTGGATGGTTTCAGCCAAGTTTCAGTGAGGCATATAATATCTGGTTTTGTGGAGTGCAGCCCAAGATTCAAGTTCAGCAAAATGCCACAAGACTCCTAATATTGTGGTGTGTAATAAGCAGACCTTTAGTGCATGGACTAGGAGGCTGCAGGAGTTTGAGGCCCTGGGTTGGGTTGTATGTCCCCGAGAGCAGAATAGCCAGTAACAGGAGGTAACAGAGCTTGCGATGTAGAAAAAATGATCGGGCACACACTCGAAAGGAGCTGCATTTGTGAGCATGGGCAACTAAGTGGAGCCACGTCTTGCTAGGAAGTAATGATGTGGGATCACAACAGAATGCAGGACCAACTAGGAGATTTGAAAATGTGAAGTCATATTTTTGATAGTGAGGGGGAGTGGATTCAGCATGAGGGACATGAGTAATTGACAGGTATAGCAAAGGCAGAGTGCCTAAGAGGAGGAGAAGGAGGAGTAGAAGCGATTGGTAATTCATATTTCGGGCTGTGAGAACTAGTAGTCTAAAGATAAAGAGAGGGACAAGACTAGGAGATTTTTTGGAGGGGGAGAGAGCTGCAGCTGAGAGCGAAATGCTTTTTTAATGGTTAGTGGATCAGATTCAAGAGTGGATTTCTGCAAGGGCTGAGAGATGAAAGCAACAAGCCAAAAAGGGAAAATTGAGACTTACAGGCAGTTAGGGGTAGTAAACTGAAAAGTAGCCAAAAGAAAAAAGTAGCCCAAGGGTTAGGAAGACAGGGAGATAAGAGCTAACAGGTACCTGGAGGGGCTGAGGGGAAAATCCACAAAGAGAGAAAGGGAAAAATAGATAAGTTGAAAGGCTTAGCAGGTGTTGACAGTCTAAATGATGTAGAGCAGTGGCTGAGTCAGGTAGCAATGAGTCACACTAAGTGAAAAGTCAGTATTTGTGGAATTACGTTTAGATTAAGTTGGCTGGTATATAATGAAATAAAAACGGAGGCAAAAAGGTGCTGGAGGTTTAATAAGAAGGCTATGTTGAAAATTTCTGGTAAAATTATTCAACAGCAACAAAATCACGAGTGCACATTGAAATTTTTCAATGCACGCTCCTAATTGTGGTAATTTTCAGTATTTTGACCACAGATTTTTAACAGTAATTTTTTTTGACACCAGTGCATGAATGTGACAGCTGTCATTCCTCAAAGAGAAAAACAAACCAGTGGCACTCACCAACACGGCATCAAAGGAACTGGGAAATCACTTGAGCGTATATTTATTTATTTATTATTTATTGAATTTTGGTAACCGGATAGGCCCTCTGAGAAAAGACTGTCCCTTTTTCAGGGGCGTTATTTCAGCAACAAAGACAACAACCCAGCAGCTGGGTATGCAGACACAAGGGCATCGATTTTGAAAAGCATGAGAATGCTGCAAGCCCCTGGTGCACCGATTATGTGTTGCACAGGGGCTTGACATTCTTCTGGAGCTGATCAGGATTTTCACTCCTGTGCACCAAATACTGCAAGTTAGACCAGACCCTCCCCACGGTTTAACTTGGCGTGCATCAGCCCATTTTACGGGCTTGAGCCACATATTTGGTGCAAGCCACTGTAAAGTGTGGAAAGTGTCAGCAGCTGCTCCTATGTACTAAAACAGGGTGCAGTTGCGTCAAGGTTTGCAAGCTGCACAAAATATCAAACCATGGCTCTGTGCATATGCACCACATCGACCTGGTGCACATGCGCAGAGCCACGGCTCCGATATTTCAAAAGTTAAATGTAAGGGTTGTTGTAGTGCTCGTTTACAGTTACAGATTGCTGTGTTATATTCAGGATTTTGCTGTAATTCTGAAACCTACTTTCTCCTACCATGTTCTCAATATGTAAATTAGCCCCTGCATGAGTCTTCAGGCTGCTCTGGGTCATCATCTGGAGGCGTGTCCTCAGATTGCGAATGTGCAGGGTCTGACCCAGAGAAGCTGACTGGGGGGCTAAGGAATCCTCTGTTTTTGTTACTTAATTTTGGCACTTAACATGGCATAAACATATAGAACTATTCAGTGAGGGAGGGTACTTCAAAATTACACAGCTGTCAAACTTTTCTTTTTTTGAATACATTTAGTAAGGCAGCAAATACAGTACTAGTCAGTACTCTCAGTCCCTCCACAGTTCTGCTTGTACTCCGAATGATGTCAATATGCTACTGACATACAGTGCAGAGTCTTTGAAGATTGGGGACTGTACAACCAAATGGGACAACAGTGTGCAGTACAGTACAGTAAAATACAACCTTTGAACAGGTACTGCAAAGCAGTGACAGAACACAACTTAGAAGGGTGTTGTGTACTGTTGAGTTAAGTCTGCAGGACAATGCAGACTGTTGCATATGATCTTCAACTTCAGTTTTGCAGATTTTGGCCCCTAATTGTCAACACTACAGTAGCCAGTAGCCGACAGCCAGAGCCAGGTTTATTTTGTTGATTTGAACAGCAGCAGCCAGGGCTCAGGAGCCAGCACAGGGTTAAAGAGGACAGAGGAGAGAGGAGTACCTGAGTTTTAGAGACTGCCAGGCAGTGTGTGATCTTTTTACTAAGGTAAGAACAAAAGATTTGTAACTTGGGTGGATGATACTGTAAATCCACAATAATAAACAATATATATTTATTAACATACAGATCCTGCTGCACTATAAAAAAAGTCTCACTGTCTTAACAATGTTCTGGCTTTATCATCCCTCCCAAGTCAGTGAAATCTTTTTCATAGTGCAGAAGGTCAATATAAAAAGACCCTGTACCTATCTGTGCCATGCCATTACTTTTTTATATAGGACAGGGTAATTAAATGTCGTAATTTCTGAATGCATATCTACATCCATCACATGTTTTGAAATTGGCAGACAGTGTGGCACAGGCATGGCACCTATTACCAAAATAATTTTATAGCAATGACTGGTACATTTCTCTGTGCCCAATCCCAGTACATACTGTAGTTTATAATCAGTGCACCAACTACTGCTTCAAAATGATCCAGCTGATGCCATGCCTGTGCCACACTGTGTGCCAGACCCCAAACATCATCCAGCATGTAATCATCAAAATAGATTTTTGGGGGGTTATAAAGTCTATAAAGGTGAAGTAGGCATGAAGATGATTCTGAGGGGCATGTCACTTCAGCTGCCTTCTCCTTCAACCCACCCAATTTGCATCAGGGAGTGTATTTGGATCTTATTTAATTAGTTATCTGTATTTTGTGGTGAACTGGAGTTTGGGACATGCCTACCTATTTTTATATATATGTTTTTGATTTATTAACTCTAGGATTAAACACCTTTGAGCAAGATCAGCTCATTTACAAAAGTTCCACGTCAAAATATAGGTAGACAAACAGAGTGAACATCATTACAAAAAATTGTACAGAAGTTACACAGAGGTAGAGAACATACAAGGGTGAACATCATTATTCATTATACGGGACTACACAGGTAAGGTAGGAGTAGAGCTGAAACCAGTGATAGATGTGGGGAGACTGGCTCAGACTGAGAACTAAGCAGTGCTTTGGTAGACTAGATGTGATGGCCGTAGAGGGGAAGAACAGCAGGGAGGGTAACCTCAGAGGAGTGGGTAGGCTAGAAGGCCATTGTCAAGGAGGGAGGGGGGATTGAGAAGTGCTAGTAGGGTAGGGGTAGGGGACGGGGGTGCTATAAGTGCTGGTGTTGGTGGTGATGGGGCGGGAGTAGCGGGGGTTAGCGGAGGAGAATGAAAGGTGGACTAGATGGCAGAAATTTATTGGAGAGGAACAGGAAAGTCTGGAGTACTAAGGGAGGTGGAGCTCTGAGTGAAACAATCACAGCTACTAGAAGAGGTGAGGTGTACCCAGAGCAGCCGTTTGAAGGGGCCAACTTTGGGAGTAGTCAGGATATCCTGGTTGAAAAACATTATACCAGTGTGGAGCCCTGTAGGTAAACAATATCTGTCCCATTGAGGTATGACATCTGGGAACCTGGAAGGTTTGATTGCTGGCGTTTGGGTATGCTGGGTGGTACAGTGCGTGTTTAGGAGCTTTTGACACCCAGTGGCATGAGGCCTAGGAGTACCTTTTGTTGCAGGCAGGTCTGATACTGGATCCTACAAAGGAGTGGGAGCCATCCAGATTGGGCATATAGTTCACAGGTGTGTAAGGCAGGCAGCACCAATGAGTAGTCTACAGGCTTTGTTAAGTGCCACCGCTACTCCTACAGAGGGCAGTAGGGAGGCAGAGTAGTCAATGATGGAGGTGACTGAGCTGTGGATTGCCAGATACAGAGCATCTGTAATCATACAATGCTTGTGCCTATGTAGCATTCCAATTCAAATGTTTACAGCCTTGGCAACATTCTCAGTGTGTTGTGTGTAGGAAAGGAAGTTATCAACATGATCCCAAGGTATTTGAAATGCTTAACCTGCTCGAGCTGGGCACCACAGCTGTTCTGGATAGTGAGGGAATGGGCTTTATATTTGCTATGCACAGTTGAATAGCATGACCTTGGTTTGCTGAGGTTCAGGATAAATTTGTGGGCACCGAACCATTCTTCAGCCCTTGCAAGGTCCAGCTGTAGATGATGCTCAATGAGTTTAGGGTCCTGGTGGCTGGTAAACATGACAGCATCATCTGCATATAGTAACATTTTCTGGTGACAGGCACTAGGAAGATTATTCATGAATAGACTAAACAGTAACAGTCCCAGGATGGAGCCCTGTGGTACGCCTGAGAGAACTGGCTTTCAATTCGAGGTGGTATTGGCAATCCTGACTTGTTGGAACTCGCCCACAAGATAACTCTCGAACTACTGAGGCGCTTCATTGGAGAGACCAATGGAGGAAAGTTGTCTGAGTAGAAGTGGGTGGCTGACAGTGTTGAAAGTTTTGCAAGGTCAATGAACACCGCACCAGCACAGTTTCCTGATTAAGTGTGGATGAAACCCAGTAAACTCCAAAGGGCAGTGATGGTACTGTGCCCTTTTCTAAAAGCCATGCTGTTGAGGCATTAGATTTCATATTTCTCCAGAAGTTCGACAAGCTGGTCTGAGACTACGCATTCAAGTGCTTTGGAAAGTGGAGGAGAATGGAAATGGGCCTGTAGTTGGTGTGAAGTGCCCTGTCTCACTCTTATGGACAGGTGGGACAAGTGCCTGTGTCCAGAGGAATGGGAACTGTGCTGATCTACGTGAGAGGTTAAAGATTTTTGTGATAGGCAAAAAGATTTCTTCAAGGATGAGTGAGATTAGTCTGAGATCAAGAGAATCACTGCTGGTACAAGGTTTATGGATGGCCTTGCATATGTAGGTTCTTACCAGGTGAATTGGAGTCTCCTTGAAATAGAACTGTGGGGTGCTGCTGTCAACGAATGTGTCAACAAGGTGAGAACTAGTGTTGGGTGTGTCAAAGGAATCAGGCATCAGTACACTTCCCAGATCTGAGAAAGCATCATTGAAGGCATTGGTAATTTTCCCGAGATAAAGAGCTGGGGCTCCATTAATGTTAAGCATGGTGGGTGGTAGCTTGGGATCTTTTCCCGTGAGATCTTTGAGGTTACTCCAACATTTTTTCCCATCTCCCCAGGAGTTAGTGAGCGTTTCCCTGAAGTATTTACTTTTGCAGGTTCGAATAGCACGCGTATATTTGTTTCTGGCAGCTTTGTATCTTTGGATGTCCACTTGCCTAGATGAGGCTCTTGCACAATGTCAGGGGTGGTACCTCTGTTTCATCTGAGTTATTAGCTCGGGTGTTGGCATAATGGGTGAATACCTGAGGAATGCATTAGCAAATGGCCAGAAAGGAGGGGTGGAAGAACAATGGAGAAAAATCAAAACTGCCATCATGGAGGCAACAAGCCTTTGTGAAAACAAATGAAGAAAACAAAGTGGAATAAAAAACATTATGGTTCTCAAAAGAGGTGTCAGGGAAGGTTAAGGAGAAAATGGCTGGATTCAAAAAGTATAAGGAATCACAGAAGGAGCATGACAGGGAACTGTATCAATTAAAGCAGAAAGAAGTGGGGAAGGCAGTCAGAAAAGCAAAGGCCCAAACCGAGGAAAAGATAGCCAACTCAGTTAAGAAAGAGGATAAAACATTTTATAGGTACATTAGGCAGCATAGAAAGGTTAAGGGAGGGATAGTGAAGATTAATAAAGGAGAGGGGAGGTGGGCAGAGGGAGACAGTGAAAAGGCAGAGATACTGAATGAATACTTTGCTCAGTATTCACAAAAGAAGAAGGAGGAGGAATTACCTAAACCAAACAATTGGAAGCACTCTGGGAAGAGGGGTTACTAGTGGTACCTCAGGGCTCAGTACTGGTCATCCTCTTTAACGTCTTTATAGGTGGCATTGCAGAGGGTCTGGAAGGAAGGTATGCCTCTTTGCAGATGACACAAAGATCTGTAACAGAGTTGATACAAGAGGGGATAAAGGATGAGAAGGGACTGGCAAGGTTGGAGGAATGGTGAGACATATGACAACTTAGATTCAATGCAAAGAGGGTACAAAGTAATGCACCTGGAAATAAAAATCCAGGAGAAGAGTACACAATAGCAGGGCGGTACTAACAACAACAGTAATGGAAAGGGATCTGGGTGTAGTCATATCAGATGACCTAAAGGTGGGTAAGCAATGTGAGAAGTCAGTAAGGAGAGCCAGGGGGATACTGGGATGCATAGGGAGGGGCATCACAAGTAGAAAAAGGAAGTAGTTATCCCTCTGTACAGACAGTTGGTGAGACCCCATCTGGAGTACTGCGTGCAGTTTTGGAGACCTCATCTAGCAAGGACATAGACAGAATGGAACCAGTCAGAGGAGGGCAACTAAATGGTGCAGGGTCTACATCAGAAACCATATGAAGAGAGACTGAGAGAGCTTAATATGTATACCTTGATGAAAGGAGGGACAGGGGGACATGATAGAAACTTTTAAGCACCTCAAGGGAATCAACAAAGTCCAGGAGGGTAGCATCTTTCAGAAAATTAGATGTGCAAGAACAAGAGGGCACAATTTAAAGATAGAGGGGGATGGCTCGGGGTAATGTGGAGGAAAATCTTTTCACGGAGAGGTGGTGGACGCATGGAACCGCCTTCCTGGAGAGGTTTGGGGTCTAAAATAGTGGGGAATTCAAACATGCATGGGACAGACATAAGGCAATTATAATGGGGGTTGCAGGAAGTAGGCTGTTGATTAACTAGAATCTGCAGCTTATCCAGTAGGTAGGAAATGAGCAGGCGGGGTGGGCCAAGTGGTCCTTATCTTCCATCAAAGTCTATGTTATTCATGGGTTTGAGTGCCCCTTACCTTCATCTTTCTGACAGGCGCAAAGGTATCACATGCAGTAGTGACTTGTGAGATGAAGATTTCCAGTGCTATGTTAATATCAGTGATAGGCCTTAGTGGGACCAGTCCAAGTTTCGAAGATGAGATTTGCAGATTCAAGGTGACCCCACTTTAATACCCTTGCATATATAAATTTAGGAGGGCTTATAGAACTTGTTGGGCCAGACAAAGGTAATAGGTGAGTGATCACTGATAGTGTCAGGGATCAGGGTTGGGCTTTGGAACAGGGGGCCTACCTGGAAAATCAGCAGGGCTGACAAACTCATATTCCATCTAAACTGGTATATTGTCTCTTGCATCTTATATAATTAGAAAATAGATTATATATGCAAAGATTTTCAGAATCTTGGGAAGGTGGGCAAGTACCCAACTGAAGGAAGCCCACATGGAAATTTCGAGGTATCCAGGTAGGCCAGTCCAACTCTGGGGGGTATTTTAGTCCATGGTACAAACTGGATCTGTAAATCTGTTTTGCATAACTATTTGGTAAACAGGGTTTGGGGGCATTTAAAACTGCATCCCCATGGGGGGGGGGAGTATTTTACTCCAGTTGCAGTATACAAAAGTTGACTGCAGTTTAAATAACTTTCTGCATTTTGCAGTACATTGGATTTTTGGGGCATGTAAAGCTGTATTGCCATTTTTATTTTTTGAAAAGTGCCACTGTTCCCTCTTCTCTCCTACCGTGGAGTCCTCCTTCAATAGTCTGAATTGGGAAGGGGGGGGTGAGGTCTCAGGTAAAGATTTTACCATATTTCTTTAAATGGAAGATGCAGTCTATGCAAAGTGCATGAGCACAGCCTACGGTATGTGAGCTAGTCTAACTCCTGCCATCATTAAAAGCTGACATTTATGTCTGTGTGGTTTACAGAATTGTAATACCTATCTGTGCCAAATATTTTTGAGGGCATGGAAGGTATATTGTTTATTGGAAGGGACTGGCATTTCTATAGTATATATATATATATATATATATATATATATATATATGTATATTAACTATAGCAATATATTACATTAAAAAGAGATGCTAGGTTACATAGTTATTGGTGCTGAATTGTAATACTTTTAAAATGTGTTTACATAGTTATGAAAGATGCTGTGTGTGCAATGGGCTAGGAGTAGAACTTTCACTAAGGCCCTGTGGATTGGTTGGGAGAACACACGTTGAAAAGTAGTGCTGCCTAATGAAGCCCTCCACTGTGGGCACTGTATAAAATATAAATATATACATGAGGAGTTTTATTTCCCTTTGCCTCATGTTCTTGTTGACTAGAGCTTAGAGGGTTCAGACCTGGATGACTTTTACAAATGTGTGATAACGTGTGATTCAGCCAACTGTGGCTCATTAGCAGCTCTTTATGTGCAGCTGGTAGAGTTCCTAGGACACATGTAAAAAATGCAGACAGCTTAAGTTTGGAGTCATTAGCAACTGCTTAAGTGTACCTGGTAGATACTGCATCACACACCAGGTGAACATTAAAGGTGTTGAGCTTGTCCAGTTAGTTAGGAGGGGTGCTTGCTGCTTTACCTCCCTGTTAATGAAATGCCATGGACCCATCCTGAAGTCAGTGTTACATTTTTTTTCCTTGATTGCAATCCTTAATAGGAAATGGACTGTGAATGTGTTTTTCCAGAATGTGTAGCCTGCAGTGGTAACACCACACCAAGCAAGAAAATGAAGAGAATTCAGTGTTCCAAAGTTCGGTTCACCCATGTAGGTGCACCAGAAATCTGGCTGATGTCAATTAGGGCACAGGCAATATGCCACTCAGCATTACTGCAGCTGGCTTTGCCTCCCAGGAGTTAGAACACCAAAGTGCAGTCCCAGGAAATAGTCAGGTTTTGCAAGGGCTTCTCGTCCTCACACCCCCAAAAATAAAGATGACCTCCTCCGTGGGCATGCCATGAGAGGTAAAGAAATGGTGTGTATGCACAATACAGTGTGAGTACAGGGTGATCCAAAATACGCCGCCCCTGTCACTCATAGTGCCCTTGTTGTTATTCACATTATGGCACCCTAATCATGGTGCGCCACTAATGGTATATGTCAAAGTTCATGGAAGACTTCTTTTGAATGGGTAGCAGCCAACAAAAAAGGGCCCCTATATGCGTCTCTGTTATATCTGTGAATGTGACATCAGCATCAGTCATGGCAGACTAAATTATGTGCAGAGACACAAATCCTTGCAGAAGCATCATCAGAGTAGGAAGCATGCTGAATGAAAGATACTGACTCAGTTTTTTCAAGCACAGACAACATCAAAAGTTAGAGGCTAAGGTGGCCTTTGTTTACCTCATAGCAGAGCACAACCTCTCATTCTCTACTGCAAAATCAGGAGGTGGTGAAGAAGATCAGCTGTGGGGCAACAAAATCCACTTGCATTGCCAGAGATGTCCTAGGTTCAAACTACCAGGAAAATGCATCTTCCCTTTGTTATCAGGCACCATTTTGCCTCTACACTGACCAAAGTAATGACATGGGGGATGAAAAACTACTTTTCATCATTGCAGGTTGCTATAATATTCTAAAGGAAACCAACGTCATACGCGTTCTTGATATGCCAGCATGCACTTCTGGGATTGGACAAGCCATGTTTACTTGCATAATTAAAACCCTGAATATTTGGACATCCCTGTGACAAACATGGTTGCATTTTCATCCGACAATGATGCTGCAGTTATTGGAAAACATAACTCAGTGTTTCCAGACTGAAACAGGTGAATTCGAACATATGAACATAAGAATGTGTTGGCAGAATGGGACCATGTGATCCATCTAGTCTGCCTGATTTCCTACCCTCCTCCCACTTCATTTTGGGTTTCTAGTGTGCCTGTCCGAAGCTTCGCAGAACTCCCTATTGTTTTAGCAGCTACAACCTCTTCAGTCAGGCTGTTCCAGGGTTCCACCACTCTCGCCGTGAAGAAGAACTTCCTGAGGTTGCTTCTGAATCTACCTCCGATAAGGCGCATGCTGTGACCTCTTGTCCATGTACCCATATTTTCCTGGAAGAGGCTCTGAGCCTGTTCTGTGTGGTTATTCCTTTGAGGTATTTAAAAGTTTCTATCATGTCGCCTCTGGTGTGCCTTTGTTTAGGGAGTACGCATTAAGCTGCTGGAGCCTTGCTCCGTAAGGTTCATGGTGGAGCCCCTGTACCATCTTAGTAACCCATCTCTGCACAGACTCCAAACGGTCTATGTCCTTTCTTAGGTGCGGCTTCTAGAACTGAACGCAGTACTCCAAATGAGGCCTGACCAGGGATCTGCACATAATAAATATGGGATGTATGTGCCATTTGTCAGACCTTTGCTCCAAATCAGGGGTCAACACCTTCTTCTCACCCATTGAAGAATTAATTTCAGACATTTACTGTCATTTTTCTCTAGTCCACTATGTCAGCAACCGTTGAAAGTGTTTGCTCTGTGGACATTGAGCCATTAAAAATTACAAAGCATGTACCAACAAGTTGGCTTTGTTAGAGCAAAGTAGTTCAAAGAATAATTGATATGTGGCCAGCTCTGCTGTCTTACTTTATGTCTGTTGAACCCCGAGGGGCCAAAGTCAAACTGATAACTGACTGCCTGAGCAGGCAGGAAGTTCAAATGACCTTTCTTTTCTTAAAATATGCCCTTGATCCACTGTCTCAATTCAATAGAAAACATTAGGGTAGAAAGAGCCAGCTGATGATTCTTCACGGAAATATGCAACTTAATCCAGTTGTATGCCAGCATAGTTTTGCAACCTGGGGCTGCTGTCACCTTGTATAAAGAAAATGAAGTTATAGATTTAAGAGAGGAAAACTTTCTGCCCACGGAAAGAAATCTGTGCTGGCCCTGAAGTACAAGACTTCATGGCAACCAACAAAGACTTTGTTGGAACACCAGAAGAGCTAACATTTACAAAAAGCCAAATATTTTACTCTGTCTTGCTGCAAAAGATGCTGACACAATTTCTCTAAAAACAACACCTGGAAGATGTGTCAACACTGCTGAATCCACCACTATAGTTAAAGATTTCTGGAAGTAGTGTTGTGAACCTGGGTAAGCAGCTTGGTGTGTGCAATACACATGCTGAATATGATCAACTTCAAGATGAATTTGGCAAATACCAGTCTGCAGAAACTGGATGTATAGCACAGGCATGTGCAACAAAGTTTTCTATTCTGAAGTACTGGGGCATGGTGCTTTCCCTGATATGCTGTGGTGGGGTAAGATCTGCCCTTATTCAGGAGTCTAATGCAGACCATATTATGCCTACCTCACTCAAATGCTGAACCAGAGTAGGCCTTTAGCATTGTTAGAAAAGTTAAAACTGAACTGAGACAATCCTCAGATTTAAAGACCTTGAACTCTTTATACAACATAAAGATGAACAAAGACTGAAATTGCTTTGATGTACCTCACACAAAGGATGTTCTAGAAGCTGTAGGAAAAGCAACCATGCTATACAACAGGGAGTACCTTGCAGTAAAAGACAAGTGAAAGTGACTTTAAAGATTGAGTTATTTTTTGCACCACAAATTAAAAATGTACATCTTTCTCCAGTTCTCTCACACTGAAGGGATCATTTAATTTAATGTCATTGTTTACCTTGGAAAAGCACATTGAGCAACATTGCCCTTTTTCAGGTGCAACTAGCATTTACAACAAAACATGCAATACATATAATAAATTACAGGTATACGTATTGTTTACAACAACATGTAGTCTGTGCATCCAATATGTTTAACAAATGTTTGTTAAAAACTGATATATAAACTTGACTGATTGAGTTAAGCAGTTGTAAGTACTTAGACCAGCATAATCAAAAGCTCTTTGCCCAAAGCAAGTGTTTCAAAAAGGAATATTAAACAGGGTTAAATCCTGCAATCTAGTACAATGAGATTTATGCTGTAGTGGAAATAATTCTTCTATTGAATATGGAACTTTACCCAGGATGACCTTATGGAAAAAAAGTAAACTTTATGGGCCCAATTCTCAAAAAGCCACTGATCACTGCATTTGTGGCAATCTAGGGCTGCAGCAAACTCCAGGTGCAGGACCCTCGCCTGATTTTATAAAAATAGGGTCTTACTCCAAACTCCCGGGTTTGCCACACATTGTCCACTGTGCCAAACAGTTGGTGCACCTGTGGGGTTGTCGAGGAATCCCCCATCAGGACACAACACTTGCAGGGCTGAGGTGGTGGTGTGAGTGTGTGTGAAACTGCTGGATAGGAGGGGGACAGCTGCAGAAGGGACACCACAGGTGTTATTAGAGGCACAGCTAGGTGGCAGCAGCAGTGTTGGCACCCAGCCAGGTGCATTTGCATGGGACTGTATGCACACTCCTGTAATTGTACTAGCGGTAAAGTAGGTAACTGTCCTGATAGTCTAGCACCCCCCCAATGCCTGATGTCCCCCAGGAAATGTGCACTGTTGACCCTGGTAGTGTACCACCCCCCCACCATCCCTGATCTCCCAGAAAAGTATAGGAAATGATCTTCCCAGGTAGCCTAGCACCAGGTCCCCAATCTCCCCAAAATGGATTGGGTCATAGTCTTTGGTGGTCTGGTGGACTAGCCCTGAAATGCCCATAAATGAACATGTTAATGACACCATTCCCTGGTGGTCTAGTGAACCCCGCCCTCCCAAACCCAGCAGGTAGTGCCTGTCACCATGCTCTCCCCCATCCTGAACCCCGAGGCAGTGATCGCACAGGCCTCTCTCTCCACTATGGCTGACCACCGACTGAGCTGTCACTGCAAAACATATAATCTGATGGCAGATAAGGACCATATGGCCTACCTAGTCTGCCCATTTTCCTGCTCAGTGTTGATAGCCCAGACCCTATGTGATCTGTGGCATGCCTTCTCTGCCCATCTCCAGGGTACCTTATGTCTATAACACGTGCTCTTGAACCCCATATTGTTTTAGCTTCTACCACCTCTGCTGGAAAGCTGTTCCATGGATCCACCACCCTTTTGTGAAAAAGAACTTTCTGACATTCTCCCCGAGCCTTCCTTCCTCCAGCCTCATATCATGTCCCCTTGTCCTTGTGCAATGCTTCCTCTGAAATGTGCTTCCCTCCTGTACCCTGCTTATAACCCTAAGGTGATTGAATGTCTCTATTATATCCCCTCTCTCTCTCTCTCCTCTCCTCCAATGAATAGATATTAAGGTCCTGGAGTCTTTCCTCATACAGCTTCTGGTGCAGCCCATGTACCATTTTTGTTGCCCTTCTCTGTACTGCCTCCATCCTGTCTATGTCCTTTTTGAGATGCGGTCTCCAGAACTGGATGCAGTACTGTAGGGGAGGCCTTACCAGTGATCTGTACAGTGGCATCACCATGTCTTTCTTTATTTCTGCTGGTTATGCTCCTACTTATGCATTCCAGCATTCTGTTTGCCTTCCCCACTGCTTTTTCACACTGTTTGGTCACCTTTATGTCATCTGATATGATGATCCACAGGTCTCTCTCTCTTGCTTTGTGGTGGCCAGAACCCCCCCTCCCGTACTGTACTCCTCTGTTGGATTCCTGTTACCCAAGTGCATTATTTTGCACTTTTCAGCTTTGAAACTCAACTGCCATACAACTGACCATTCTTCCAATAAGCTTAGATCCTTTCTCATTCTTTCCACCCCTTCCAGTGTGTCAACTCTGTTGCAGATCTTAGTGTCATCCGTGAACAGGCATACCTTTCCCTCCAACGTCCTGCAGTGTTGCTAATGAAGACATTGAACAGGACTGGTCCCAGCACCGATCTATGTGGCACCCTGCTGGTCACCCTCTTTTCTGATTTCATGCCATTTACTGCCACCTCTGAGTCCTATTCCTTAGCAAGTTCTCAGCCCATTTTGCTACCATAGGTCCAGTCCCAGGTTTCTCAATTTATTTAGCAGTCTCCTATGTGGGACGGTGTTGAAAGCCTTACTGAAATCCAGGTAGGCCACATCCACTGCCCCTCCCTGATCTACCACCCTGGTCATCCAGTCAAAGAAATCAATTAGGTTTGTCTGACAGAACCTTCCCATTGAGAATCCATGCTGCCTTGAATCCTGTGCCCTGTTAGTCTCCAGAAACATCACAATCTTCTCCTTAAGTAGGGACTCCATTAGCTTTTCCACTACTGAGATCAGGCTACAGGTCTGTAGTCAGTGTCAGTGGCTCAGTAGGTAGCACACTCGCCTCTGAGGCCGGGAGATCAGAGGGCTGTGGGTTCAGTTCCCACATCTGGCACTTGGGTTAATATCCCAGAACTGCCGAGCAGCATGAGAGGGGTGCTGCACTTCTGAGGTGCCGTCTTTCGGATGAGACGTTAAACCGTGGTCCCATCTGCCTGGATTGGTGGTAGTTCAGGTGGATGTTAAAGATCCCATGGCACTTATTGAAAAGAATAGGGGAATTTTCCCGGTGTCCTGGCCAAATTTCCCTCATTCACTAAAAATACCACCAACAGCTTTATCAGGTTCAAGGTCAGTTGGCATTCATCTGTATCCCCCTCCCCCGGGTCGTGCCTGAAAATAGGCAGGATTTGTCCAGTGCACTTACCCGGTCAACAAAAAATAAATAAATAAAAAAATTGCCTGTATCCTCTGTGCCAGTACGCCCCTGAGTTCCTTTAATACTCTGGGGCGAATCCCATCTGGCCCCATTGCTTTGTCTGTTTTTATTTTCCCGAGTTCCTCTAGGACTCTTCCACAGTAAATGGGCTGGTGTTAACCTCAGTACCCTGACTACCCTTCCTAATGAGTTTTGATCCCTGACCCTCCCCTTCTCTGGTGAACACTGAGCAAAGTATTTGTTCAGTATCTCAGTCTTTCTAGGTCATCTTCACCCACTCTCCTTCCTTTTTCAGCCTAACAATACCATTGCTGGTCTTTTCCTCTGCTAATGTATCTGAAGAAGGTCTTGTCTCCTTTCTTAATAGCCTGTGCTATACCTTTCTGTCTGTGTCTTAGCTCTTCATGTACTGCGTTCCCAGATTCTTTCTGTTTCTCCAGATACCTCTCCTATTCTTATCCTTTTAAGTCTCTTCGTATTCCCTAAAAGCCTTTCTTTTCCAATTGCTTTCTCTGCCACTACCTTGAGAACCATATAGGTAGCCATTTCTTTCTTTTACTCTTACTGTGCATTCTAACACAGTGTCTTATTACTTTTATTATGACTCTTTTGAGTCTAGACCACTGTTTCTCCAATCTCCCATTACACTTCTGCTGCTAGGGCACTTTAAGCTGTTCCCCATTTCCATAAAATTGGCCTGCCTGAAATCCAGAACCCAAACTAAGCACATGCTGTATACAGTACATGCTCATTGACTGACAGCTCACTCCAAGCCAACACTGCTGCTGCCACCAGCTGTCTCGCCTCGACTCCCCATGCCACCTCCCTGACCCAACTGCAGCCGCAGCCATTGTCTGATCCTTCCCACTAGTGCAAGTTACTTAGACCACCTCCTGGCTGATCTAAGTGGTGCCCTTACTGCATCCATGGTGGGGCTTTAGTGGCCCAATATAGTGGATATTGCAGTCCCACCATGGCACTAGCCCCTTGTAATCTGGCACATCTGGTTGCTTGCCACAACCTCTGTATAAGGGCTTTGGTGCAGTTGTGTTGGATTTGATGCAAGCTGCCTTATAGAACTTCATTTGTTGCAGGTCAGCCCTTGTGTCAAACTCTTCCTATGCAAGTCCTTTGCATAAATCAAAAGCTTTGAGAATCAGGCCCTTTATCTTTACTTGGAGATCCAGTGAGGGCAGCTGTGCAGCCTGGTAAAGTAGGCAGTGATGAGTTTTAAATGGAAGACCTATTAAAAAGTGACAGATTGCATTGTAAACAACTCTTACTGTATTTAAAACCCCACTCCCAGCACCTGAGTAAATTATCAGACAGTAATCCAAAATTGACAGCAATTGGCTCTTTGTCACAAGAATATCAGGTAAAAGATATTTCCTACTCTATATAAAGAGCCCAAACATTGGTGAATTGTTTTTATCAGACCATCAACATGTGCTTCAAAGGTTAAATCACTGTCTAACATTACACACAAATTTCTAAATTGCTCAACTATTTCAATAATTTCACCATTAAGAACTTTTAACGGAAATTCACTATTCCAATCTTTTAGTTCTACTGAAAACCATAGTTTTAGTTTTCTTAATGTTTAGGATCATCCCTTGAACATGAAACCAATGCTGTAAATTAGTGAACTCTTTTGAAGGATGTCATTTAAGGCCCCAAATCATTCTCACTTTTAGCAAGCATTTGTTAATGCCGAATGTTGTCTTGCTGGCATTGGCACTGGTAGTGCAGGAGTTAGAGAGATGCATAATAAGAATGGCAGTGAAGTATTGAACTGACACAAACCCCATCCCCACCCAGTAGAGACTGACAGGCATTAGGGTGTGCCTTTGGGTTCATCAGCCATTACGCGCACGCCATTTCACCTCACCCTACCCTGCAGACACAGCCAAGTGTCGCAGTGTGCCTTGTGGTCTTTGGGCCTTATACTCATCCCATTCCATAAGGAAATATGCTGAGATAGGTGCAGTATAGGAGAATGGGGTGAACTTTGGGGATGAAGATTCCAAGGCACACCTTAATGCCTGTCACTAGCTGCAGGGTGGGGGTTGGGGTGGAATGGCGTGAGCATTACAGTCGACAATCCCAAGTCACACTCCCGATGCCTGTCAGTCTCTACAGGGTGGGGCGTTATGGTTGGAAACCCTAATGCCACAGGCTTTTGTTGTTATTTTCGCTCCAAATTTTCAATATGGGCTTTTTGCGATTCCATCTCATGAACAGTGGCACTATCAGTTCATTAGCTGAAAGGTGATTTTGCACAATGACTGCGTCATTTGGCACCACAGGTGTGAAAACACATTTTGGCAAAATGTGAAAAATGACAGCTGTGCTGTTTGTGAGGAGGTGTAAAAAATGGCAATGTTGAAAATCTGGAGTCAAAATATGAAAAATTGGTGAAATCATGAGCGTGTTGAAACTACACGTTAGCCTACCTAGTAACAATTATTTTTGGGATTTTTTGAACCAAATTTTCAACATAGGCATTTTGGACCTCTGCTCATGAACAGTGGCACTGTGATTTTGTTAAACTGTCCAGAAAGTTGATTTCCCACAGCAACAGCACCATTGTGCGCCAGATGTGCAAAAACACATTTCGGGCAGGATGTGAAAAACGACAGCTATACTGTTCATAAGGAGGTAAAAATGGCAATGTTGAAAATCTGGAGTGAAAATATTAAAAATTGTCGAAGTTACAAGCATGCGTGGAAACTGCACAATGCACGATTGTAACATAGTAATTTTTTGGAATTGTTTCACCAAATTTGCAACATAGGCTTTTTGGGACCCCACATCATGAACAGGGGCACTGTCATTTCATTAATCAGTCCTGAAAGTTGATTCTGTGCAGTGACTGCAAAATCACCTTTCAGGACCGAATAACAAGATGCCAGAGTTTTTGTTCATGAGGAGGGGTCCCAAGAACCCCATATTGAAAATTTGAAGCCAAAATTACAGAGCTATCTGCCTAAGTTGAAACATCACCATTTATGCCATTATATATCTTACTGGCATTTCTTAATTTTGCACTTCATCTTTGAAGAGTTCAGACGTGTCCTGCTTCACAGACAATTGCAGCACTGGACCTCTGGAGGTAAGTATGGGGTGAGGGTGGGTGGGGAGGAGGGCATAGAGGGTGGGTGTGGGTTGGGAAGGTGGTGCTGGGGACTATGAGGGACCATTTTCTTTTTACAGAGAAAACAAAACGGACATCAAAGTCGGCAAAGAAAGTGTGTGTGTGGGGGGGACTGATGCCAGTGGAGATTGGGCCTCACTGTCAAAGAAAGTGTGGGGTGGAAGAACATGCCAACATGGGGGATTGACCACTCCGCTTTGTTGGTATGGGGATTGTGTGTGGCGGTGGAAGGAGCCACCATGTTTATTGAAAAGTTTCACCAGGAAAGGCACATTGGGGAGGCAAGGTCAACTGCCGATGCATGATGAGTTTTGTCTCTGATTGCAGTGGAAGATTTCTTTCAACTTGGTGGCACTTTCCATAATTTCTGCATCAGCGCTAGCATGCTTGCCAATTGGGGGATGAGGGATGCACCTACTAATGCATGCCCTGCATTCGCCAACACTGACACTCCTCTCAATGTGGTACTTCTACAAGATGTTGCTTGCACCTGTGTGCAAGACAACATAAAAATGACCTCATGGTCTGTGTATAAGAGCATTTCAGAAGAAGGACAGGCTGATGGAAGATCATAAGGGAAAAAAAGTATGGGTCCCGAGATGGATCCTTATAGGACATCACCGCTAACCTTAAGAAAACCAGAACAGTTTGTCTGATTGATGGTTCTATGTTTGTGTCCCAAAAGATAATTCCCAAATCAATTGATAACCTTCTTAGAAAAACTACAGTGCAACAATGACTGAAGAAGTAAGCCATGGTCAACTAAGCTGAATGTCTTGGTGAGGTCCATGAACACAAAGACCACCATTTTCCCAGCATCAGTGGCCTGATATATATGGTTTGTGAACCTCACCAAAGCAGTCTCAGTATTATGTAATACTTGAAAGCTATGCTGTATGTGAGTTAACAAATCATATTTGGAAAGAAATTCAACAGTTTTATCCATAACAGTTCATTCAGAGTTTCGACATAAGAGCCAACAAAGAAATGGGCCTATAATTAGATACCATCAGTTTAGAACCTGATTTATGAATGGGTCATATAGTGGCTAGTATGGACTAGAATGTAAAATATTGTGTATATGTACATAGTTTTTTTTTATTTTCACCTGTTTGTAGCAATTTGTATTTAATTAAATGCTTTCAAAATAGAAACGTGTAAATAGCCACAGTTAAAGTTTCAAAGTAAAATGTCATATTCTACATTGTTTTCTTTTTTAAATATTCAGGAAGTCTATGAGTTTTAAATGCTTGAAGAGATGTAAAAATTGTAATGCCACACTATACATCACTTAAAAAATGGTGTCCCTGATTTTGAGCATTTGTCCCCAGTCTTAAAGGCCAGTGTCCCTCATTTTGGTCCTTGTAGGTTGAGAGGTATGCCCCCTCAAACAGTGTAGCTCCTCATGATGATGTTGGAGGAGAGAAGCTATTGAATCATGAGTGACTGCACTGTTTTGGTGCTTTCCTAATATCCTGGAAGTATGTAATAAGAGAAGATCAAGGACTTGAATGAAAACAAGGTTGGGTATAATTACATTATTAGCGAACATTTCAGTTCTTCTAAGAATGAAAACAAATAAAACAACTGGGAACATCAATTATATTTTGACAGCATATGCAATCGTAAAATTTGAGTTTTTAACGTGAAATAACATGATGCAAGAAAGGTTGGCAGTGTCCCTTTAAAAGTAAATATTACCTCTCAGCTGTCCTGTCCTGGGTAATTACAATCTAGCAATGTGTACAAGCAGGACACCACTAAAAATGAGACACTACATCTCATCTGCTCTATCCTAGGTAAATATATGGTACAAATGTGTACAAGCAAGCCCTGTGCAACAGCAACATCAGTGGCGAACATTCGGCATTGACAAATGCTTGTTATATATTGAAAAACTCATGTTGCCAGACCAACTTGCCGGCATTTCTCTGGTCTGTAATATTGTATGGAAAGGTAATACAGATGGCCACCAACCATACCTAATTTAATGTATGTCTGCCATAATTTGGTCAGGTCCTGGTACTTTATTAAATGAGTTTTCTGTTGTTGCCATATATACAATACATCCTTGTGAGAAAAAAAGGGGTAATGGTTTGGCATGGTTCTCTACATATTCTTGAAAATAAGGGATGCCCCTGAAAAAGGAACCTTTGGTTCCAGTGGGCTTATCCGGTTATCAAAATGAAATCAATCAATTAATCAATAAATACTGTAAATGCTTTTTCTACTCATCTTCTCATAATTTTAAAACAGTTTATTATAATGATTTTCCCAGTTCAAGTGTTGGATACAGGCTTCTAACATAGGTGAGCAATTGTCATATCCCTTAGCAATTTATGACCTGAAAAGTTTTGAGTCTCTGTTCAAGACTGCTCTTTTACGTTTTAGCCAAAGGTTAGCTTGGTAGTTAAATCTTTCCTCTTTAAGGACTTTCTTGCAATGCTTCCACTTTTTATTTGGGATTTGCATATTATGTTCAGTTTTATTTTTCCTAATTATTCTAACAAATTTGTTTATTCTGTATTTTATACCCTCTCTGCACTTGTTAGTATACTACAATTTCCTAACCACAGAGGTTTTGCAGAACTGATATACAATAGAAAAGACTGTGGTACTTTGTTTAAGATTTCAATGCTTTTATTACCCCTGAAAAGAAACTACTTCCATTAAATTATGTTTAGCTGAAATAACAGAACCTGCAGTCCAATTCATCTGTAAGTCATGTAAATTATGTGACCACACACTTATTTTCTGATTAAAAATATCTATAATCTGTGAGTTATATGTTTTATTTTAAGTTGATGGTTTAACCTTTAAATTGAAGTATGCCACGGTGAGATGATGCTCTGATTTGAGTCTCTCTGAAATTTTCACAGACACAACTTCATTCAACATTTTCAGATTTAGCTAAGCTAAATCTATAGTAAACACCCCATTTGATCAAAGAAAAATGTATTCACCTTCCCCAGATCCTAGCATTTTCCCATTTCATTGGATGTAATCTGTACTTTATATAATTTGGGTAAACATTTTTCTGTAATAATTTATATTTTTATGCTAAAATGCACATGCTGCATGTGACTCAGCTTTAGTCATAATAAACATGTAACATCCAGAAGTTCAGTTTTGCTTTCAAAGTCATCATTCAATAAATTTATAAGTCTAGAGTTAACATTCCTAGCAATCAGAAAATCATAGCTGTGATACAGTACATGAGTATGATAACATCCAGAGCTTCCTTTAGGAGTCCCAAATATTTGTTGGATAATTTTAAGTACTCACTGAGGTACATAAATATTACATATATATATATATATATATATATATATATATATATATATATATATATATATATATGGGATATACAATTGAAGCAACTGTAATAAATGAATATCTGCACAAGGCAGTTTTGACCTCAGGTAACCTCACGAGTGGCGTAGCGTAAGGTCAAATTGCTTGAGTGCAGATAAATCATTTATTACATGAGTTTTCCATTGCATATTCCATTTATGCAATTCTTTATGCTTGTGGACAAAATGAAAAAGAAATATGAATTTTCTGCTGTATTTTTGCTAATTATCAAAAAATCTAAAAGGTATCAAGAAATAAAACACCACCCATTTTGTAGATAGGTCTATGCTGAACAACTTTCGTGCTCACAGTACCATACTATCATTTTTCGTTGTAAAGTTATTTGCATTTGAATATGGTTAATACTGTAACTGAGGCTGAACATTCTAAATGACATAAGCACTGTATAGAACAAGCATTTGTCAATGCTGAATGTTGCTTGCTTCTATGTGCTGTTTAGGGAATTGGAAGTCATTGTTCAGATAGTGGTGGGGGCTGATTCCCCCGGTCTTTACTGTCCTTAGTTATCACTCTCCAAGCAGTGAGGGGCTCCCTCTGGGGTAATGGTCTGTGGCACTTTGGAGCTATCTATGGGATCCTTAAACTCTACTAGGGCCAGGAAAGTGTGGGTGAGCAGATTAGCATGCCGACCCACCACCACAGGGTTTGTAAACCTTCCACCTTGGAAAGTACTCCCTGCACAGTGTCCGTATTGATACCCAGGGGATGTCCAGGATAAGCATAGCATTTTGGGGAGATCTCCTCCCCAGTACACCACTCCACCAGCCGGTGCACAGCCACTTCTGTCGGGTACCCATTTTTCTTAACAGTGGTTCGTAGAATATGGCCACTAGAGGACACACAATCCCAGCGGTGAGCCTCCAAGATGTAACCCTAGATGGCGCTATCCCAGGGCTACTACCCCTGCCTGATTTGCCACTAACAGGTTAAGGGGCCTGGATCCAATGGCGGGTGCCTCCACCCAGAGGTCAGGGTTTGCAATAGTTAAACTAACTTGGTCACAGCCCTCTGGGACACTGCAACCCCTTTCCTCCCACTAGTGGCCCACACAATATATCAGAATTACCTTCACAGTATACACTTACCCCCAGGTCTGGTTCCGCACTGGGACCTCCTGTGAAATGAGATACAGTGCAACAATCACAGTACAGTACTTTAACATAGACAAATACCTCCAGGCAGTATAACTTTGCTGAAACAAGCAGCTCTGATTTATTTAGGGGATATAACAAGGACAGGGAAATCAGGTTAATCAGCTTATCACTCTAATAATCTACCTATGGCTCTGTGCACAGGCCTATCCCTATCAGTTACTGTCCTGGGTACCCAAGCCCTAGTGGCTAGTCAAACCCGTGGCAGCTGGCAGGGCCCTTTCACACAGAGAAAAGGAGAATTAAACAGTCAGCAGTACAGTAATTCCATTTTGGATTTAATGTAGCAATTCAACAGGAGCAACCCTGAATTAGTACTCCACGACCTCCAAATAAGATAAGGTCCTTCAATGTCAGCAGGGCTCACTTGAGGTACACAAACCTCTTCACACATCCATATAAAAGAAAGCACTATACCAGGCAGGCTGCATCTGTATCCGATCGCACATACTGCACAATACCCGGAGAACACACACAGATTCAGTTCCTGACAGACCGAGTGCAATTTTCAGCAATTCTTCCAGTCTTCTACAGGGTGAGCCTGGTTTCTACTCTTCAGAGATCCTTTGATTCTTTTCACAGGACGGATTCAGTCCTAACAAGCTGGTACACAAGCTGCAGACCGGAACTCTGGGCCTTACACACGTTTTTTGACTAAAACTGCACACTGAAAAAGCACAGGGCTCTTTCCTTCTTCACTGCCAAAGCTCAACTGAAACTCCAACCGACAAAACCGGGCACTTCCTTTGAGTTCCTCCCAGTTCTTGACTGGATTGGCTGTCACTCACAATAGACTGCTGCTGTTGGTCCAAAAAGGCACTGAAGTCTAAACTACATCTCCAAGAGTCACTGCCCATACAATCCTCTTGTGGCTGGCTCAGATTATGAGTCCAAGTTCTGATTCGTCCAGGCACCATTTTAGAGCTAGCTTACCCCACACTGATTGGTCCAGTTCAGCAGTTCAAAACTAGAATGGGGAACTAGCAGACACAGTTCTGACTGCAAAGAAAGCAGGTTAGACAAACTGTAATTTCATTATTACTCTAAATAATTTCTGGCAAACAGTTACATCTTTCAGATAGGTTCCTTTGCACTCCTAGTGACTGCAAAATGAAGTGAATTGGCAGCAGCTTGAGTGGTACTCAATCAAAGAAACACACAGTCCCCCATACAAACTAATTATGTCTGCAAGCAGACAGCTCTAAAGAGACAGTACCAGAGGTTCTAAAACACTCACTGATAAAATGGCTTAAAATGCCAAACACCATTCAGGCTTGGAGCATTCAAGCAAGCTCCTGGAAGTCTTTTGGGAACCCCATTTGCAGGGGTTACATTTAGAAACATAGAATCATTGAAGTTGATGGCAGATAAGGACCGAAAGGCCCATCCAGGGGATATACACTGTGGCAATTGACAGGGCTTTGTTGTGGGTCCCTAGTAGAACTTTGACAATGAGAATCTGAGAGGATGAGTCAGAGATAGGGGTTTTAGAGGGTGGCCTGGAGAGAGTCTTTGAGATATAAGGCACAGCCTCCACCTCTTTATCAATTCTATCAAGTCAGAAAATGTTGTAGCCTGGCAGGGTAATAGCCATGTCCGTGATTTTAGGTGAGAGCCAGGTTTCGACAACCGCAAGGATGTCAGGCTTGTGCTGGTTTACAAATATTTGCAGGGCAACAAGTTTTGGCAGGAGACTGCAAATGTTGATTGTAGCCAGAGTGAGTGTTCCGGAGTGACCAGCTGGTAGCCTAGGTTAGAAGTACTGGGACCAGGTCCTGGGTTAGGTGAATATTACCTGAAGTCAGCAGCAGGAGGAGCAGGAGCTTCAGGGCGTACTCATCATCATTGTCTCTGGGAGATTTTCCTGATCCATTTACTGCTCAAGCAAGGGTGATAATGTTATCTGCGGTCCCAGAGGGCAGTTATGAATGCCAGAGGTGATAGCGGGAACAAACATGTGTGTATCAGCATTTCATGATCCCAAAGGTGTTGCGAGCCATACCCAGTAGAGGGAGAGAATGGGAGCCCAGGTGTGGTCGGTAGGGTGCCAGAGTGAGGAAAAACAGGGTCAGTCTGATAGCTTGGAGGAAGAGAGGGGTTACTCGCCCAAGGGAGGTAGAATAGATGTAGCAGAGAGAGCAGGATAAACAGATGTAGAGGTTGGAAGGATAGAGCCATTTTACTCAGAAGAGGAGGTAGGGAAACATTTGAGATTATACAAGCAGGGAGTGAGCACAGCATGTGAATGGAGACTGGAAGGGAGATAGGTGAGGCTGGTGATCAAGGGACAGTTAGGAGAGAATGCAGAAAGGTGAGGGTACGGGTGGAGGAGAAAGGGGAGGGTAGGTAAGCAGGCGGGATCAAGTGGAAACCAATTAGGGCCCGAGCAGGGAGGGATCTAGTCACCAAGGCGGAGCAAAGGCCCTATTTAATTAAGGTGTAGAGTGGGTGAGGGGCAGACATGGATTCTGGCACTCAGCAGTCCATTCCTATGGGCAGAGAAGCCCAGAATCTCAGTAAAAACAGAAAAAGGCCGGGCCAATCCATGGCCGAGCAGAGGAACAGTCAACCAACCAGGGCAGGAAGGCAGTGACCGGCAGCCAATAGGAACATCTCAGGGCTGTCCTGGTGCAGCCAGCAATCTTAACCAGCTTGAGAGGGTTCCCCCACAGCTAGAACCGGTAGCATTGGTGGCAGGCTGAAGGAGCCCTATTGGGGCAGAACTCCGGCTTGAGAGGGGTCCCCCATGGCTAGAACCGGTGGCATTGGTGGCAGGCTGAAGGAGCCACAGTCGCTTCTGTAGGAACCCTATCAGTGGCAGAACTCTGTGGGGGAAAGCCAAAGCAGGGTTAGATAAGGAGGGGAAACAAAGGATGATGCAGAATCTAGATCAGGGGCATGAAAAGGTTGGCGGATGGAGATATTGCAGAGAATGAGCAGGCAGGGAGCGGGGGAGCGCCTACACAAAATGGAGTTTGTGCAGGCAATGGCGCCAGGTAGGACAAAGGAGCAATTAGGGCCAGTCAGAGACAAGGGAACACAACTAAGAGGTGGGGGATTAGGTCTGATGGTCACTACGGGGGGGGAGGAATCAGAGAGCAAAGAGTCAGGCAGATCAATTTTATAGTCAAGCACTTTAACAAAGTCCTGGCAGACACTGGCTAGTTAGTGATTTAAGACCAAACTCGAGGAAAAATACAGACAGCAGGCACTTTTTCACAGAGGCAAATTAATGGCAGTCTTTTGGGATATAAACTACAGATAACAGCAGTGCAGACTTTACAATTAAACTGAGGAATAAATACCTGATAGGGCTCAACCAACCAACCAACCAGGGCAGAAAGGCAGTGACTGGCGGCCAATAGGAACATCTCAGTGCTGTCCTGGTGCAGCCAGCAGTCTTAACCAGCTTGAGAGGGGTCCCCCGCAGCTAGAACCGGTAGCATTGGTGGCAGGCTGAAGGAGCCCTATCGGGGCAGAACTCCGGCTTGAGAGGGTTCCCCCATGGCTAGAACCAGTGGCATTGGTGGCAGGCTGAAGGAGCCATGGCGCTTTGTAGGAGCCCTATCAGGGTCAGAACTCTGGGGAAAACCAAAGCAGGGTTAGATAAGGAGGGTGAAACTGCAGCAGTTAAGAGAATGAGTTCAGTACTTCAAAAAAAAGAAATTTGCTGGTGGGCTTTCTGTTTAGATACCTTTGTTAAGGGGA
Organism: Neoceratodus forsteri; assembly: GCA_016271365.2. Classification (NCBI taxonomy): domain Eukaryota; kingdom Metazoa; phylum Chordata; order Ceratodontiformes; family Ceratodontidae; genus Neoceratodus; species Neoceratodus forsteri. Next base: position 197,527,181 of record CM028137.1, read on the forward strand.
AGCTGCATTTTCAAAACAGGAATACCTGGAAGAGTCTAATAGATAATATCCACATTTATGTTTACTAGTAGTTATTACTGTTCTCTCCATGTGGAACAAAGCAAAAATTGATCTGGAGCAGCAGAAAAAGTAATATGGTGCTCAGCAATGAAAAAACTGAAACAAGCAAAAGGATGAGTACCCACATATGCAGAAAGCACTAGGATCACAAACATATTCAGAGTTCTTCATTTAAGTAAAGTGCATAGTGCACCCACACATAGTGAGCATAAAAAAGTGACGACTGAGACACTCTGAAAGTAATGCTTCTCCCGGTCCCTGCCAGGCATCATCAGAGTGAATCATTCTGAAGACACCTGGTAGGAGTCAGGAGAAATGATAGTTGCAGAAAGGTTCAGCCACCACTTTTTTATGCTCACTATGTGTGAGTACCTGCACTACTGAAGTTAAAAAGGACTTGAATAATATTTTTGTGGTCTTGGTGCTTTCTACATATGTGGGTGCTCCTCATCCTTTGCTTGTCCCTGGGGAACAGTAGACTGAGGTAGGACATGAGCTCAGTCTTCCCAATTTCAGGGATATTGACAGGATTGAACATATGGATATGTTCTCCAGCAGGACACAGGGACATACTCCTAAGGTAACAGATGGCAAGTTTAGGGGTAACATTAGGAAGCATATTTTGTTCCAGAAGGCGGTGGCCTTCTAAAATGACCTGCAAATAGAGCCGGTGGACATGAAGACAGTTGAGTGGTCCTCAGTGTTACCCATCCATTAGCCTTTGCCAGCATTGAGCCAATACAGCTGTGGAGAGCTTTTAGGAGCAGCAAGAGGGTTGAAAAGAATATGCCATGCTCTTGCCACGCCAGAGTCAGATGTAACTGATACTGCTGTGATTACAGAACTGCACATGATTGATACTCGCATATGTGTAGTTTGCACCAGAGTTAGATGTATCATGGCAGCACTGACATGACTACATGTGGGCAATACTTACATATGCATAGTTTAAGTCAGCACCGCCATGTTGCACATAGAGGCCATTAGTATCTCAGTAAATCTGCCCTGTGTCAGTCCATTGCACACCGATGTAAACATGGGTAAAAGTAAGACCCCACTGAAAATGAGATACTGCATCCTAACCAGGCAAAGTTGTATCAGTACATTGTAAAAATGGGTAAAAGTAGGACCCCTGAAAATGAGATACTGCATCTCAACAAACCTGACCTGTGTCAGTACTATGCCAGAATGGATAAAAGTATGAGCTCACTGAATATGACATACTGCTTCTCAGCCAGGCTATCTTATGTCAGTACATTGTAACAGGGCTAAAGAGCACATAACACAGCCTTGACATTTGTTATAGCAATTTTACTGACCGGCATAATGAAGTTAGTTGCATGCATGTATTGATTTGAGCATACAGGAAAATGTACAGGAGTTTTGTCCCAGTTTTACATGGAAAACACAGGGAAAGTGAGGTTGCCCTACAAGGAAATGTTTTGTTCAGTCTGGGAACACTGCAGTTGACACCCCTATGATTTCTTTGTAATCCCCCTTGCAACCGTTGAAACCCCTAAAACATTAGCTGCCTAGCATTTACCCTTCCTACATATATAAAACCATAAGAGTTCCAATGCCACTAATTAGATAGGTGCCTGAAAGGGTTAACATAAATCAACTCTTCAGAGGAAATACTGTAAATCACTGCTACACACATACACACATTGGGAGAGATGGCCAAGGATGTAATTTGGAACTGCTCTGTAGTTTGATGCACCCCTTCAGCAACCAAAAATGAGAGGTGGGGACACATTATGCCGACGGGGAGTGGGCTTCCCCGTTGGCACATACAAGAGGGGCAGGGTAGGCCAACTGGGGAATTGGGCACCCCCAAAGTTGGCAATTTAGCGGTCACTGTGCCACCATGTTTGATGCTGGGCAAGCACGTAGGAAGGTCCACTGCATGGGATGAGCTTTGCTCGCATTGCAGTGGACCTTTCCTTAGATGTGCTCTCCCGGGTGGTGTGGCACCAGCATGCAGGTTGATTGGAGAATGAGGGATGCACCTACTGGTGCGTGCCCTGCATTCACCCAACAGCGACCGCGCCTCTAAATCTCCACTACCGCAAGATGTTGGCTGTGCAAGCGCACCAACATATAAAATGGCAAAGTACAACCAGAAGGGTTTCCTCTGCTTATCTAGAAGCATGCTGGCTGCAAGTTGATCCTTAAAGGGAGAACTGAACTCTGAGACATTGAAACAAAAATTGCAGCTCCTTTTATTTTATTAGTTACTGCCACACTATTGGGCAGCTGAACTCAGCTGACCTGACCCCCCAAGATGGCATGTCTTGCAACCGCTGACCTCCCTCACCTGGTCCAATTACCACAACACTCTCCCTCCCTCCCTATCCCAAGCTCACACAAGCATTGCCCAAGTCTGAACTGCAGCACCTAAATGGAAAAGGAAAAAACAGAAAAGTAAAAGCAGAGGATTTTCCTGTGCTTACCTGTGCAGCTGCTGGTTGATCCTTGAAGGGAGAACTGCAATCTGAGGCCAAAAACGAGCATGCAGCTCCTTTTATTGTACAAGCTACAGATACACTATTGGGCAGCCAACTCAGCTGACCTGTTCCCCCCAAGATGGTGCTACTCATGGCTACTGATCTCCCTCATTCACCCCAATTGCCATAACACTCCTTCCTCTCCCATGCTTAGAGAAACACAGCCCAAATTTAAACTGCAGCATCTAAAAGGAAGAAGAAAAAAAATAGCAAAGCAAAAGCAGAGGGGTTTTCTCTGCTTACATGGCAGCATGGCAGCTGCAAGTTGATTCTTGAAGTGACAACTACACTCTGAGGCCCAAAAGTAAACTTGCAGCAAATTTTATTTTACGCATTACAGCTGCACTCTTGGGCGGTTGCACTTGGCTGACCCGACCCCCCCCAAGATAGAAAAGAAGAAATAGCAAAGTAAAAGCAGAGGATTTTCTCTGCTTACCTAGCAGCATGGCACTTGCAAGTATTGTTTGAAGGGAGAACTACACTATAGACAGAGATGTATACTAAAAACATAAATTATACTGTAAACAAGCATTTGTCAATGCCAAAAGTTTGTCATACGTAGTGATGAGGAAGTCTGTAAGAGTGTAGTACTGCAGGAAGAGTTTTATTATTAATGAGCAATAGAAAGTTGTATGACAACTGTACTGTTCATGAGGTGGTGTGATAAAAAGGCTATATTGAAAATTTGGAGCGAAAATATTGAAAATGACCAAAGTTACACGAGTGCATAGAAAATTGTGAACAACCGGGTGTAACTTGGCCATTTTTTGGAGTTGTGTCACCAAATTTTCAACATGCCCTTTTTGGTACCCCACCTCATGAAAAGTGTCAGTGCCATATTGATCACTCGTGCTGAAAGGTGATTTTGCAGAGCGACTGCGCCTCTCTGCATCACAGGTGTGAAAACACATTTTAAGCAGGATGCAAAAAAATTACAGCTGTACTGTTAAGGAAGTATGAAAAAATAGCAATGTTGAAAATCTGGAATGAAAATACAAAAAATTGGCAAAGATATGAGTGTGCGTAGAAACTGCACAACACACATTCATACCACAGGCATTTTGTAGAATTTTTTCACCAAATTTTAAATATGGGCTTTTTGGGACCTCCCCTCATGAACAGTAGCACTGTGATTTTGTTACTCCATCCTGAAAGTTGATTTCGCACACCAACTGTGCCATTCTGGGCTACATGTGCGAAAACACATTTGGGGCAGGATGTGAAAAATGACAGCTGTACTGTTTATAAGGAGATGTGAAAAAATGACAATGTTGAAACTCTGGAGTGAAAATATCAAAAATTAGTGAAGTTACAAGCATGAGTAGAAACTGCACAATGCACAATAGTAACGCAAGCATTTTGGGAATTTTTTCCCACCAAATTTGCAACATAGGCCTTTTGGAACCCCACCTCATGAACAGTGGCACTGTCATTTTAGTAATTAGTCCTGAAAGGTGATTTCATGCAGTGAACTCGAAATCACATTTCAGGACCTAGAAACAAAATGGCACTGCCATGTTCATGAGGTGAGGTCCCAAGAACCCCATGTTGAAAATTTGGGGCCAAAATTCCTACACATGGCTGAGATATCAACCTAAGTTGAAACTCCCCATTGAGTCCCATTATACAAGTTTACCTGATTCCTCAGTTCCTAATAAAGCTTTGAAGAGTGCAGACATATCCTGAACCAGTGAAGATTGTGGCTCCCGACCTCAGGAGGGTAGGAAAGTATGGGTGAGGGGCGTACGGGAAGGTGGTTGCGCAGATGAGGGGTTGGGGTAGGGAGAATGGGAGGCGACACGGAAGGTTTTCTTTTTCACAGGTAAAATAAAAAAAAGACCTGGACTGGATGTTTTTTATTTTACAGGGATTTTTTTTAAAGCATTTAGGCACACTGGGGTGGGCTCTCAGTGTGCCATAATAGTGAGTGTGTGGGGGCGATCCATTGCTGACAGGGGGATTGGGCACACCATTGTCAGTTAACAATATAGATGGGGGAGGGGGCCGCATCCAATATCAGGAGTGGGCAACCTGATGCTGGAAAGGAAAGGAAAGGAAGGGAGTTTGAGGGAAAACAGCAGAAAGAATGAAAGAGCATCTCCAAGCTTGCCAGTAAGGTTTTGGGATCAACGTCGTAGACTACATCTGCATAGTGAAACACTGCAGTGACGGGGGAAATTATTTAACCAGGAAAGACACGCTATGGGGCTGCAGGGACTGGGAAATTGTTTCACCAGGAAATACTCGCTGAGCCACAGCGAATGGGGAAATTGCTGAACCAAGAGAGAGACACACTAAGGGGCTGCAGCTGAAGGGCTCACATTTCAAAGGACAGAGCCATGCGCAGCGTCAGCTCTGTCCTTTGAAATGTTTGCCGAGACCAGCCCCCTCAGCACAACAGTGTCATTAGGACACTACCTGCTGATTTGCTGGTCAGAGACCAGCCCCTACAGTACCACTGGTCATTGGGCTGGCACCCCTCACACCCCTGTTTATCAACTCTCGTATCAACAAGTTCATTCGCACTTGTGCGCTGACAAACTTAAAAAAGATTTCATTAGCTATGGTTGAGGTCTCCATTACTCCTTCTTGCAATTAATTAAGCTCCATAATTTCTGGGCAACTAACAGTTTCATAGTCTGAAAATCTACTCTTAGACCTGAAAGCTCTATCACTGATATCAGCAATTACATCTAACATCTAACAATTTCTATCATACAAAAGATGCATGCTATCAACATAAATTTTAGTGAGAATGAAAAACTGTTTCTCGCTGGAAATAGAAGCCAGGCCCCCTAACTAGTGCCCTGGTGCTCTGCTACTGTGCTGTCATTCCACATGGTAGGATAGAAGGTTTAATAAATTGAAGTGAGAAGAACTTCCGGTGATGTCACTCAGAAATATGGCAATCTGACTACAGCTCTAGTCTCTCCTGTGCAGAATCCATAGCAATCTACCAGTTTGGCACACTAAAAATCGAGAAAAGTACTCAAAACAGGTGGCAGAATGTGTCCTCCATGCAAACCTGGCAGATTGGCAGCAGGGAAATTGAAGCTGCAGAGAGGATCCACATGCAGAATGAGTATGTGCAACTTACCCTTCAGGGACTCGGACTTTAATTTTCATTTTTCATTTCTATTACAGTTATAATCATTGAGCACATCTCATCTACAATGATGACCCAAGAAAAATATAGATAAACAGTTACAACCAATAATTACACATAGCCATTAACACATAATCAGCATACACCTTACAACAATTCACTTAGAAGGAGGTGCATAGCAGCGGCAACATCCTTGAGCTGTTATTGAATCTTAAAAACAGTGTTACAGAACTTCAGCTGATGGAGGAATTTCAGGGTCTCAGACTTCATGATATGCTCTTCAGAAGAGGAGGATAACACAGGGTCCCAAAGTAGTCCACTCAGCAACAGAGCAGGTACTTCAAGCATTATGAAAATGCGCTGCAAGATCGATGTGAATGTTGCCGATATTAAAGGGGTACTGTCTGTGTTTTTTTTTGTCAATTATAGCCAGTTTGCCTCTTACCAGAATAAGCAAAGAAACTGCTCTGACTGCCCTAAAATGTAACAAAATGCTATTTGGTACCATTTTGGCATTTTTTTTATCATCTTGCTCAAGAAGGGGTGGTCTTCCCAACTTGAGAGCTGCTGTAAGCGTCTTGCTGCTGTGAACATGTGTCTTCATCAGCAACGTCCCAACTACAAAACGTATGCATGAACGAATTTACATTCTGGGGAGCAATTCAAAAGAATGTGCAATTCTAGACAAGAAGATGCCCCTCTGGAATGATAACGAGCATTGGAAGTAAAAAAAAAATAACTTTGAAAAACAGAGCTAAGATTCTGAGATTGCACATTAGTGGTAATGCACAATGCTCATGCTCAGAATCTCAGCTCTGTTTTTTGAGTTACTTTTTTGGCACCTCCACTGCTCATTTTCGTTCCTGAGGGGCATCTTCTTGTCTGGAATTGCACATTCTTTTGAACAGTAGCCATACCTCATATCACCCCCCAAAAATGTGAATTTGTTCATGCATGAGTTTTGTAATCAGGAAGGCACCAATAAAGATGCATGTTCACCTGAGCAAGATGTTTCCCACAGAGGTGAACCACTCATCTTGAGCATGATGATAAAAAAATGCCAAAAAAGTACCAAATAGCATTTGTCACATTTTAGGGCAGTCAGAGCAGTTTCTTTCCTTGTTCTGGTAACAGAGGCAAACTGGTTACCATTGACAAAAAAAATCATTCTAAACACTGACAGTGTCCTTTTAAGCAAGGCTTTAAGAAGCTTGAAGAGTGAATGGTTGAAACTGAGGTCAGTTTAATCTAGTTCCATGAGGAAACTTGCAGTTCAACCTGCCCTATACAATTCCTGTGTCAGCATAAATGAGATCTGACGAGGCGAGCGGAGTGAGAGAATTTGCACATTTTCAGCTTCCTGAGGGAGCTGAACAAGAAGACATCAATGGCTTCCTCATCAACTGGCTCAGGCAAGAACTTTCAATACCTAAAGGGGAGCCGTTAGACATTGAAAGAGCCCATAGAGCTCTAGGCTCAAAACCAAAAGAGGAAGCCCCTCCACGTCCATAACGGCAAAACTCTGAAGATACCTGATGAACGAAATAATCCTTAAAAAGCATAGGAAAAGTGGGATCTGAACCTGGATGGAAAACACATCTATGTAGACAAGGATTATCCAACCACAACTATGCAGGAATGGAAACAGGTCCTTTACGTCATCAAGCAACTGTGTGAGAAGCTAAATACCCAAATAGTTTTATAGTCTGTTAGGAGATGGTAACGAGACATCAGAGTCACTGCTGTAAACCACAAAACCACTTCAAAAGTTTGGTGTCACCATCCCTGACCTAAAAACTGAAAACTACTAAAACAGGCTCCAGCTACCAGCAGATGGTATGGAATTTTGTGGGAAAGGAGATCAGCAAGTCAAATGGAGCCAATGTCAAGCCCATAAACCTGCTCCACAAGGCCCTGCAGAGGGTGTTCCAGGGGTCCAAGTAAGCCCACACAACATGAGCAGCAGTAGCAAGTACTATGCCACTTTTCTCCTTTTCTCACTTTATAGCTGTTAGAAAAAAGTTTTCATTCATTCCCTGGCCACTGCATGCCTGTCTTCATGCCATAACCACCCAGCCTACACTGTTTGCACCCCATGAACTTTACCACCCCTATAAGCAGGCTGAAGACATCCCTATGCTCATTTCCTACCCCCATAGCCATAGTTCTGCACTGATACAACTCTGACTATAGAGCCATGTGGTGATCATGGATTCAGGTGGGAGTCATGCTTCACCTAATGAGCAGCTACAGATTCACATGTCAATTGGTAATCATTGATCTGTGCACCAGCTGCAAGCAGTTTAATGGAAGAGCTGCCTAGATGCTTGTACCTGAAAACTTACCACCATTCAAGTAGGCCAAAGATATCCAGCAGCTCATCTCCCAACCCCAGTAGCCCTGGCCCACCTTGAAGTAATCCCAAGCACTCCACAGCTGTGTAGTGATTATGGGTCTGCATGAGTCATGTTCCTTACAAGCAGCTACTCACACTAATCACAGTTTATGCATCCGTGAAGTCTGCACACCCACTGGAAGCAATATAATCAGAAACCTATTTAGAGGCCCCTGTACTGGTATTGTACCAAGTTCACCCAGCAGCTCGATTGCCTCACCCCAGTTTTTAGTGCTATCAATGGGTAGGTTACTGGTTTTCTCTCCTTATCAAATTATGGAGCTAAGGCCTGGGGAGGTGTGGTTGGATTGACCAACCTCATAACTCCTGTGGCCACTGAAGAGGAGCTAGTAATGGGAACAGAGGAGAACAGAAGAGCACAAAAATGGGAAAAGAAAGTCAAGCAGGCTCCCTCCCATGATCTATAGGTGCATCCTCCCCCCTAGCATTTTATGACCTGTTGGCCCTGTATGCCCCATGAAACAACAATAAGAGCCAACCAACTGGAGAACTTTTGACCTTTAGGCACAAAGAACAACATGAGGATTTTCTGTTTGCTGAACTACTAAACTGAAGGGGCACAGGGTCTGCAAGGTAAAGAACAATGCACTCAAAGTAATTGGAGCCGGGGAGAGTGACTGTTGCTATAGAAGTGCTTAACCACCAAAGTACAGAGACCAGGAAATAATGGACCTTGATGAAGGTAAAATATGGACATTAATGAGTAAAACTCTGTAATGTAGGGATGCTGTTACATCAGGGATAATGGTATACGATAATAGTTGAAGCAAAATTTTAATTCTTGGGGAATAAAAAGAAGGAAAAGTAAGAGTTAGAAACAGCAAAGGTCATTCATACTGGTATGAGATGGGGGATGGGGACCAAGCTGCTTGGTGAGTGGATGTCAAACCTATGTGAACAATCAAGCCAGAAGGGAGGCTGGAGGGAGGGCACTACCAGAACCCAGCACCCAGTTATCTTTTCAGTCATGCACCCAGAGGGACCATGTTTGCACCAACCCTCTAAGGGGTGTGAGTTCCCAACTTCAGTGAGGCATCTTCTGATGGGTAGAAGGGATAGCCCTCTCTACAGGACCATGAAGTAGGTCTTGCAAAACTGCACTAACAAGTGCCCTTCCCTAGGGAAGAGCTGTTTAATGTGGTTCATGTTTCGTTGTTTTTCAAAATGTTGTGTTGGTTTGACATTCTGTTTTGTTTTGGGTATCCATTTTTGACAAGGATGTCACTGGCTGTGGCCTACAAAGTCCAGCAACAGAGAACTATGGAGGCAGCATCCATTGCAAAGGGTGAAGAGGTAAAAGAGGAATGGGCAGAAGGTAAGAATGATGCTGTTCTTAATACCATAATATAACTCTGGAGTCTATTAATGATGTTTCATTTAGTGTCAAAGGTATAAACTATGTAATAAAAGGGCAAATATCCTGAGGAATCTGGGGAAGATCAACTGTGTGGTTGGAATGTTACAGGAAACACACCTGTTGCAGGCCGAACACAATAAACTTCAAAGAGACTGGGTAGGGGTTGTAACTACAGCATCACACCCATTGGAAAAGAAGTCTGGGATGGTGATACTGATAAAAGAAAGGCTTGAACTTCTTTTATTTTCTCCGGTCTATTGGCAGACAGAGTGTTTCACATGATTAATGTATACAGCCCCACCCCAACCACCTCAGCTTTCTTCAAGGAGGTTTTTGGTAGAGTGTCTCAGCTTTCAGAGGGGCAGATCATCTGGGGGGGCTGAACTGTGTTGAAGACCCTAAACTTGTCAAATCCAAGGGGTCCCCTAGAATCAATATGGTACACGCTTGCACTTTGCAGAAGCTCAAGGAGTTAGGCATCATAGACATTTTGCAGAAATTGTACCCATGGGGAGAGACAACACATTCTTCTCACATGCTCAAAAAGTTATTCAAGACTAGACAGGATTTACACCAAGAGGACCTGTGGGTATAAGCTAGCTGACTGCACTATATACCCAATGACCATCTCAGACCATGCTAAGGTCAGGGTAACATTATACTGTATCTAGCACCAATAGAGTGCAGCTCCCTCTGGCGACTCAGAGCCTACTCCTAAAAGAATATGTGAGTTAAACTAGGAAAGCCATTCAGAATTATGTAAAGGGAAATAAGGGGCAGGTACACAATCCAAATAGTTATGTGATGGGTTTAAGGCAATTCTAAGGGGGCTAATGATATCCCATGTAAGCTATATAAAGAAATGATCCTGGGTCATCCAGCAGAATTTAGAATCCAAGCTGAGTGACCTAGAAAAGGAATGCAAAAATAGTAGGGACCCAGAGATCCTGACAAACAGAAAGACAATCAGACAGAATGTTTTAGAGGTTTTAAATAGGAAAATGGAAAACATGCTCACATTCTCAAACCAGAGATACTATGAATCCATGAATACAGCCAGCATATACCTGGCTTATCTTTTGGCAAGGCAAATTTTATTTCTATAGGCTCTAATCCAGGTGCTCTGGGCACCTTACAGAAAATATAACACAGTGAAACAGGGAGATGAATACAGAATAAAACATAGACAAATAAAATAATTTAAACCATTATAATAACTTTCAGCAATAATAAAAGCTAGGCTATATTTGAATATATTATAGTTTAAAAGCAGGGCAAGTCACAACTCAGATGGGTTGGTGTACAGTAATCACAGTAATCATGTAACTAGAGATGGCCTGCAAGAACAGGTAGGTCTTCAACCCCTTCTTAAAGGCCTCAACTGTCTGGGCTCCACTGACACTAGCTGGAAAAGAATTCCATAGGTTAGGATATGGCGACACTGAATGCCTTGTCAATCAGTAGGGTAAGGTGTGCACATATATGCAACCCAAACAAATAGAAGAAATAAATAAATAGGTACCTCAGCTGGGATTTGTACTGAGGCTGCCCAGAACACGTTTTTATTGTGCCACCAGTAGTGCCACCAAGGCAGCTGGAAACCCAAGACTCCCAGAAACATCTTACTTTTTCTCTAATGTACAACCTGGTGCTACTGCCACTCAACCTGGTTGCACAGAAGGTTTCTAGACAGAGATGAATGCTAACAACATAAATTGAAATAAGAAAGAAAACATTTTCCCCACTGGGAATCAAAACAGAGCTCCATCCCAGCTACAGTCCTGGTGCTCTTCCTGTGTGCTATCGTTCCACATGGTGAAACAGGTTTCTAAAGAGTGATACATGATAACAACTTAAATTGTAGTGAAAAAGAAAAATGTTCATAACTGGGAATCAAACCCAGGACCCCTCCAAACTACTGTCCTGGTGCTCCTTCTCTGTGTTATGCCACAGGGTGAGACAGAAGACATCCTGCACGGAGGCGAACTCCCCACCCCATACACAGCCACAGTGGAGTTTAGTAATGAATTCTCTGCCAAGCTTCAGTAATGTTTCCCACCAAGTTGCATGTATACCTAGACAAGCATTTAAGTCTCAGATGGAACTAATTACATGTTCACTTACAAGGGTGCGGGGTACACACATATGGAACTCAAATAAACAGAAGCAAGAAAGAAGTAAGTGCCTCAACTGGGATTCGAACCCAGGCTGTCCAGACTACTACTCTAATTGTACTACCACCCATGCCACCAAGGCAATTGGAAATGTGGGGCTTCCAGAAGCCCCTTACTGTTTCCCTAATGCACAGCCTGGTGCTGCACTGCTAATTACATTTTCATTCACAAAGGTGCAGTGTCCGTATATATGGAACCCAAACAAACAGAAGAAAGAAATAAGTTCCTTAGCTGGGATTTGAATCCAGGCCATCTGAATACCATTCCAACTGAGCTACTAGCTGCACCACTAAGGCAACTGGAAACATGGGACTCCCAGAAGCACCTTACTCTTTCTCTACTGCACAATCCGGTGCTGCACAGATAATAATATTGTCATTCACAAGGGTACGGTGTGCATAAATATGGAACCCAAACAAAGAGAAGACAGAAAAAATAAGCACCTCAGCTGGGACTTGAACCCAGGCTGCCTGGATTACCATACCAATTGTGCTGCAAGCTGCATCACCAAGCAGGGCTGTGCCAATGACTGAATGTGTCCCCCTTGCAAAATATTTTGTGGGGCCATACCTCCCCAGCAATAAGCATAAAATAACCATTAGTGCATTTAAAATATTTATAGCATAGGTTCTTTTGTTATTTTGTATCAGTCCTGCTGAGCATCTGTAGTTTGTCCATGTGGTTCCCTTCCTCTTGCTAGCACCATGATCTGAGACATTAGTACCCAGATCAAATGTTTTGAGTAACAGGCCCTATTGCTTCTTTGTTCTGTATGCACCCCCCACCCCATGAAACTGGAGCTGGAATTTGAAGCACATACTACACAGCTGTCATTGCTGAGAGAATCAATTTAAAATGGATAAGCAATATACAAAAAGGCAATTGTAAGTTGGTCTATGACAATAAAAGGTTTTTATAATGCTGACCTCTGAGGCAGTGGGCCCCCTGAAAGTGTAGTCCCTACTGCAACCACATCTCTTGCACCCCTGGTCACAGCCCTGTCAGCAAGGCAACTTGAAACCTGGGACTCCCAGAAGCAGCTTACTCTTGCTGTAGTGCACAACCTGGTGCTGCACAGCTGATTACATTATCATTCACAGGGTGCACATACATGGAACCCAAACAAACAGAAGAGAGAGAAACAAATACGTGTCTCAGCTGAGATTTGAACCCAGATCGCCTGAAATACCATTCCAACTGTGCTACCAGCTACACCACCAAGGCAACTGGAAACCTGGCCCTTCCAGAGGCACATTACTCCATCTCTAATGCACAACCAGATGTTGCATAGATAATTGCATTTTCATTTACAAGGGTGCATTTTGCACGTATATGTAACCCCACAAACAGCAGAGATAGAAATACATTCCTCAGTTGAGTTTTGAACCAGACCACTTGGAATACCATTCCAATTGTGCTACCAATGCCCCAGGATCAGATGGCTTTATAACTAAATTCTGTAAGGTCTTCAAATCTGAAATAGCCCCACACCTTCTAGAATTCTGTAACACCTTTCGTGAGAATGGGGGGATGGCAGACAGATAGAGAAGTGTCATTATTTTAGCCCTCCCAAAGTAGGGTAAGGATATCTCCAATGGTGGTGGATACTGCCCCATCTCCCTACTTAACGAAGACACAAATATTTTTGCCAAGCTTATAGCTAATAGGTTACAACAGACCGTCCCACATTTGGTTCACCCCCAATCAAACTGGGTTTATACCTGGGAGGTACCTGCATGATAACATACAAAGATTATTCAATGTCATTTTGAGCACCTGAGGAGTGGGGCCCGGGGGAGGCAAAAAGTGGTAGTAGCCATTGTTGTTGAAAAGGCATTCAACTACCTGGATTTGAACTTCTTAGGTGGGTACCTTGATAAATTTCAATTAGGGCAAAAATGTAGGCAGTGGATTGGACCACTATATACCAGCCAACAGCACAGGTCAGATTAAATGGAACACTATCAACCCCTGCAAATGCAATGGGGCACCAGGCAGAGTTGCTTGCAATCCTCTATACTCTCCACCATAAGCTTGGAGCTTTTGTGGTGGCAGTAAATCCAGTGCCAACATAAGAGTGTGTGTGTGGGGGGACAGAATTTCCCTCTATGCAGATGATATGCTCCTCTATTCTCAGGACCCTGTCAACACACTTCCTAAAACAATGGAGATCCAATACAAATATGGGGCCTTATCTGATTTCAAACTTAACAAGTCCGAAGTCATGCTAGTAAGGGGTGCAATGACAGAAGAACTGAGGGAAGTTTGTAAGTTGGGCCTGAAAGGAATTCAAATACCTGGGGGTGCAGATAACTGCAGACCCAGCACACCTATTCAGGCAAATTACCAAAACTATGTAGTATAAGCAGATTGCAATAGAAGTACCTTCTGTCACTGGTGGGAGTAGATGGAATCAGTTAGCATGAACATGCTGCCAAGATTTTTCTTTTTGGACTCTGCCAATTCATATCCCAAGCCATGTGGAAAACCATACAAAGGATGTTATCCAATTAATTTGGGAGGAAAAAGGCCAAGCCTGAAGTGAAGCCATCTTATTATCCCTAAAGAGAAAGAATTGGGGTCCTAGACCTCAAGGTCTACTGCCAGGCAGCCCAAATTCAACATTTATTAACACATAAGAGGAGATGCATCTCTCAGCTGGGTTGCAATGGAACAAAGTGGCACCCTGGTGGGTAGACTGACTGATCCTTCTTTTTGTAGGCTGGACCAAAAACCACTATGGTTCTCAAAAGAGGTGGCAGGGAAGGTTAAGGAGAAAAAGGCTGCATTCAAAAAGTATAAGGAATCACAGAAGGAGCACGACAGGGAACTGTATCAATTAAAGCAGAAAGAAGTGGGGAAGGCAGTCAGAATAGCAAAAGCCCAAACTGAGGAAAAAAATAGCCAATTCAGTTAAGAAGCGAGATAAAACCTTTTATAGGTACATTAGGGAGCATAGAAACATAGAAACATAGAACATAGAAACATAGACTTTGACGGCAGATAAGGACCGCTAGGCCCATCTAGTCTGCCCATTTCCCTACCTACAGGATAGGCCGCAGATCCTAGTTAACCAACAGCCTATATCTTCCTGCCCCAACAAGAATTGCCTTATGTCTGTCCCATGCATTCTTGAATTCTCCCACAATTTTAGACCCCACAACTTCCTCAGGAAGGCTGTTCCATCATCCACTACCCTCTCTGTGAAATAATACTTCCTCACATTGCCCCTGAACCGCCTCCTTCTATCTTGAAATTGTGTCCCTTGTTCTTGCAAGTCTCTTTTTTCTGAAAGATGCTACCCTCTTGACTTTGTTGATTCCTTGAGGTACTTGAAAGTTTCTATCATGTCCCCCTCTCCCTTCTTTCCTCAAGGGTATACATATTAAGCTCCTTTAGTCTCTCCTCATACGGCTTCTCTTGCAGACCCTGCACCATTTTAGTTGCCCTCCTCTGGACTGCCTCTATCCTGTCTATGTCCTTATGGAGATGGGGTCTCCAGAACTGGACACAGTATTCCAGATGGGGTCTCACCAACTGTCTGTACAGAGGGATAACAACTTCCTGTTTTCTGCTGCTGATGCCTCTCCCTATGCATCCCAGTATACCCCGCCCTCCCTACTGCCTTCTCACATTGCTTGCTAACCTTAAGGTCATCTGATATGATTACCCCAGGACCCTTTCCTGTTTTGTTGTTGTTACTACCTCCCACCCATTGTATTCTTCCCTGGGTTCTTGTTTCCAGGTGCATTATTTTGCACTTTTTTGCATTGAATCCCAGCTGCCATACGCTGACTATTCCTCCAACCTTGCCAAGTCCCTTTTCATCCTTTCCACGCCCTTGTGTATCAACCCTGTTGCAGATCTTTGTCATCTGCAAAGGCATCTTTTCCTTCCAGTCCCTCTGCAATGTCACTGATGAAGACATTAAAAAGGACTGGACCCAATATTGAACCCTGCTGTACCCCACTAGTAACCGCCTTTTCTTCAGAGTGGACTCCATTTACAATTACCTTCTGTGTCCTGTTGTCCAGCCAATGTTTTACTCAGGCTACCACCCTGGGACCCACTCCCAGGCTGGTTAATTTGACTAATAATCTTTTGTGCAGGACTGTGTCAAATGCCTTGCTAAAGTCTAGGTAGGCCATGTCCACAGTCCCTCCCTGGTCTACTACCTTGGTCACCCAGTCAAAGAAATCTATTAGATTCTGTCTGACATGACCTTCCCGCTGTGAACCCATGCTGCCTTGGATCCTGTGCTCCACTGACCTCTAGGTACTCAACTATTCTTTCCTTCAGAAGTGACTCCATCACTTTCCCTACCACAGAGGTCAGACTGACAGGTCTGTAGTTTCCTGCCTCTGTCTTGGTCCCACTTTTGTGAAGGGAATCCATCCGCCTTCCTCCAGTCCTCGGTACCACACCATCCTCCCATGATTTATTAAAAGAGTAGCCAGTGGTTTCACTAGTTCCTTCCTTAATTCTTTTTAGAATTCTGGGTGAATTCCATCATGACCCATTGCTTTGTCCACCTTCAGTTTTAGGAGTTCTTGCAGAACCCTTTCTTCTGTGAAAGGACTGGGATCGACCCCCTATCAAGAGTGCTTCTGTTAATTGGATTAGGCACTTCCCCTCCTCTTTTGTGAATACTGAGCAGAAATATTTGTTCAGTATTCCTGCTTTTCACTGTCCCCTCTGCCCACCCACCTTGCTCATTCTATTCAGCCTCACTATCCGTCCCTTTGTCTTTCTCGCTGATGTACCTATAAAGGTTTTATCCCCCTTCTTAACTGAGTTGGCTATCTTTTCCTCAGTTTGGGCCTTTGCTTTTCTGACTTCCTCCCTGCTCCTTTTCTGCCTTAACTGGTACAGCTCTCAGTCCTGCTCCTTCTGTGTTTCCTTATACTTCGGAATGCTATCTTTTTCTTCCTGACTTTCACAGCCACCTCTCTTGAGAACCATAGTGGCTTTTTCTTTCGTTTTGATTTGTTTATTTGCTTCACACAAAGGCTTGTTGCCTCTGTGATGGCAGTTTTGATAATTCCCCATTGTTGCTCCACACCTCCTTCTAGCCTGTTTGCTAGTGTTTTCTGAGGCACCTCCCATTTTGCCAAAGTTAGCCCTCCTAAAGTCCAGTACCTCACTTTGTATGGCTTGGACTCGTAGCTGAGTTTAACGTGAACCACACTGTTTGATGGTCACTTGTCCCCAGATGGCAACCCACTTCTAGATCTGAGATCCTCTCACTGCCCCGTTTGAGAGTACGAGGTCTAAGATTGCTCCCTCATGAGTGGGTTCTGAAACTAGCTGTCTAATGCCTGTCACCTGTAGGGCATCAAGAATGGCCCTGCTCTTGGATGTGGCTGCAGCAAATGTGCTCCAGTTAACATCTGGCATATTCAGGTCTTCAATCAACAGTATCTCCCCTTTCTCTGCCATTCTAAGAATGCCTTCCATCATATCCTTGTCCATTCCTTCCCCCTGACATGGGGGTCTGTACACAACCCCTGTGCAGATTGTGGTGCTCTTTCCAGTCTCCAAGGTGACCCACAGTGCCTCCTCTCCTCCCTGTTTACTCTTTTGTTCAGTTGCTTTTATCCCTTCCTTTACATAGAGAGCTACTCCTCCCCCTCTTCTCCCCTGCCTGTCTCTCCTGTAGGTTATGTACCCTGGTATGTTAACATCCCAGTCATGGTTCTCTGTGTACCATGTTTCTGTGACTGCTACGATATCCAGGCATCCCTCTTCCATTAAGGCCACCAGCTCAGGGAGCTTGTTGCCCAGACTACAGGCATTGGTACTCATTACCCTCCATTTCCTGATGGCCTTACCCCCTTTTGCCCCATCCCTGTCCTTCTTGCCTTTGTCACTTTCTCCATTTACCCCTGCCCTTCTCCCTATCGACACCTCCATGTTGGTGTTTGCCTCACTTACTACCGTGATTGTTTGGGGGGGGCTAGGATTTTCCTGCTCCTTTCCAGTGCCTCCCCCCTTGGCTAGTTTAAAAGCTTGCCAATGAAGCATTTAAACCTATCACCTAGGATCCTGGTTCCCCTCCCAGACAGATGCAGCCCATCATGCCAGTATAGGCTTGCATCACTCCAGGTGGACCCCCAGTCCCCAATGAAGCCAAATCCCTGAGCTCCACAACAGTTTTTCAACCACTGATTGAATCCCATGGTACAGAACACTCTAGCCTCTCCTATGCCATAGATGGGTAGCACCTCCGAGAAGGTTACCGTGCGTGCTACTTGACTAAGGCCCCTCCCCAATTCCACAAACTCTTCCTGCACTTCTCTAATCCCTTTCTTAGCAAGGTCATTTGTCCCTAGGTGGACAATGACATCCAGCTCCCTTCCCTGTGCAGCTGCTCCGGCAATCCTGAAGATTCGCTCCCTGTCCCTCCAAGCCATGGCGCCATGCAGGCACCTTACCTCCCTCTCCCCCTTCCTTGCCCAGTTCTACATTCTTAACAATGCAGTCCTCCACCAGGAGTTGTTTCCTTGCCCTGCAGGGTCCCCTGCCACCCTCCTGTGGGTCTCCTTTGTGGAGGTTCCCAGCATCCTCCTTGGTCTCCACTGTAGGTGCCTCCATAGAGGAACCACACTTTGCCAGAATGGCATAGGAATTGTGGGGAGGTACAACTGGAGGATGTGCCTCTGTTCCACCACCTCACCCTCCCTGAGCCCATAGAAAGGTTAAGGGAGGAATAGTGAAGATTAATAAGGAGAGGAGAGGTAGAGGGAGGCAGTGAAAAGCAGAGTTACTGAATGAATAATTTTGCTCAGTATTCACAAAAGAAGATGCGGAGGAGTTACCTAAACCAGACAATAGAAGCACTCTGGGTAGGGGGGTTGACACCAGTCCATTTACAGAAGAAAGAGTCCTGAAAGAACTCCTAAAACTCAAGGTGGACAAAGCAATGGGGCCTGACAGGATTCACCCCAGAATCCTAAAAGAACTAAGGGAGGACCTAGTGACACCACTGACCACACTTTTTAACAAATAATGAGAGGATGGGGTGGTACCTGAGGAATGGAGGAGGGCAGATGTGATTCCCCTTCACAAAAGTGGAAGCAAGGCAGAAGCAGGAAACTACAGACCTGTTAGTTTGATATCACTGGTAGGGAAAATGATGGAATAAATTCAGAAAGAAAGAATTGTTGAGTACCGAGAGACCAGCGGGGCACAGGACCAAAAGCAGCATTGATTTACAGCAGGAAGGTCATGTCAGATGAATCTAATAGATTTCTTTGACTGGGTGACCAAAGTAATAGACCAGGGAGGGGTTGTGGATATGGCCTACTTAGACTTTAGCAAGGCATTTGACACAGTCCCACACAAAAGATTGATAATCAAGTTAGCCAGCCTGGGAGTGGGTCCCAGGGTGGTAGCCTGGGTAGCAATCTGGCTGTACAACAGGACACAGAAGGTAATAGTGAATGGAACACATTCTGAAGAAAGGGGGATCACCAGTGGAGTACCTCAGGGCTCAGTACTAAGTCCAGTCCTCTTTAACATCTTTATAGGTGACATTGCAGAGGGTCTGAAGGGAAATGTATGCCTCTTTGCAGATGACACAAAGATCTGTAACAGAGTTGATACACAAGGGGGGGTAGAAAGGATGAGAAGGGACTTGGCAAGGTTGGAGGAATGGTCAGACATATGGCAACTTAGATTCAACACAAAGAAGTGCAAAGTAATGCACCTGGGAAACAAAAACCCAGGAGAAGAGTACACAATAGCAGAGGTACTAACAACAATAAAAATGGAAAGGAACCTGAGGGTAGTCATATCAGATGATCTAAAGGTGGGTAAGCAATGTGAGAAGTCAGTAAGGAGAGCCAGGGGGATACTGGGATGCATAGGAAGGGACAACACAAGTAGAAAAAGGGAAGTGGCTATCCCTCTGTACAGACAGTTGGTGAGACCCCATCTGGAGTACTGTGTGCAGTTTTGGAGACCTCATCTACACAAGGACATAGGCAGGATGGAAGCAGTCCAGAGGAGGGCAACTAAAATGGTGCAGGGTCTGCATCAGAAACCATATGAAGAGGTACTGAGAGAGCTTAATATGTATACCCTTGATGAAAGGAGAGATGGAGGGACATGATAGAGATGTTCAAGTACCTCAAGGGAATCAACAAAGTCCAGAAGGGTAGCATCTTTCAGAAAAAGAGATGTGTAAGAACAGGGGGGCACAATTTAAAGATAGAGGGGGGATGGTTCAGGGGTAATGTGAGGAATTTTTTTCACCGAGAGAGTGGTGGACGTATGGAACCGCCTTTCTGGAGAGGTTGTGGGGTCTAAAACAGTGGAGGAATTCAAACATGTATGGGACAGACATAAGGCAATTATAGTGGGGGGTTGCAGGAAGTAGGCTGTTGGTTAACTAAAATCTGCAGCTTATCCAGTAGGTAGGGAAATGATCAGACTGGGTGGGCCAAGTGGTCCTTATCTACCATCAAAGTCTATGTTTTTATGTTTCTATGACCACTGTCCTCCAGTCTTTGCCTAAGCTTTGGGTTACGTCTATGTTTAGAGTCTAGCACACAGTGGCCAAACAGTCAGGGATTCTGAACAAGATAACCTACCCACCCCCATTACAGCATGCAAAGATTTTGCGCCAGTACAGGTTAATCCAGTATATGCCAGATGGGATAGGCTGGGACTGCAGAGGCTGGGCCAGTTGTTGGAGTAAGAGAAGCTAAAATTGTTTCAACAGTGCCAAACTAATTTGGGACCCTCCCCCAAATATTTTTGTTGTTTCCTCCAAATTAGACACTATGTCACCATGGCGTCTCGAACATTCTGCTTAAAGTAAGAGGATTCTCCCCTACAGATCATGTTCAGTATTATCTTAGCAGGGTGGAAGGGAAATAACTAATCTCTGCCTTGAATAAGCTCATGCCTGAGGGCCATGAAGACCCCCATGATACCGTTATTGCAAACTGGGAAAGGGAGATAGGCATCTCCTTCACTGAGAAGCAATGGGAAAGTGTATGGGAGCAATCCAGCAAAATCACAGCCTTCAGCATTGGTGGGATATCTGGTGAAAAAGTTTCACCAGATATTTCAGAAACCATGCAGTTTCAAAACACTATGAAAACCACCCACCAGCTAGATGCAGGCATCAATGTAGCAATAGGGGTTCTTACGAGCTTATTTTCTGGAGGTGTCACCTCACAGGAGTACTGGGTGAAGGTGTGCAAAGTGATCAGCAAAATTCTGGATACCCATGTACCCTGTACCTGTCAGTGTTTAGTGCTAGAGAAATTCTCAATAGGGATTAATACTAAATGCAATTAATATCTTTTCAATATCCTAATCACAGCTACAGAGAAAACCATCACACAAAGGTGACTTTCCACAGAGATCCCAAAGTTGGCCCAGTGACTAACGATCTCTAATCAAATTAGAAAGAAAAGATAGCAGCCTTGTCAAACTACAACAAGACACTCATACCGCCAGATGGTTGCCCTTTCTGGAATATCCCTGTACTCAGGAGGGAGTAACTCTCTTGGACAGTTGTGCAGCCAAAGTGTGACACCCTTGAAAAGGGAGGCTCTCAGAATCCCAGAAGGTAGATTCATCCTCAAGGGCAGTTGACACCCCAGCCTTACAAGAGCCCATTTTGAAAAGCTTAAAGAGACTATGCAGCCTGTAAAACAACAGGTTGTGCCCATTGATTCAATATTAGGGAAAATGTAATACCACAGTTTCTCGTTCTGCTTTATTTTACTTTGTAATTTTAGTGTTTGAAGTTGGTATTGTCTGCTGTGCTATGAAGTAATGCCATTGAAAACCTTTAATAAACTTCAGCTTTAAAAAATAAATAAATTGAAGTAAGAAAGAAAAAAATGTTCCCGACTGAAAATCTAATACAGGCCACATCCCAACTACAGTCCTGGTGGTCGGTCACTGTGCTATCATTTCACATGGCGGGACATAAGGATTTTGAACACAGATGGATGCTAATAACATTAATTGTAGCAAGAAGGATACAATGTCAACACTAGGAATTGAACCCCCCCCCAAAAAAAAAAGTGTCCAGGTGCTCTGCCACTGTGCTATTCTTCCACATTGTGGGACAGAACATTTCTAGATAGAGATGCATGCTATGGAACAGAATATCCTGCACTCATTGTAGATCACCCCATTCACAATTGCAGTGGAATTTAGTAATATATTCTCTGCCAACTGTAAATAATGCTTCCCACCAAGCTGCATTCAAACCCAGAGAAGCCTCAAGGCCTTAGGCAAAACTAATTAAGTTGACTGCAACACAGAACTAAAAGTTCAAGGTTCAAAAAGTTGAAAATCAAACCCAGGCCTTCTCCCTGCTGCTATCATGGTGCTCTACAATTGTGCTATCATTCCACATGGTTGGACAGAAGGTTTCTAAACAGAGATGGTTGCTAACAACATAAACTGAAGTGAGAAAGAAAAAGTCCCCCGATTGGAATCAAAAACAGGCTCCATTCCAACTACAGTCCTGCTGCTCTGCCTGTGTGCTATCATTCCACATGGTAAAACAAAGGTTTCTAAAGAAAGATACATGATAATAACATAAATTGTAGTGAGAATTAAAAGTGTTCATAACTGGGAATCAAACCAATGCCCCCATCCAACTACTATCCTGATGCTCTACCATGGCACCATTGCTTCAACTGGTAGGACATAATGTTTCCTGACAATGATGCATGCTAACAACATAAAGTGTAGTGAGAAAGAAAAAAAATGTTCCATACTGGAAATCAGCCCAGGCCCCCTCCCAAATACTGGCCTAGTACTCTTCCATTGTATTATCATTATCTAGGGTGACACAAAGTTTTCCAGACAAGAGATGTATGCTGTGGGAAAGCACATTCTGCACTGAGTGCATAATCCCCCATTCCTATGCACAGCTGCAGTGGAGTTTAGTAATGAACTCTCTGCAACCTTAAGTAATACTTCCCTTCAAGTTGAATTTATACGTAGACAAGCATCATTGTCTCTGATGGAACTAATTAGTTGATTGCAACATAGAAGCAACAGTTCAACGTTCTGAATGTCTGCTTCAAAACTTGCTCAAACACTGTTATTGACATTGTCAGTGCCAACTAGAAAATGTTCTCACACTATATTCTGTAATATAGTAGTAGGAAATAAAATGAGCCATACTGGGATCAAAACCAGGCTTGTGTAATCTGATATACTACAACAAGCTCTAAAAGCCTTATCACTGATATCATCAATGACATCATGCAGCTTAAACACACAGATTTAATGTAACCTTAAACTTGATTAAATGATGAAAAGAACATGCATAACCACAAGGTGTGCCTGTCAAGTTAAACTTGCTCTGGTGCCTAAAAAATTGTGACAAAGCAGATTCTAAATAGGGAAAAAAAAAGCGGTATCTTTCAAGATAAGAGTAAGGGGCAATCTAAAACAGAATAAATCAAAGTGTCTATGGTACTAAAGGTGTCAGATAAGGTCTGTAAAACGTGAAATAATTATGTGTTAAAATACAGTATACTATGTGCTTGCCTGGACTCAAACTGCTGATCCTTTGCCTGCTAAGCAAACACACATTTAGTGTGCCTCTGAGCTACAGGAAGGTGAGTTGCAGTTCCTATGATGTAGAAGTATGTCACAACCTGTAAAACAGACAACTGGGGATCTAATCCTAGCAAGCGATATACTTTCTTATATAATTTACTATTCCAACTACACACTACCAATAATCACCACTTAGGTGAATTTCCATAGTACCAAAAAAACTTCAAGTTCCTGCCTGGATTTGAACTGCTGACACCTTGCCTGCTAAGTGGACACTCATCCAGTCTGCCACTGAGTTGCTAGTAAGTGAGATGTAGTTCCTATGATGTAGATGTTAAGTCACATCCTGCAAAAAATGAGGACTGAGTATCTAATCCTAGCCTGCAATTTACCTTCATAAATTGTTCTTAGCTAAATACTTTTCATCTAATTTAGTAGTCCAACTCCACACCACCATGAATCACCATTCAGGTGAGTTTCCTCCATAGAAAACAAATACAAAAAATGCTTAAGTCACAGGCAGGATTTAAACCTGCAATGCTTTACCTGCTGAGCAAACACACATTAAGTGTGCCACTGAGCTGCAGATAAGTGAATTGCTTTTTTTCTATTGTGTAGCGATTATGTCACAACACACAAAACATGTGACTGGGAATGTAATCCTAGTTGGACATTTACCTTCACAAACTGTTGTTCTTAATTGAATGTACTTCTGTAATTTACTATTCTAACTCCACACCACCATGAATCACTACTCAAGTGAGTTTCCATCTTACAATAAAAGTTGAAAAGAATGTTTAGATCCCTGCCACAATTTAAACTATGTCTACCTGAATTTGTGAATTTAAACCACTGATTCTTTGCCTGCTAAGCAAGCACACATTAAGAGTGTCACCAGTGACATATATGTGAATTGCATTTCTATAGTGTAGAGGTTGTGTCACATCCTGCAAAACAGGTGACTAGGAATCTAATTCCAGCAGGTGATTTACCTTGACAAATTGTTCTTAGCTAAATTTACTTTTCATATGAATCACTATTGCAACTCCACACTACCATAACTTGCCTCTCAAGTGAGTTTCCATCTCATAAAATATTTTTTAAGACCCTGCTGGGATTTGCCCCACTGATTCTTCGGCCTGTTAGCAGACATACATTCAGTGTGCCACTGAGCTACAGGTAAGTGTGTGGCAGTTCCTATGGTGAAGAGGTTACATCACAGCCTGCAAAACAAATGACTTGAATTGTATTCATGCATATACAAGCTTTAGCCAGGACTAATTTAATTGATTACAACATACTGTAGGACTAAGTTAAATTATCTGAAAACTGGCTATTTTGTTCTTCTGAAACCCTTTATTACAGCAGCAATGGCATTTAACAATTTTGCTCATACAACAAAAATTGTAGTGAGTAAGAAAAACTGTGCAATACAGGGGCTCAAGCCAATGCTTGTGATGGGCTGAAATCCTATGCCAAGCTGGAAAAGCCCTACCACTGGCATCATCAGTAACATCATGCAACTGAATCACTAAAACTGAATGTAACACTCACAGTGAATATAACCTTAGGCTTAACTAAATGTATTTGGGAGTACACATGACTACTATAGGTGCTACTCAATTATGCTGTTGGCACCTATAAAGTACAGGCCAAAAAGTTAATCATTAACACGTACTGGTACTTTAAGCAGGATTGGGGATACTTATAGCTAGACTGTGGAAATTAGTTATTTCCTGTGACTTCTGGTTTTGTCTTATGTGTGCCTAACTATACTGCTCCTGGAAGAATTTTCTCTTCTTTTGCAGCTACTTACTGTAGCACTGAATTACGTTAAACAAGCAAAACAACACATCACTATTTATTCAGTTAATCTGGTTATTTATTATAAAGCATTAGAAATCCCGAAGCCAACCAGGTTGCAGAACTGGCCTACCTCTTATTTTATGTACAGATGTCATGTGCACCACTTTTTCTGTGTTATACAGTCAATTCTGCTTTCACATTGTCACTGCCTCTGCTGTCACTGCTCAACCATCACTGAGCTTCAGCTCTGCCACACGCCATCTCAATGACACAAACTCATATAAAGCTTTACGACAACAATATTTATTGCTTCACGCTTTTAAGTCAGAATACTATTTTGCACTGATTTTGCCATGTGATCTGCAGCACCAAGTCAGGCAAACCTTGCTCAGAGTGCATGGACCAATAGTTGGACCCATTATAACTGCAGTATAATTCAGAGGAGGCACACAAACAGTTACTTTGAAATAGTTTTTCTGCCTAAAAAGAGCTGCCATGCTTCATGGAGTTCTAAAGATTAATATTATATGTGTATGCTCCCTTGAATACAAAGTCACTGATGCCCCATACCATGTGTCCGTGTTCAGCTTTAATAAATAGCTCCATTGCACAGTGCAGGAACTACAAAAAGCAGTTATTTTAAACACTGTCAGTAGCCATAGAAAATCCATTACAGCACAAATAGACCTAATTTTAGTAGTATCTACATGACTTTCTGAAACAGGTACCAAAACAAGGCCTGTTAAGAGAAAATTAAATGGGAAAAGCAAGGATATGGCTCTAAATGGTTAAAACATTAAAGGACACTTAAAACAAATAAAGATATATCATCTGTGGGCTGATTACATTAAAAATATAAATATATCCAAATAATGTTGAAAATTAATAAAAACAAATGTTGTAATTGGGCTAAAAGATGACATTGGTAAAATTAAGAACTTAAAGGTGCTAGTTATAAGTGTAACCCCCTCACCCCTGCCTTTTAGCAAAATGACAGGTGGCATGCTGTTGAAGCTGACAGCAGTACCTGGTGGGGACTGGGTTTGGGGAGGATGAGTTTACTCGGCACAGGGGACCTAGGTTTGGCTACTCTGCACAGGGGCACCCAAGTAAATCCAAACACAGGAAGCAATAACTGTAATGTCCAGAACCAGGAATGGGATTCTACAGTGTGGCTTTTATTCACATCCAAGCTGAACAAACAAAGCATAGACAGACCCCCACTGGGCTACATTCCTAGTAATGCAGATTAGAGACAACAGAACACTTTATCACTATTTCCAGCCCTCAGGCTCTGAACCCACCAGGCACACAGCCCGGACTTACACACAGCTTAGGGTACACAACCCGACTTGTACACTACTTGGGTTTTCCCCACTGGCCCGGCTCCCCCGCCAGCCACTTGACCCACGTCCATTTTGGGAATGAACCAATTATCCTGTTGTGGCTCCCCAAACCACACTAGAGCCTCTGATGCCTAGAGGGAATTTCTCTTCCAATCCCACATCTGGGTACTTCCCCCATCACTGGCCAAGTGCCTGAGGCAAAGTAGAAATCCACAGAGCAAATCCGTAGAGGTGGACCTGATCACTAAAGATGGGGGGTCTCCCACCTCCAGCTCCCACAGCCCATACCCGGCCATTTCTCTGGAAACTAAACAATTCCTTTAGTGAAAGCTTGACAAATGTAGATTCCTGGGTAGACGTATGTCACATCTCCTCTACATATCATTTTCATCCCAATAAGCTCTGGACTTGAATCTACTTTTACTTTGTTGTTAGCCAATTACTCTAGGCCTCCCACTATCTGAGTAGTTCAATCCCCACATTGTCACACAAGTCCCAGGGTGAAAAACATAGGCCCTTTCAGGAAGAGCAGACACTCACCCTCCGGTTGCAGGTGTCCCACAGGCGACTCACAAGTCTTCTTGTTCCCCAAAAGAAACTCTGGAACAAATAGGCAGCTTCTCCATTACTAGCAGAACTAGGAGGTTGCCCCAGGAATTTGCAGGGAACCCTTTCCTGCCCCCATCCCCGGAGGGAGGGGGCACTGAGACCCAAATCAGCGGTCTCCACCACTTCAATTATCTTCTGTGTCTCTCTTTTGGTGGGGACACACACCCTTTGTCAGGGTTGAGGCTCCAAGAGCCTACACTGAGCTGCTGTGCTGCTTTCACAGCAAGCTCCCAACACCAACTGACCTCAGACTCTGTTCAAACATCCCAATGTTCTATTCCAACTCCCTTGCTGCAGATTCCAGTGTGGCTCATGCAGCTGCGAGAGTTCTATGGTGATGTCATCCCTCAGTCTCAGCTGAGACTGAGAACAGAGTGAGACAGTGTGAAACGTATTTAAGTGGAGTTTCACAAGCTACCTTCCTTGCCTACCACTAGGTCTTACTGGGATTCTAGTAACCCTGGGTAACAAGGCGGTTACATAAGGAAAACAAAATGGGACACTATTTGGAACAGTACTTAATAATTCATTCTCAACTGGATCAAAGAAGGCTAATAACACGGACAAGATTTGAACTGATTACACTTAAACATAGATACCATAACAAATCAATTAATAAACGAATGAACAATATGTGCCCTTGTAATAAGGGGTTTCAGGAATCCATATGTCATGTTATCACTCTCTACCCTCTTTATACAAGAGCCAGATCTGAACACCTGTTAAATTTCTTTACCAATATATGCACAAATCAACTATGACCCTGTCTTTATACTTCTTCACCCGAGGGTTCCTGAAGAAATTGATTGTATAGCAAAATTTCTAGCATCAGGTGTTAAAAACAGAAAATAGCTAGAAACGAAAAATATATGATAGCATGATCTAGTGAAAGATAAGTTAATGAAATAAATGATACAGTGATTTTAAAGTTGTGATAATAGAGATGTACAATAAATAGAAGGACTAAAGGCAGGTGATTGAGATTAGGAGATTATTGTATGTGCCTATTATTATTGAAAATTGTCATTGACAATTTAATTTTACTCTGCATTTAATGTTATTTATGTAAATGTTGTTGTAATAAATTAAACGCTTTGTTCGTATGGACTGAACAAGTTGAAACTTGAAACAGGTACTGCTGACTACCTCTTACATACCGGACTGCAATGTTTCAGCTCATGCATAACTTAATCACATGATACGTATACAAGGTGCAGTTCTCTCTCTGAGGTCCTTGACAAGGATGGCCTGATAAAAGCTGTTCTGTTTGATTTAACTGAGCAAGCACTCATTATGTGGGACACAGGAGCTCCTGCAGTTTGGACTGGAATATATTTCTGATTGCAGTGATGTATGTCTCTTGCTGAATAAGAATGCTATCTTGTGCTGTTTGGGTTGACAGAATCACTCAGCTTCACTTGCAGTCCTCATGCCCAAACAGCACAAGATAGAGTTTTTATTTGGTGGGGGCACACATCACTACACATTAGTAGACTTAATATTCAGACACACATCTCCTGCTTTGCAGATCAGTGTTCTCCTGATTAGATTACAACATTTGCTGAGCTCCTCTGTTGTGAGACTATGTTCACACATCAGAACTGATCTGCAGACAGTGCTGCTCTAGGAGCAGTAATTTGAGGAATAATCTATCATAGCCACATGTCTGTCCATCTAGTCACTTCATTTGTTTTGTCACCCACTCCATTCTCTATGTGAATAACGTATGAAAGTATACCTCTTTGGTCCAAACTTCTCATCTTTAAAAAATCCAGTTTTATAAAAATTATTAGTATAGAGTTTTCATTTAACAATAGAGCACTCACCACCTCATATAAACAAAGGCACCAATCTCCTTATAATTTTAAAAGGACACTTAGTCCATATTTATTAAAAACAACAAACAGACAGGCTGCACATACGAGCAGACTTGGTAGACCTCTAGGCCTTTATCTGCTGACAAATTTCGTATGTTGGTATGTTCATCTGATGCATTTTGGATGTTTCTATCCTTTATAAAAGGCTACAGCACATTAACAGCACACTCCATTTAAACACTTCACTTGATGACATCATACAGACATTACTTACTTCATTGATTCACATTCATTGGTCCATTCCAATTTTAAATTTCAGTCACCATGTAGTTAAAAGCATCCCAATAAAACAAATAAAAGAGCCAGAGACAATAGAAAACATAGACAACTGATTCCAAATTATGTCATGGGGGGAATGTTAAAAGCAGCAAAATGGGGTCAAACCAGTATTGCATTTTCAAACCTCAGTTACCATTCTATTCAGATAATGTCATATTATGTATATACTGTATATATCTATCCCAAGTAACGTAAAAACATTTTGTTCTTTTTAAAAAAAAAAAAGGTTTAAGCTCTAATCCTGCATTCAGGCATCTTTTTTTCTTTCTTTTTTTTTTTTTTTTGTAGCATCCAAGTTTAAAATCCAAAACATTCCTCTTTATAAGAGCAGATAATTGAAATTTCCACCTCTTGGTTATTGTGCTACTTTTTCAATACCCTGGAAGGTGAAAATATGAACAACCTTAGAAACATCGACTTTGACCGCAGATAATGACCACTTGGCACACCCAGTCTGCCCATTTCCCTACCTATTGGATAAGTTGCAGATTCTAGTTAACCAATAGCCTACTTCCTGCAACCTCCACTATAATTGCCTTATGTCTGTCCCATGCATGTTTGAATTCCCCCACTGTTTTAGACCCCACAGCCTCTCCAGGAAGGCGGTTCCATGCGTCCACCACTCTCTCCATGAAAAAGAATTTCCTCACATTACCCCTGAGCCATTCCCCCTCTAACTTTAAATTGTGCCCCCTTGTTCTTACACATCTCTTTTTCTGAAAGATGCTACCCTCCTGGACTTTGTTGATTCCCTTGAGGTACTTAAAAGTTTCTATCATGTCCCCCTGTCCCTCCTTTCATCAAGGGTATACATATTAAGCTCTCTCAGTCTCTCTTCATATGGCTTCTGATGTAGACCCTGCACCATTTTAGTTGCCCTCCTCTGGACTGCTTCCAACCTGTCTATGTCCTTGCGTGGATGAGGTCTCCAAAACTGCACGCAGTACTCCAGATAGGGTCTCACCAACTGTCTGTACAGAGGGATAACCACTTCCCTTTTTCTACTTGTGATGCCCCTCCTTATGCATCCCAGTATCCCCCTGGCTCTCCTTAATGACTTCTCACATTGCTTACCCACCTTTAGGTCATCTGATATGACTACACCCAGATCCCTTTCCATTACTGTTGTCATTAGTACCTCCCTGCTATTGTAGAACTCTTCTCCTGGATTTTATTTTGCCAGGTGCATTACTTTGCATTTCTTTGCATTGAATCTAAGTTGCCATATGTCTGACCATTCTTCCAACCTTGCCAATTCCTTCTCATCCTTTCTACTCCTCCTTGTGTATCAACTCTGTTACAGATCTTTGTGTCATCTGCAAAGAGGCATACCTTTCCTTCCCTTCCAGGCCCTCCGCAATGTCACCTATAAAGATGTTAAAGAGGACTGGACCTAGTACTGAGCCCTGAGGTACTCCACTAGTAACCCCCCTTTCTTCAGAATGTGTTCCATTCACTATTACCTTCTGTGTCCTGTTGTGCAGAAAATTTGCTACCCGGGCTACCACCCTGGGACCCACTCCTAGGCTGGCTAACTTGATTATTAATCTTTTGTGTGGGACTGTGTCAAATGCCTTGCTAAAGTCTAGGTAGGCCATATCCACAGCCCCTCCCAGGTCTGTTACTTTGGTCACCCAGTCAAAGAAATCGATTAGATTCATCTGACATGACCTTCCTGCTGTAAATCCATGCTGCTTTGGGTCCTGTGCTCCGCTGGCCTCTAGGTACTCAACAATTCTTTCTTTCAGAAGTGATTCCATCATTTTCCACACCACTGAGGTCAAACTAACAGGTCTGTAGTTTCCAGCTTCTGCCTTGCTCCCACTTTTGTGAAGGGGAATCACATCTGCCCTCCTCCAGTCCTCAGGTACCACCCCATCTTCCCATGATTTGTTAAAAAGTGTGGTTAGTGGTGTCACTAGGTCCTCCCTTAGCTCTTTTAGGATCCTAGGATGAATCCCGTCAGGCCCCATTGCTTTGTCCACCTTGAGTTTTAGGAGTTCTTTCAGTACTCTTTCTTCAGTAAATGGACTGGTGTCAACCCCACTATCCAGAGTGCTTCTACTGTTTGGTTTAGGTAACTCCTCCTCTTCTTCTTCTTTTGTGAATACTGAGCAAAAGTATTCACTCAGTATCTCTGCCTTTTCACTGTCTCCCTCTGCCCACCTCCCCTCTCCTTTATTAATCTTCACTATCCCTCCCTTAACCTTTCTATGCTCCCTAATGTACCTATAAAGGTTTTATCGCCCTTCTTAACTGAGTTGACTATCTTTTCCTCGGTTTGGGCCTTTGCTTTTCTGACTGCCTTCCCCACTTCTTTCTGCTTTAATTGATACAGTTCCCTGTTGTGTTCCGTCTGTGATTCCTTGTACTTTTTGAATGCAGCCTTTTTCTCCATAACCTTCCCTGACACCTCTTTTGAGAACCATAATGTTTTTTTATTCCGCTTTGTTTTCTTTATTTGTTTCACACAAAGGCTTGTTGCCTCCATGATGGCAGTTTTGATTTTTCTCCATTGTTCTTCCACCCCTCCTTTCTGGCCATTTGCTAATGCATTCCTCAGGTATTCACCCATTATGCCAAAGTCAGCCCTTCTAAAGTCCAGTATCCTTGTCTTTGTATGGCTTGTCTCCATGGCTGTGTTTTTTTGTGAAGCACACTGTGCAGAGGTCGCTTGTTCTCAGATGTCTACTGACTTCTAAGTTTGTGATCCTCTCTCCATTTGAGAGTACCAGGTCTAATATTGCTCCCTCCCGAGTGGGTTCCACCACTATCTGTCTAAGGCATGCTCCCTGTAGGGCATAGAATGACCCTGCTCTTGGATGTGGCTGCAGTCCATGTCACCCAGTTAACATCTGGCATATTCAGGTCCCCCATCAACAGTATCTCCCCTTTTTCAGCCATTTGGAGAATGCCCTCTATCATTTTCTTGTCCATTTCCTCCCCTTGAGATGGGGGTCTGTATACAACCCCTGTGTGGATTGTGATACCATTCCCTGTCTCCAAGGTGACACAGAGTTCCTCTTGTCCTCCCCCTTTACTTTTTAGTTCTGTAGCTTTGATCCCTTCCCTTATGTAGAGAGCTACTCCACCTCCTCTTTTACCCTCCCTGTCCCTTCTGTAGATTGTGTACCCTGGTATGTTGACATCCCAGTCATGGTTCTCCGTGTACCATATTTCTGTGACTACCACAATATCCAAGTGTTCCTTTTCCATCAGGGCTACTAGCTCTGGAAGCTTGTTTCCCAGACTATGGGCATTGGTACTCACTGCCCTCCATTTAATGTTGGCTTTATCCTTTTTTACCCCATCCCTGCTCTTATTGCCCTTGTCTATTTTTCCATTTTCCCCTTTCCTGCCCTCTGTCAAGCTCTGTACCTCAGTGTTTACCCTACTACCTGCCATGTTTTGTGGGGGGGAGGCTTGAACTGTCCTGTTTCCTATCAGCACCTCCCCCCCTTGGCTAGTTTAAAAGCTTGTCAAGGAAGCCTTTAAACCTGTCACTTAGGAGCATGTTTCCCTTCCTTGACAGATGTAGACCATCATGCCAGTATAGACCTTCATCTCTCCAGTGGACCCCCAGTCCCCAATGAAGCCAAAGTCCTCTGCTCTGCACCAGTTTTGCAACCATTAATTAAACTGCATGGTTTGCAGTACCCTAGCCTCACCCCTGCCATAGACTGGCAGCACCTCTGAGAAGGTTACTATGCTTGCCACCTGTCTGAGGCCCCTCCCCAACTCCACAAATTCATCCTGCACTGCACTGATCTCATGCCTAGCTAGATCATTTGTCCCGAGGTGGACAATGATATCTAGTTTCCTCTTCTGTGTTGCTGCTTCTGCAATCCTAAGGATTCGCTTCCTGTCCCTCCAAGCCATGGCACCAGGCAGGCACCTTACTTCCCTCTCCTCTCCTTACCTCAGGTCTACACCCCTAACAACTGAGTCCCCTATCAGAAGCTGCTTCTTTCCCCTGTGGTGTCCCTTGCCACTCTTTTGTGGGTCTCCCTTGTAGATTACCCCAGCATTTTTCTTCATCTCCAATGAGGGTGTCATCATAGAGGAACCTTGATTTGCCAGGCTGACATATGATTTGTATAGAGGTGCAACTCAGGGCTACACCTCTGTTCCACTGCCCTCACCCTCCCTGAACCTACTGTGGTCCATCTGCTCTTCACACATGGCAGCCTCTGAGGCAGTGGTTGTGGAACTGGTGCTCTTTGGGTGGGGGAGGCCTCCTTAGTCCTTGCCAGTTCAGCCTGGAGGTGGGCAACCTCCCCCTCAGAGCTGACAGTTGCCTGCAAATAAGGAAGCAATGCAGGTTCCAGAATGTCTCCCAGAAAATTGCTGCCCCACAGCCAGTGCATTGTACCACTCCCCACATGTCCCTCTTCCTTATAATATACAATGAGTAATATATATATTTTTTTTTTTGTGTGTGTACTTACTCTGTATGCACTGTGCTGGGTAATTAAGAATATGACAGTTGTGCTCCAAGACCTGTTGAGGAAGTGATGTCAGAACCCTGGCTATAAAGGAAATGCCATGCCTGAGGTGGGTGGGAGAGGGGAGGTGGGTGGGTAGACCACAAGAACTGGTGACTGTTAGAAACAATCATATACACCACTGCTCCACCACCCTGGTGAGTACTGCCCTTTATAGTAAGTCAACCAACACCACAATGTACTAGACCACTGCTCCTACACAAACCACTCTACTGAGTCCAGGGATAAAAATGAACTCACTGTTCAGCCAGCAGGACACTTCTAAAATATTGCGCAAATATCCTTCTAAATCCTATGTGTCTAGCACAGAAATCAAGCAACTTCAGTTGTATTTTAACCCTCTGGTTATAAAATTACTACACTTTAATGGAATCCTGCAATTCTTAATGCCAATAAGAAAATAATGAAACTTTCTGTAGATAGTGTAGCTTGCCTTCCTAGTCCCCTACAATATTATGTTTTACCAAGTTCCCAGTTCCTCAAATGCGTTCTAGTTTGTTCTCTGCAGTATAGCAAGTTTCTCAGCTTCCAACAGGAGCAGGCAAGTCTTTTCTGACTGGCTTTTCTCTGTGTAGTTTGCTAAGACAGCAGTGATAAAAGCCCCACCCAGAATCAATTGAATGACTAGTGACACCTGTGATGTAAGCAGGCCTTTCAGTGAAGACAATTTGCTATGTCTGCTTTTAATACACACACAAACCCTTTATCTGAAACCAGGGATAAACTCACTGCTTAGGCAGCAGGACACTTCTAAAATATTGCACAAATATCCTTCCGAATCCTATGTGTCTAGCACAGAAATCAAGCAACTTCAGTTGTATTTTAACCCCTCTGGTTATAAAATTACTACACTGTAATGGAATCCTGCGGTTCTTAATGCCAATAAGAAAATAATGAAACTTTCTGTAGAAAGTGTAGCTTACCTTCCTAGTTGCCTACAATATTATGTTTTACCAAGTTCCCAGTTCCTCAAATGCATTCTAGTTTGTTCTCTGCAGTATAGCAAGTTTCTCAGCTTCCAACAGGAGCAGGCAAGTCTTTTCTGACTCCTTGTTCTGTTATTTCACTACAAGGGCTGCAGTGGCATAAATTATGTCACCTTTTTCTATCACCCTGACATGCTCACCAACCCTCATTTTAAAATTACATTTTGTTTTACCTGCATAGTAAGCACCACATAGGTATGCGGCCATATAGATCATGCCACTGGTATCACATGTAATTAGCTCTCTAACATCTAGCAAGATCTAAATGAGAAGAGGCAGTGATGGTAAGATGATGCTCCAGAGTGATGACTTAATGTGCCATGTCAGGAAGGGATTTAAAACTCTTGCCTTGGGGAATAATCCTCATCACAAAATTAAAATTCCTAGCAAGAATAGCAGTTTTTTATTTTGTGCGGAATTGTTTGGATGAGGAGAGATCAGTTTAGAAATGTGGAGCGGTGTGTGTTTAGGCATCTGGCTCTACAGTAGCAGATTGAAGATAAGGACAAAAAACAGAGATGGATGTAATGGGATGAAGTCATGAATGGAAGCCTTTGGTGAAGCCTGAGAGAAGAAACTGAATCAGATTCAAATGAATGGGTGGATTATAACTGCCAAAGATGAGGAATATTAACTGGAGTCAAAAAGTAGGCAAAATGCGTGTTGTACTTTTGGTTAGGAAAAGGCAGGTTAACATAGAAACATAGAACTTGTCGGCAGATAAGAACCACATGGTCCACCTGGTCTACCCAAAATTTCCTACCTATGGTGCAAACCAAAGACCCTACTTTGACTCTGGATAACATCCCCTTTTGTTGCTAGGATTCCTTGTATCTATCCCATGCATTCTTCAATCCTGTGACTGTTTCAGCCCCTACCACTTCCTCTGAAAGGCTGTTCCAAGCATCCACCACCTCTCCATGAAAAGTACTTCCTCACATTTCCCTGAGCACCCTCCCCAGCTTCATATTGTGTCCCCTTGTCCTTGTGCATCATTTCCTTTGGGAAATATTCCCTTTATGCACTTTGCTTATCCCTGTTAGGTACTTGAACATTTCTCTCATATCCTGTTCCCTTCTATCTTCCAGAGAGTACATATTCAAATCCTTGAGTCTCTCTTCATAGGGCTTTTGATGTAGGCACTGCACCATTTTGGTTGCCCTCCATTGAACCACCTCTACCATATCTATGTCCTTCCAGAGATGGGGTCTCCAGAATGGAACACAGTACTCAAGGTGGAAGTATTACCTCCCTCCTCCTGGAACTTGGGAACTTAAGCAGCAGGCTGGTAGGACAGAGGTCTGGGGTTATATTCTGTTTTAATTGAAATATTTGAATAGTTTGTAAGTGAAATTAGTTCTATGTGTTAAAAATTATTACCTTGCATTAGAATTGTTACTTGGGCTGTGATATTATAACTTTGGAGGCTTGGGGACAGTTGTTTGGCAGGGTTAATTAGAGGGAAATTTAAATGTGTTGTTTGCCTGGTGTTTGGTAGGAGCCCTCCCACCCACCCTGTTTTGTAGGCTTTCTTAAATACTGAAAAGCCACTGGGGGTTGGGATTGAAGGGCTGAGTATTTCTGTTTGGGACTGAAATTCAAAGCAACAGGAGCTGGTGGGCCTGTGACATCATACGGTACCTGATATCTGCTTACACACACTGTTAGTGGGACGAACACACCCTGGACTGTATGTGTTTGTGAGACTTGCAACTTTATTGGTGGGGTTGAAATTGGGTTTGTAAATAACTACAGTCAGTATAGAGAGAAACTGTATTCCAGGGAAAGGGACTGAAAAAGCCGGGTGCCATTATAAACAGAGGGGATAAACAGGGTGGCCATATTCCACCATGGCAGGCATCTTCAGAAGGGTTGTAGGCTGCACAGGCTGTGGGATGGCAATAATTCTAAATTGGGCCTGAGAGAGGAGGCTGCCCACCTGTAGACAGCTATCTTGTATCAGGAGTGAGGTATATTGGTTAAGGAGTAAGCTGGGGGATGTCCAGGATAAGGGGTGTGGATATGGGCAGCAGAAGGGTGGGGCTGAGGAGGGAGGCTGAGGGCAGCTCTGAAATTACAGGGCGTTATGTTACAGCAAGCAGGAGGGGCATATTAGGGACAGAGGACCCTTAGATAGGGAAGTTGATGCTAAGGGAAAAGCATACAGGGTGAACATTCTGAATACAAGAGAGTGGAGGGGAAGAGTCAGGAGGGGTTGTTGTGCGGAAGCCTAAAACAGCAGACTGTGGGAAGGAGCTCTAAGGTGAACAGAGCAAGAGGGGGAAGAAGTGGGTCAGTTTAGAGATGCAGTCAGGAAACTCAGGTTACTTGATGGAGGCTGACATAGAAGTGTCACAATAAATTTGAGCTACTAAGCAACCTAGAGGGGGGAAGGGTTGGTGGAAATGAGGAGACTTATACAGAGGCCGGGAGAGCGGTCGGATACCCTTAGGGCATCACAAACCAGCTATGGAAAGAATAGAAATAGTCCCAGAGGGAGAAGGAAACATATAGTTATGTTACAAATGGGGGAGATGCAACATATTCCAGACATGAGGGAGGACAGCATGATTGGAGAGAAACTGGGAGACAAGGAGGTGGGAGAGGGGCCCCTTCAGCAGGGGGGTCAGTACCAAGGACTGGGACCTAGCCAAAGGGGACCCACAGAGAGCCTCTGGAGGCAGGGGTACTATTACAAGGGGGGAGGATGGCAGTGTGGGGGAAGGGGAAACCATCAGGGCCAGGATAAATGGTTCGGATAAGAGTGAGTTAAAGGGGACACCTATTCAGAGGGGGTTTGAGTTAAGTGGGCAAAATAGCAAGGGAGGCAGAAAGGGGAGGGTGACAAGAGGGTCTCTAATAAGGCAGGAAGACTCCCATGAAATTGAGATCATGAATAAAGGGGGGGAAGGGAGGCTGAGAGGGCATAGTGGAGGTAACCATAAGGATGATGGCGGTGTTAAGGTTCTGTTATTGGGAGACTCGATGATTAGGGGTATCCAGTGGGAGGGACGGGGGGTGGATGCCATAGCCATGTGAAGGTAGTGAGTATCTCTGGGCTGACAGTGCACAGAGCAAAGTTCATGGTGTATGAAATGGTTAGGGATTGTGGAGGGAAATCGGATTTCCTGGTGCATTTGGGAACTAATGATCTAGAGGAAATAGCATTTTGAAATCAAGCAAGGTTCCAAGAACTTGCCAGAGTCTGTCGGGATAATGGATGCAACATTTCCTTTTGGAGATATTGCCAGTACCAAAGGCCTCAGTGGAGAAAGAAATTAAGCTCACAGGGGTTAATGACTGGCTCAGGAAGTGGGTGAAGAGAGTGGGTTGGGGGTGTTAGGAACTGGAATGGAGTTTGGGAGGATAAGGGACTATATGTAAGGACAGGTTTCACTCTTACCCCATTAGGAAGGAAGTCCTTAAACAGGGGATGGCTGACTACATACAAGAAAGGTGGGGTTTAAACTTGTGAGGGGAAGGGATAAGGGAGGGCTGACAGCCCTCTCCTTCAGATGAGGGAGTAGCCTTCAAGCCCAAGGGGAGGGGGAACAGACTGGGGGTGGAGGTTTCAGGAGAAGCAGAGGAGGATGGAAGTATAAGGAATCTGGGTGGGGTTAGACAAAGAGGATCAGGGATAGGGGTGGGGGTTGGTGTTAGTAAATGCCAGGAGCTTGGGAAACAAGTTGCCAGAGTTCCAGGCCATGCTGTTCGGGGGTGGATGTGGCGGCGGTCACGGAGACGTGGGCCAACAAAATCCATGACTGGGACCTAAACATACGGGGGTACACTATGCTTAGGAAGGATAGAAAGGAGGGCAGAGGGGGTGGAATGGCTATGTTCATTAGAGATGACATAGAAATTGCTAGGGTAGAAGAGGCAGAGGGAAATGTGGAGGCCTTATGGGTCACCTTACGATTCCCAGCAGGAGATAAGGTCAAGCTGGGTGTAGCATATAGGCCACCGGGATGAGTGATGTTCTAGAGGATGGCTTGCTGGACAACATCATTGCTCAGTGTGGACCAAAAGGGGAAGGAGTGGTGCTGATGGGGGACCTTAATATGCCAGGTACAAACTGGGAAACCATGTCCTCTAAGGTGGCCAAAGAGCAGAGGCTTCTGGATGGCTTCCAGGATGTGTTCTTAACACAGCATGTGATGGAGCCACAAGGGAGGGGCATGTCCTGGATGTGGTTCTGGCAGATGGGGATCTGTAGGGACATGGTTGTACAGGACCCCTGACTGGGAGTGACCCCAATACTGTCTGGTTTCAAATAAGCATGGGGGAAGGGGGGAGATCAAGGACACTGGCAGTGGACTTCAGGGGGGCAGACTTTATGGGCATGGGAAATATTCTCAAGGATCACTTGAAGGGGATTACCTCAATGACAAGTTTGGAAAGGAGATGGGAGGTCATAAAACAGGGACTTCATGAGGCAGTCAGGATCTGCGCTAAGTTGAAATGTTAGGGAACAAGATCACATAAACCATGCTGGTGGTCCAGTGAGGTACAGGTAGCAGTCAGAGAAAAGAAGGCGGCCTACAAAAAATATAAAACAACAAGAGGGGATAGGGATAAGGAAATGTACCAGCTTGCATCTAGAAAAGTCACCCGTATGGTGAGGAGAGCAAAGTCCAGTAAAGAGCAGTGGCTGGCACAGGGGATACATGGAGGGGAAAAGGGGTTCTTCTGGTACATTGGGGAGCAGAGAAAAACTAAGGGCCATCTCAGCAGATTGAGATCAGAAGGAGGGTGGGTGGAAGAGGCGAGGGACCAGGCAGAGGTATTTAACGAGTACTTTGCCTCTGTGTTCACTAGGAAGGGGGATGGGATATTTACAAAGCAAGGCACAAAGGGGATAGAATCATCAGTAAGTGGGATCAGGGGAGCAACAGAAATGGAGCAAGAGGGAGGGAGAGGTACCCCAGGGGTGTCACATCTGGTTAAGGATAAAAAGGCCAGTAAGGTGAAGGGGACGGATGATGCTATCTCTGCCAAAAGGGTGTGGTTAGCCCTCAAGGCCCTAAAGAAAGACAAATCTCCTGGGCTGGATGGCATTCATCCGAGAGTACTGTGGGAATTGGCGGACATACTGGCTGCACCCTTGGTGGAGCTTTTCAGCAGGTCACTTGTGACAGGGAGGGTACCTAGGGATTGACGAGAGGCACATGTGGTACCAATCCATAAAGGGGGGTCAAGGGAAGTACCAGGTAACTATAGACCCATCAGTTTGACCTCGGTGGTGAAAATTAATGGAAGTATACTAAAGGAACGATTGGGGTGTACTTGGAGGAGGTGGGAGGTCTGGATGAGTCGGCAACTTGGGTTTGTGCAGATAGATCATGTCAAACCAACCTTGTGGAGTTCTATGAATGGGTAACATCAGAACTGGACAGGGGTAAGTCTGTGGATGTATTATTCTTGGACTTCAGCAAGGTGTTTGACTCTGTCCCCCACAATGGTCTGGTGGAGAAACTGATGGGGTTAGGAGTAGGCCCATTGATGGTCAGATGGATTGAAAACTGGCTAGCTGGATGCACTCAGAGAGTAGTGGTCTGTGGGGAGCTCTTGAACCCTAGAGAGGTTGGTAGTGGGGTACCACAGGGCTTGGTCCTGGGTCCGATCCTGTTTAATGCATACATATCGGACATCAGGGAGGGTATAGGGTGTGAAATGAGTCTCTTTGCGGATGACTCCAAGATGGGAGCAGTAGTTGAGGGAGAAGAGGGGAGGTTGGCCCTGCAATGGGACCTGGACACCCTGGAAAGCTGGGCTCACACATGGAAATTAAATTTCAATATCACCAAGTGCAAGGTGTTGCATCTTGGTCGGGGAAACCCTAAACACAGGTACACCCTGGGAGGGGAGGTGCTGGAGGCTTCAATAGGGGGAAAAGACCTAGGGGTCATGGTGGATGCATGTATGAATAACTCTGAGCAGTGCAGGAGAGCAGCTAGCAAGGCAAACAGGATGTTGGGATGCATCGTAAGGGGGATCACCTCTAGGAGCAAGGAAGTGATTCTGCCGCTGTACAATGGACTGGTTAGACCACACCTTGAGTACTGTGTACAGTACTGGAGACCACACTTGAAGTGGGACATATAGCTCTGAAGGGTACAGAGGGAGGGCAACAAAGATGATCGAGGCTTGGAGTTTGACGTATGAGGGCAGACTTGAGGAGCTCTGCCTGTTTTCATTGGAGGAGAGGAGAGGCGGGGGACATGATTGAGGTTTTCAAGTACCTCAAGTGAATAAATAGGGTAAACATGGAGGGATCTTTAGACTAAAGCAGGGAGGCATCACCAGAGGGCATGGTTTGAAGTTGGAAGGTGGAAGGGTGAGGGGAAAAGAGGAGGAGGTTTTCACTGAGAGGGTGGTGGACCCTTGGAATGCACTGCCTGGTGAGCTGGTTCAGAGATCCACAGTGGAGGGCTTGAGAGAGGTGGGACAGACACAGAAAGTGGATGTATCAGATGATAGCCTGTCCTGGGGGGATGGATGATAGGGGTTTCTGGAGCACAAGGGTTGGGAGGGTCTCGCACCCAACTAAGGATCTAAGGTTCAGGCAGACTCGATAGACCGTAAGGCCTAATCTGCTGGCAAATAGTATGTTAGTATGTTAGAATCTACATACCAGAGAATAGAGATAGATAGATAGAAAGATAGATAGATAGATAGATAGATAGATAGATAGATAGATAGATAGATAGACAGACAGACAGACAGATAGACAGATAGACAGACAGATGCCTTGGAGGATAATGGGACAGGCCTGTGGGGGTTGCCCGGAGGCCTGTCTAGGAACTCTATGGTGCAACCTCTTGCTATTAACTAAAGGACCCAAGTGTCCCACGGTTATGTCCTGTGACCCCAGAAGGTGGAGGGTAAATCTTCCCCTCACTGGTTCCCCTAGGTTCTGGAGGAGGGGGGTCACCCATGAGTCAGGAGGCTGATGGGAGGGAGCCGCAGCTCCTCAGGGGGCTTCTGGGACTTGGCAGGGGGAGTAGGGGTTCCTGATGCTGGATACCAGCATTTGGCCTGGCATTTGGCAGGGCCTTTTTGGTCTGGTGTCTGCTGCTGATGAAAAGGCTGTTTGCCTTTGTAACCCCTCAGTACATGAAGCAGATGTCACAGATGGATTTACTGTAGTCCTGCAATTCAGTGATAATATCCTTGGCATCAACTCTGAATATACGGATTCCCTGAAAGGGATTGAGGATGGAGACCTGGATGTCTTGCACCAGGCCAGCAATCCTGAGCCACAAATGTCACCTAATGCAGACAGCAGTGGCTGTGGTACAAGCAACTGAGTCTACTGTGTCATAAGTGGCCTGGAGGGCATGATGACAGGAGATTTTAGCCATCCTCACTGTCTTGGCAATCCTGGCCTTAAGCTCCTGCTCCTGGATAGCTTCCCAGCTTGGACTGAGTGAGGCCAGGGAAGATTTCTGGTAGTAAAACCATATGAGCCACATAATTAAGGGACCTGAGGGCTCAAGTGGAGGAGGAATGGATCTTGTGCCCCAAATTGTCCAGTTGCTTAGACTCCTTATCAGGAGGAGACATACAGAGGACCGGTCATGGGCAGCCATGATAACAACCAAGTCTGCATTAGGATGTTCAGTAAGGTGTGTGACCCCATCTGGGGATGGTACAGCTTGTCTGTTTTTTTTTAAA
Organism: Neoceratodus forsteri; assembly: GCA_016271365.2. Lineage (NCBI taxonomy): Eukaryota > Metazoa > Chordata > Ceratodontiformes > Ceratodontidae > Neoceratodus > Neoceratodus forsteri. Next base: position 197,569,430 of record CM028137.1, read on the forward strand.
CAGCTGGAATGGATGAAGACTGTTGCCAAATAGTGGATGTTAGGTCTTCATGGGGCCCAGTCCAAGGTAATATGGGCATAGGAGCTGTGTTAGTCATGTCTAGATGCTCTGTAAGCCTTTCCACTTTGGATCCTTTTCCTGGATAGCTCAGCCACAGGCATTTTGTATAGTTATGAGGAGTTCTGAAAAGGAAGGATCCTCCAGAGGGACTTCAGGGACTCCTTAAGCTGAGGCTCTGTAGGTGTATGCATGCCACAGCTGGAGCATGAGTCAAAGTCAGAGTCTGAAGAGTGCCTGCTGGGGTTCCGAACCCTTTTTAGATGATGTCCTGGGTTTTATCCCTCACCTGCTGTCTAGAGAAGCCTTCTGCAAAAAGGTGGGAATCCACAGGCCAGGCTGATCTAGGGGTCAGAAAGGAGGCAGGAGTAGAGGCTGCCACTGGTTTCCAGTGATCAAGCTCCAAGGCTAGTTGAGTTCTGGCCTCCTGAATCAGGGTCTGAAACACTGCCTGGATATCAGCCTGAGGCTGCTGTGGAGGCAGAGGTGGTGGAGGAGGAGGCTGGTATAATGGATAGCCTGGCATCTGATATTGAGGGTGTTCATGAACCCGATAGAAGTAGGGAAAGCCAGAAGGAGCATATGCTTGATTAGACATAGCCCAGCATCTGGTACCCTGGTTCATAATGGGGTTGATGACCAGGCATTGGATACCCTGGTGAAGGATACATTGGGTATTGTGGGGGTAGATAGCCTGGAACAATGCCCATAGGTCCAGCTGGAGGTGGAGCTGAAGGCCGTACAGGAGGTGGGGCCAAAGGCCTGGCAGGAGGTCCAGAAGGACCAGGCATCAGCCCCATAGGGACATTTGAAACATTTGAAAGAGCTGGCACTGGATCAGGCACAGGAATGTCCGGCACTAGAAGATTCAGTGCCTGGGGGCCTGATGGAAGGCCATCTAGCATTTGAGGAATTGCTGGAGTGCCAGATATACCCTGACCCGGTGAAGGGTCACCTGGCAAAGGATCACTTGGAGTCAGGGTGTGAGTAGAACCTGATGAAAGACCCGCTGTCATCTGGGGAGTTGGAGTCCAAGATGGCAGAACCTAGTTGTCCAAGGGGGGCTTGAGTTGAGAAGGTCCTGATGGAAGGTCCCTGGAGGGATTAACAGTAGGCCCAGTGGATGAACCAGGAAGAAACTGACCCAGCGAAAGAGGGAGAAACTCCAGATTAGTGCCCACCTCCAGCTCTTGATCTTCAGGCAAGCCCGGAGGGTCTGGTTGGGTCAGTGGGAGTGAGGAACTCTCTAAAGATTGTTGTATGTCCAGCAGCTGGCTCAACTCATCATCAGAGGTATCCTGCAACCCCGGTTGGAGAGCCTCAGCTGTGCGGTCCTCAGAGGAACTGGGGAGCGACTTGTCAGCCATGGCCATGCAGATGTCAGAAGAGCTAACGTCTGACTTATTGGTCTGAGCCGTGCAGACAAAAGTGGAGCTGGAGTCCAGCTTACTAGCTGTGTCCATGCACTCCTTGGTGGGTCTGGGGAGCAACTTATTGACCTGGCTGCTGGTGATAGATCCTGAAGGACATATGGGCCAAGGGAGCACAATAGGGGTTCCACATCCAAGAAGAGCCCCAACTGCACCATGAGTAAGGCAGGCAGGAGACCATGGTCTGATCCACTGGAGCAGTAGAAGACTTGGCAGTAGGGTACTTTACTGAAGTGGACCCCCTAGGGGTCAGTGGTGCCCAAGTCACCGCCAAGTGGATGGAGACCTAACCCAGTCTTGGTGCCTCTCCTTGTCCTTTTTTTCTTTTTAGGTTCTGGCGTTGGAGAAGAAGATTTTTCCCTGCAGATTCGGCAGTTCCTTTTCCATCAAATCTAGGCACTTCTCCAGCAAATGGGCTTCAAGCTTTTTCTGGTGCCTATTCCATGTGGTCTGGTTGAAGGACTGGCAGGGCACACAGTCCTTGACCCAGTTTGGGGCCTAGGCAGATCACACAGAGGGAATGCTCATCCGCATGCAGGATTTGGGTGCCACATGGCTTGTATTTCTTTTCGACACATCACCCAACTGTTCTTGTTCCTGAATTGTACCTCTAACTATAGCCCATGCTGTAAATTTGTTACTGTTATTTATTTGCTTCCCCCCTTTCTTCTGTATATCCCTCAAGATCTCTGTATTAGACCTGCTTATGTTAGACCTGTTTATATTGTATTTTACTATGTAATTGTTTGACCTGGTGTTCTGTTCTCTTTTTATGCTTAACTGGACGTTTGTGTAAGTGGGCATTTTTACTTACATACCTTTCAGTATAAAATAAAGATTGATTAAAAACTGGACTGACAGATCTGAACCACAGCAGTTCTGAAAAAATCCAAACTGACCATATTGGGTGCAACTTGTACAAATACTGTTGGTCCGGTCACTGTGGCTGCACTGTTCAGTCCAACTTTTACGTATCTGATCCATTCCTGGAAGTCTATTTTTCAGCCCTTCCTTGGCATGTTGAAAACAGAACTGTCATGACCAGACCAAATAGGTAAAGCCAGACCAGATCATCTGGAGTGAGTGGATCAGCAATACAGGTATATGCACAAGCTGTGCCCAGTCCAGATTTGACAGCTCTGGTCTGGGTCTGGTGATCTGGTTTTTACCCATACCCTACTGCATGTGGCTTAGTGATATACTGTACAGATGGATGCAGAGTCTAACCCATTGAAGGCTGAAGTTTCAGAAAACCATTATGCTACAAATAGCAAGACCCACTCAATTTCTAATGATTCCCACCCCAAGTCACATTAGTCCTCTACCAAAATCATGCTCAAGTATTGGTGCCTTTACATCCACACCATTAAGCTTTTAATACCACCGTGCCTCTTCTAAAGCCATGAGCTCCCCATCTATGAAGTCCCATTCTGCTTGTGTCAGCCCCCTCCCCAACCAGGTAATTTTCCAGGGAGCAGCTTTTTATACCATGTCACCTAAATTACTGCTAAACTCCTTATTTGTAAACATTTTGTTGAGAAATTTTTGTTTTAGTATATCCATGGTCAGGAAAAATGAATTTGTAAAAGAAACCAAAGCCCCCATTTATCAGTTAATTTAATCACAATACAGCATGTTATGAACTGATCAGATTCTATGTGTAACCTAATCAAATAAAAATTAGACACACACATGCCTACCTATTTGTAAGTGAAGCAAATGTGGTTACTATCATTCAGTTGTAAACACCTATAGTCACAAATTGCAGGTTAAGATCATTCAGTAGAATATAAACAGTAGCCAAGAAGTGCCTGCCTGAGAAACTGAAGTTAGTGTATTATTTGGAAACAGGCATCACTGGGATGCTTTGCTATGGAATGTCCTGCAAAGTAGCAGAATGACTGCTCTTAGGATGGTAGTGTCAAATGGCTTAATGAGGTGCTGAAGGCACAGCAGAGCTTATTTGTTATGCAGAAAAGTCCAGGAAGTGTTTAATCAATTTTACTTCCAATAGCTTTCTATGATGTCTGTACTATCCATTGGTAATCTGACACAGAATGACTGCAAGAAGATAATGAGTTAACTTTCTATGGGCTCAATTAACTGCTGAAGCCAGAGGAAAAATAATGCTCTATAGCTACAGTACCTATACACACACACAGACAACGTAGTAATGAGTCTTCTGAGGAGGAATCTATATTTAGCACTCTGTCATGTTGTTTGGTAGCAAAAATGACATCAGCCCTTTTCTGAATGCAAAATGCCTGCTGGGCTACACCCACAGCCATAAAAAGGAGATACTGCTGCCTCTGTATAGGTCACTGCTGAGGCCACATCTGGAACACTGTACTCAGTTCTGGAGTCCTCACCAGAAAAAGAAAAGGGGCAAGTTGGAGATGGTGCAATGCATGCTGATCAAGATGATTCAGGGTCAACAGGGTAGATCTTATGAAGATTGTCTGAAGGCAGTGAGCATGTACTGCCTAGGGACCAAGCCAGAGAGGGGGATATGTTATAGACCTTCAAGTTTCTGAAGGAAATAAACAAGGTGAACTGCAGAGAACTATTTAGCAGGAGTACAGAGTCAAGAACCCAAGTTCATGAGTGGAAACTGATGGGAAATGTTTAAGAGGGATTTAAACATTTTTTTATTTAAACAATTGGAAACTGGGAAAGGCACACTGATCTGAGGCCAATTCCAGATGCGACCTGGGGAGGGGTGGATGTTACATACAAATTAGTGTAAATACACAATTTCAGTAGGTTACAAAAGCAAGTGGTACAGTAGTAATAAAACAGTTAAAAATTGAGAGAAATGGACAATTTGATTACAATAATACACAATAATATGAGGATGTTCTGTTTTATTGACAGGGTGGTGGAGCTGTGGAACAGTTTTCCAATGGAGGTGATGGGCACCAAGACCATAAATGGTTTCAAGCATGGCTGGGACAGAGTGAAGGGTTTGGTGGTTGCTCAGGGTCAGTAGTAGTAGGGAGGGGAGCAGGGGGTGACAGAAGGGATAACATCCAATATGGACAACAGGTCCCAGGGCAGATAGGGTACTCCAGGCAGACTGGCTGGACCTTTGGTCTATTTCTGCCATCATTGTCTATGGTTCTGTGTTTCTGTGCTAATAACCCTTTAGTGCTGTGCATGCCCAATTGGCTCATTATTAGGTTGCTAGGACTGAATATAGCCTATAGGAGCCATGGAGCTATACTGTTTCAGCAAAACTATCTCCAGTGGGCTCCTCTGTGGACCATATTCAGAAATGTGTGTATGTGTTTGATTGGGTTGGGTAATCGGAGGCAGTATGTTGAATGAGAATCACCTTTATCACAGACCATACTTTTTTTTTAAACTTTATGTTTACTGTTTTTCGGTGAGCAGATAAACAATTCACATACTCAAACCTATTCGGTGTGATTTTATTGGGGCTGTTTCTTTGAATTGGAAACCTATATCTTCTAATTTCAAACCTATTTTGGCGTGTTGTTGGTGAGGCTGTTTGAATTGGAGTGCTTTCACAATTATGGTGGGAAATGGAGTATAGTTCTTTCTAGAACTTCTTCAGCCCCCCAAAAAGGCTCTATAGACAATGTGAGAAAATGGGGGCCTTTAAAATTAAAAGAAAATGACTTACAGTCATTTCAATCTTGCTTTATTTCATCCCTTACGTTTCACCCACAGATTGGGCTTCTTCACAAGGTACATGAATTCTCAGTTTCTTTTATTCTTATTGCAATCGAAAATAATCATAATACACATATGTTTAAAGAAGACAGGTACACATGAGCTGTTCAAAGTAAGGGAGTGGAGGGACCCCCAGGCCATGATATGAGACTGGAGGGAGGAAGGTTCAGGAGAGAGATGAGGATACACTTTTTTACAGAGAGGGTGGTAGCTGGGTAGAATGCGTTGCCAGTAGAAGTGGTATCCAGTAGAACAGTGGACTGCTTCAAAAGAGGCTGGGACAGAGCAAGGGGGAGGTTCAATGGACGGGAAGGGTGGAAGGGAAGGGCAGTTGCAAAATAAGGGGTGCTAGCTGCACATTCAAGCAGACTTGATAGACCTCTAGGTCTTTATCTGCTGGCAAAATTTGTATGTTCATAATACAAAGGAACCATATAGAAAATACAGTTATTTGCATCCAATAAAGTTGACATTCAAATACATGTTGCCCTTGTATTCTTTTAGAGTAGGAAGTGGGGGAAATATCTATATTTAACATCCATGAGACTATAAGAAAATGCTAGCTGCATCAATGGAAAAGGTATTAATCCTATAGGGAGAATATACAAGGTAAGGAGTAATACAAACTATTATTTTGAAAACTTTAAAGTAGGGAGAAATTCCACCCCAGTCTGACCCTAATACCCCTGCCTCACCAGACAAAACCCAAGAAAAACAGTTACGTAAGAAGTTACCATAATAGCAGATCTTCAAGGGATCTCAGTCATCAGGTTACGTCCATAGGAACTTCACCATCGCTGAAGCAGGATCCACATGGAAGATTTTCCAGCAGTACCACTGGGTTACCCACGCTGACATCACCTGCTGATGTCACCAACTCTATAAAGGTATGAGTGGCTCAGCTCCTCCTCATTTCTTTCCCAGAAACTAAGGGAGCAAACCATGCCATGGGAGACCGAGGAGCGAGAGAGAGAGGGAGAGGTGCCCAGGCCAAAATAAATGCTAGATGCACCAGTTAGCCAGTTCTGAGAAGAGAGCCCCACAATAGGGGAATGGAGGAGGAGCAGACCTGATGACTGAGATCCCCTTGATGATCTGCTGTTACAGTAAGTTCTTATGTAACTGTTCTATCTTCTTTGGGGGTATCTCAGTCATCAGGTTATACCATAGGAATGAGTCCCAAACAGTTACAGGTGCAGCAAGATGGTCTGGGAGGAAGACCAACCAAAGCCTAGGACAGAAGGCCCTGCAAGACAGCCCGAACAAAGTATGCTCAGGCTCTAGAGGCCATGTCCAGACTGTAGTACTTAATAAAGTTATGGACAGTACTCCAGGTGGCAGCAGCGCAAATGTCAATGGCTGAAACCCTCTAGGAAACAGTCCAAGAAGGTAGCTATGCCCCTTGTGAAGTGGGCTTTCACCTCCCCTGGCAACTCTTTGCCATGTTTGTTGTAGCACAACACAATGCACTGTGCCAACCATTTGGACAAACATTGTTTAGAAACCTGAACACCCTCTTTTTCTGGGGCAAAAGAAACAAAAAGCTGCTGACTTTCTGCTGTTCTTGGTTCAGAACAGATAATATTTCAAAATGCTGTGCACATCTAACGTGTGAAGCGGTGCTTCCCCTGGACTGGCATACTCTGGAAAATAAACTGGAAGATGGATAGATTGGCTTGGGGTAAACTCAGACATCACCCTGGGAAGAAACTTAGAATTCATGCACAAAGACAACCTGTCTTTGTGAAAAATCAAATTAGGCTTCTCATACCAGAGAGCCTGAAGCTCAGAAATCCTTCAAGCAGAAGTAATAGCAACCAAAAATAATGCTTTCCAAGAAAGAAAGTGTAGCTTGCAAGTCACAGCTGTCTCAAGCAGAGACAATGCTAACTTTTCCAAAACAAAATTAAAATCCCAACCTGGGACAGGGGAACCGATTGGAGGTTTCAGATGCAGGATGCCCCTGAGAAAAGTATGGGACACGTCCAACTGAGCCACAATATGACTGCCCATGGGCTCAGAAAAGACAGAAATGGCCAAAAGGTGCACCTTGAGAAAGGAATACTGAGACCTGAGTCTGACAGCAAAATCAGGTAATCTAGAATCTGGCTCACCGGACAAGTAAAAGGATCCAGGTGATGTTTGGGAGCCCAGATGGCAAACATCTTCCAATTTATGGCATAAGTGGCCCTTGTGGAGGTCTTCCGAGCTGCCTTGAGGACACCCACCACTCTCTGAGAGACCCCAAACCAGATGATGGCTTTGTCTTCAGGAACCAGGCATGCAGACAAAGGGACTTGAGATTGGGATGGACTAGGGTCCCCTGAGCCTGCATCAGCAGATCTCTGCAGAGTGGCGGAAGGACTGGGAGTTCCTCTGCTAACTGCTGCAGTAAGGGAAACTTTATCTGCTATGGTCAGAAGGGAGTGACCAGATCATGCTGGCCTCCTCCATCTGTAGCTTGACTAGCACTCTCTGAATCAGAGGAAATTGAGGGAAAGCATACAGGAACTTCCCACTCCAGGAGAGGGACAATGTGTCTTGCCAGAAAACTCCAGGCCCTGGATCTAGTGAGCAGAAACTGGGCAGTTCTGCATTGAGTGGGGATCATACCCTCAAATGTACCACATTACGAGGAACGTTCCTCATTTTACTTCACAAAAGCTCTCTGTTCCACATTGTGAGGACTTGTTCCACATTCAAAGTCAACATTTTAAAGCAAAAATCCATAGTAAATGATACAAAAAATACATTATTCAATTAATAACAGACTTTCTAAACATAAATGAAACATTTTAACAATGTTTTGAGCTTCTTAGCTAAAGATTTGATTAAGTGTTCCACATTTTGCCCATTTGTTCCACATTTTGACAAGCAATGTTCCACATTTGGGGGACAAAAGGTTGAGAGGTATGGTGGGGATGCAAAAAAGGCCAACTCTGGATGACTGTATCTGGCAAACAGATATTCTGCAATGGATGAGAGACGTTCCCATTCATGCATGCTGGACTGTCTCCGACTGAGGCTGTCTGCCAGGATGTTTAGCACGCCTGGGACATGGACTGCCGAGAGAACCAGACTGTGGTCTAGTGCCCAGTACCATACTCTCATGACCTTCCTACAAAGGAGGTACAGATGCATCCTCCTGACTTGTTGATATAATAGACAACACTGGGATTGTTGGACTGGATCAACAGCTGACCTGGGAGGTGATGGTTCTTAAAGGCATGCATGGTATACAGGACTGCTGGCATCTTCAGGAAGTTAATATGCAGGGACATTTCAATCTGGTACCATGTTCCCTGAGTCTGAAAGGGACCCAGGTGCACTCTCCAGCTCATATTGGAGGTATCCAAGGTGAGGATATGCTGGGGGGGCTGAGGTCTGGAATGGAACACGTTGTAACAGGTTCTGTGGGTCAATCCAGCACTGGAGCACCTTGTGGACCGGGTAGGAGACCAGCACTAACTGATTGAAGTCATCCAAGCATTGACCCCATTGCACTTTGAGTGTTTACTGGAGCACCTGCATGTGTAGTCTAGCTAAGGGTTCTGTGGTAAATGGATGGCCATAAGATCCAGTAGCCTCAGGTATACCCTCGGAGGAACATAACAGCTTTGGGCAACCTTCTGAGCCTGGGCGATAAGGCACTCTGCCCTTTTGAGAGGTAGGGTGGCTTTGCTCTGCACTGAGTCCAGGACCACCCCTATATATTGCAACCTCTAGGATGGAAGCAGGATGGACTTGGGCAGATTGACAGTGATGCCCACAGAAAGAAGCAGCTAAAGGGTTCTCACCAGGGTCAGGAGGAGCTGTTCTTTAGACTGAGCCTTGAGGAACCAGTCATCCATGTAGGGGAAAACATACAGCCCTTCTTCTCTGAGGGCCACAACCACTGCTGCTAAACACTTTGCAGAGACCCGTGGCACAGAGGATAAGCCAAAGGGCAAGACTTTGAATTGGTAATACTTGGCTCTGAGAAAGAAACTGCAGAAATTTCATGTGCGGTGGGGCACACTGAGATATGTAGGTAAGCATCCTGCATATCCAGGGAGCACAGCCAGTTGCCTAGCTTCAGTAGGAGCAGCAGGCCTGGCAGAGTGACCATGCAGAATTTCTTGTACTGGATATAAAGATTGAGGTCCCTGAGATCTAGAATAGGACTCAAATCTCTGGTTCTTTTTGGGACCAGGAAGAATCTGAAATAGAATCCCCTGTTTCTTTGCCACCTAGTCACTGGTTCAATGACATTTTTCTGCAGAAGGGAATGTGTCTCCTCCTGGAGAACTGTTAGATAGGCCAGGAGACAGGTGGAGGGTATCAGAGGAGTTTCTGGAGGTAGCTCAACAAGATCCAGAGTGTGACCTCTCTATAATCTGAAGAATCAATTCCATATTATCACATCAACAACAATGTTGTCAACATCCCCGACAGCGACGGGAACAATGCCGACTGTCAGTACTGTTCCCATCAGAAATGGAATGTTTTTTGCAGGAGGTTGTGCCCCCCACATCCCCATCTCTAAATAACCAAGTCCGAGTCAGAGTTGGATCGGGGTGATGGAGTTACACTACGAGACAGAGTGCCAGTGTACAGCAGGGCCATCACAGCGACCTGGCGAGATTTGTCACCTCATGGTCTTTGCTGTAAAAGTGTTGTTGTGTTGACGGTACACCGAAGAATCTAGGCATCTGAAGTAATGGTTCTCCACTGATTGAGATGGAGGGAAAACTGACCTCTGACCATCACCTCTTGGATGGGGTCCAGAAGGGGGGGGGAGTATGGCAAGGAGTCATGCGGAGGTGGATCCAGCCACTGGGGTGGATTTGTCACCCCTGGGACACTTCGCTGCAGCACTGGAAGAGTTGGGGGGGGTAGGCACGGTGGAGGAGGCCTTTCTCTTGCCCTGAATATGGGAGGCTGATCTGGACTTGTGAGACACCTTACAAAAGGGAGAGCACTGCCTGCTACTAGGCTGCATATGATAAAGTGAGTGGATAGACTTAATAGCCCTGCCAGATGCCTGTAGGTCATTGATGATGTCCGGGATGTCTGGCCCGAATAACTTGGAGCCATTGAAGGGACATTGAGCACCTTCTGCTAGACATCTGGTACAAATCTTGAGACCTCAGCCAGGAGTGCATATGAAGGCAGATGCCTTTGGCAGCAGCCCTGCTACCAGTGTCAGAATTATCATACAAGGCCCTAAGGAGATGCTTACTAATATCCTCAGTGGTTAGTAAGCACTTGAGAACTTCCTGCTCCTGGGAGCACACTGGAAGGGCCTGGGTAGCAACCTTGCCCTTTTTCTAGATGGTATTTTGGTATTTAACCATATGTGAGGTAGTTCACAATCTGAAGTTCCAAGGTAGAGGAGACATAGAACCTCTTGCCCAAAGGTCAATCCATCTAGATTCCTGTCAGTGGGGAGGGAGCGAAGGTGCTTGGAGACCATGGACCTGTTATGTGCTGCTTAATGACCACAGAATTGGTCTTGGGTTGGGCAGCATAGTAAAGCAGACCCTGAAGGACATGATACAGCTTATCGACTGGCAAGGAATGGCAGGGACAATGTCAGGCCTATGCCAGGCTGCAGTAGTGTCATTCCCCAATGCTGGGCGGATGGGCAGAATGACCTTAAGGGGAGACTCTGGGATCACCAGAAAGTCCACCGGTTCCCTCCTGGTGGCATCTTCTTCCTCAGTATGGAAACCCATTGCTGTGGACAGCTGCTTCATAATATTAAAGAAGGTAGGGTCATCAGGAGGGGACCTGGGAGTATGCTTGACAGAGTCTTCACTCACTGACGAAGCCGTGGACCTATAAGAGAGAGGTTCCTCCTCCTCCTCTTCCTCAGGGAGGATGAGGTCAGAATGGTACTTCTCTTCAATGTTGACCTGTTCTAACTTGAGGTCCAATGATCGAGGGACTGAAGATGATCCGTGGGGTACAGTCCGAGGAGGTCAAAGTGGCATCGACAATGAGGTGGCCATCAGTGGTGTAGGGGACTCAGGTCTGTAGGAGCCCAATTGGTGGACTAGGGCTGTAGTGATCTGGGTCAAGATTTCCTTGAAGTTGACAGTAGGAGACTGGTTCATCAACAGTGGAGGGGTCATTGACACAGGGTGAGACAAACTGTCCATCGTGGCCAGAGAGCCAAATACCCTCACCTCCGTGGGTCTGGGGAGGTGTTAGGCTGCAATGGAGGGCTCTCATCAACTACCAGAGGGTTGTTAAAGAGGGGCTGATGACCCATGGGTCAACAGCCAACCTCCTTGAGAAGTGGGTGATGGCACTGTCGGTATGGGCCTGGAGGAGCAGAGGCCTGACAGCCATAGGCATGGTGCAGACCCAGCCAACAGAGTACCCCTGGAGGAAGATGAAGAGGCCATCAAGGATCGGAGTGCCACCGGGTGAGCGGTCTTGTTTGTTGTCTTTCTTATGACTTTTCCCAAGGACTTGTCTTGGGCCTTTGAGACCTGGGAGCTTGACGAACCTGCCAGAAACTGGGAAGGAGGGACCCCGGAGGACCGATGCCCAGAACTGGCTGCCTGTTGTTCCATTATGAATTTTTTGAGAGCCTTTTTGCATCACCAAAGGGTTGTTTGATTACATTTCTGGCAGAACTCGCAGTCAGAGGTATTGTGGACAGGCCCAGGACAGCAGACACAGAGGCTATGGTTGCCTGAAAAGGCAGTCTTCTTCTGACAGAAGAGAGAAGTGGAGGGAGTAACTCTCAACATAAACAAGGTAAAGGAATCTCCTATTTAAAAGAGATTCTAAAATCGTAGGCGAAAATGATGTGAAACTGCATCAGAGTTTCCGCGGAGAACCATGCGAACAGAGTTGATGGTGGGAAATAACTGAGGAAGGAGCTGGACTGCTCACGCCTTTATAGGGTTGGTGATGCCAGCAGGTGATGTCAGCATGGGCGGCCCCAGTGGTACTGCTGGAAAATCTTCCATGTGGATCCTGCTTCACTGACAGTGAAGTTCCTATGGTGTGAACGGATGACAGAGATACCCCTGAAGATTTGGTTTTAGTAACAGGCATCATCCTAGCAAACATTTAGAACATGTTGAGCTCCAATCTAAGCCAAATACAACAACTGCATTGCAGAACAGTACGACATGGCTAAACATCACATGGAGCCAGTTGACCAGCTTTATGGCTCCTACCCGAAATGCTCTAAAAAGTCTCTGTAGCAAGTAGTGTCCCATTCACATAGTACAGCTCAAGAAAGTTAACAATTATTCCCCAAACAGTAGGGAATTCAAAGTCTAACAGGTAAATTCACTTTGGTGGCTGCACCATCCTGATTCTAGTATCGTTTGACACTGGTGTTCTTAGGCACCCTATTATATCGGACAAAGTATAGTAAAATAATTATTTTTCAGATTTTGTCCCAAAAAGAACATCCAGGATGCCAGCTCTCTAGCACCCATCCCACCCCCCACAGACAATCCATTTTATACATCATGGGCCAGATATTCAGACAGTGCCAGGCAATGGCACAAGCCAGGGTGCTGCACAACTGGGCTGCGTGGAGGCCAGGACCAGGTTATATGCAACGGTGATGCACCATGGCTCAGCACCATTGAATATGGCATGGAGGGCACACATACTGCGCATGTCACAGTGGCACTGTGCCAGCACACGAAACAGAAAGGGAGCATGGGGATGCACCAGCGCAAGTGCAATTGCGCTAGGCGCATCACCCGTGATATTTAGCAGGGGCATGCAAATGATGCCTTAAAATATGCAAGATGCAATTATGGCCCTATTTGCATGCGATGAGCTGGATCCCGGTGAATTGCGTCTAGCACCCTGCCAAGCTGCTGCCGACGGGGTCCGCACCATAGTGGAGCTATGCGCCCGCTTCCGTACGCCTGATTATGGGTATCTGTATAGATTACCTTAATACCTGGTGGTCTAGCAGTAACCCTACTACGCCCAATCATGGGCTGTCGATAATACAATGGATATCCCTGGTGATCTAGCGGTAAATCCTATACACCCACCTGATTGCAGGCTGTTGTAATTATTAAGGTTCCCTGGTAGTCTAGCGTAACCCCCATACGCCTGATCACAGGCAGTTGTGAACATAAAAATTACCTGTTGGTCCAGTGGTATCCCTCTCTCACCGACCCACAGGTCCCCCCTCATCATCAGTGGGCCACAGCCAAGACATCACCAAGTTGCCTGGCCAGACAGCATACACCACGCTTATTGGTCCACAGTGGACCAATGGGCTCTGCAGACTAGTCAATTATACAGGATCAGATATGTGAATGAACGCTGCTCATTCACATATCTGGTCCTTGTGTTAGGCTAGTATGATCTGGCAAGCCCATTGGTTCACACTGTGGGACCAATGGGCGACAGATCATACTGTATGCTGTCATTCGGCGGGCAGCCGGGTGGTATGCGGGCGGGTGCTGCTGCCCGGTCGATGATTGGGGGGCTGAGTGGCCGGGGACCCTGTGGGTGGGTGGGGGGGTACCACTGGAACACAAGGTAATTATTTATGTCCACAACTGCCCGCAATCGGGCATATGGGGGGGTTACCGCTAGACCACCAGGGAAACCATAATAATTACAACAGCCCACGATCGGGTGGGCATATGGGGTTGGGGGTTACTGCTAGACCACCAGGGGAAACCGTAATAATTACAACAGCCAGCTATTGGGCAGGAGTACAGGGGGGTTACCACTAGACCACCAGGTATTACATTAAGCTCTACTGAAGCCCGCAATTGGACATACGAGGCAGGGGGGCCACTAGACTACCAGGGTGTCAGGGTGCTTGTGGACAGTGTTTCTGCTGGACGGGTGGCCACCCAAGGCTGGCAGCTGTTGTATTGTGCCTTGCACTTCAGCCGCCCGCCTGTGGGTGGCCAGCGTTTGAGCATGTTTTTTTTTTGGCTCAACTTTGAGCACCAGTGTGACGTGCATGTAGGGGTTATGCCAGCATATGTGCTGCACATCCTGGGCTGAATATCGGGAGGTACCGGATATGCATGGGCACACCCCTGCATCTGTGCCAAGATAGGATTACATTGCCCCCAGCATCGACTTATGCTGTGCCAGGCAGCCTTTGAATAGCCCACTGGGCACAATGCGGGTTGCGCCAGGTACAACCCTTTGAATATCCTGTCCCATATTTATTGGTGACCCCATTTAGTTTTGATTTTCAAAAATAATTAGTAAACTCTCTTCTTCAGACTGCTCACACCTGACCACCCACACCACACCTCTACACACACACACACACACACACACACTGTTTTAGCAATGGCATTTTAGAGTTTTTCAGTAGATCCTTTCAAAATACTATTGATTCTCAGAAATCAAACTGCTTGCACCAGCATACCCTTTACCCCTCGCCAAACCTAAATTAAGATACACTAATGTATTAAAGCAGCAGTATAGTTTTTAGCAATAATGTTTTTTTGGCAAATAAAATCAAGATACCTCTTTCTCTTTCATTTTGTTTCATTACTGAACCAAGATACAGGATTATGAAATTTTAATAATTCCCACTCCCATGCCACACCCACCATAAAGCATTAAATATCTTGGTAACTGCTGTGCTTTTTACCATCAGATCCACATTACAACACCATCCTAATACATCCACATAATGAAACTAGCATGTATATTCAACAGGTAACCGAAAAGATTTTTGTGTTTTTAAAAGCAAAGTGGTGGCTATCATTAATGAATTGACTTATTAATTACAAAATTAGCTATACAAAGCTAATTTGTTTTTGTACAGTCTTTTTCGTCCTGGATGCCAGTGGTAGGGAATCTCTGAGGGACTGCTCAGCCTCCCCTTTACCACCCCATCTAAACCCCTTCCCCCAACTGAGGAATCAGGTGCTGGGTTCCCCCCCACCGCAGGCCCCATATGGGGAGGCAGGGCCCATGGATAGTCAAGTCAGGGGTCAGAGCTGGCATTGGAGCATATGGGAGCAGTCCTGGAGTGTCCGCTGTCGCTGCCCCACCAACCGTGGATTTTCCATCTTGTGTGTGTTTCCCCCAAGATGCCAGATGTGCAATGACATCTGCATAACAGATGTGCCCTTATTGACATCTGTCAGCTCCTCCTTGAAGCAGCCCACTCCTTGAGGTACCTCCTGTCTCCACCAGGTGTCACTGCAGAGCAAGGCATCCCCACAGACCCACCCCAGGAGAGGAGAGCAGTCCTCTGAACACTCAATCCTCTCCTCCCCTGTCGACCCCAGCAACCAGAGTCCGTCCCCAAACCCTGGTTGCCAGCATGGTGCAAGGTGTGGCATCCAGTGCTGTGCTACCAGGCCAGCCCTATAGAAAGCTAATTATCTGAGAAAACTAAAAATACACTGAAGGTGCATCTTAGGATGTCAGAAATACTTTTTTGCTAAAAATCACATGATAAAATTGTTTGCCGACTAATACAGACTGCTGCTTAAAGCCAGAATTTGCTACACAGTGTTTTATGGTATCTCCACTTTGCATTCATTAATAAAAAAGATTTAAAAAAATGCAAACACATTGGCAATCAGGAATATAATACATACTATAAAATGAGCAGTTTGAAATTCAGAGCCCAGTCACCCTGGGAGACAACAAGCTGTTCAGCTGTTTTCTAATAAGCTGCTACTGTTAAGCAGGATGTCTATATTCAAGATCCTGTTTTCCTTGTTATTTTCAACAAAGATAAAAGACACAGCTATTGATCTATGACATAAATAATTACTTGTAATGGGGCCTATGCATGAATGTGTGGAGTGCCAATGCTTTGCATACAGTGGGCGTGAGCCATCCACACCCATTATACCCCCCCAGAGGATGCACGAAACAGGGCATGCAGCCCCTATCCATCTGATCCCCCAGCTGTGCGGACAGCAACATGCTGGGGGTGGGCAGAAGGTGTGCTAGAACTACGCACCATGCACCAAGGTGAGTGGTGCTGCACACTGGGGGCATAGGAGGCACCTGTTACATCAGGGGAACTCTGCCATTAGTACCCTAGGCACCCTGCCCCATGCTCACAGCCCACCCCACTTTGCAGGCAATGGACCAGGACCCCCATATAACAGCCCCATCCCTGGTGACAGGCATAGCCCCCACACCACCACATGCCATATGTGACCCTGATAGTGGAAGCTACCTCCCATATACAGAGGTGATCTGCAACCCTACCCAGACCCCCGATCCAGATGCCCCCAAAGCCACAGTGGTGGGCAGTGCCCTTCACCCACTCGCAGCATCAATAACTCCCCCAGACCCATCTGTAGGTGCTGCAGTCCATGATGGCCAGCAGCACAGCCTTCCACACTCCTCCTCAGACATTAGCTGACCAAGTATTGCTGGGAGTACACCGCCTATATATGGTAGCACACTCCCAGCATCACTTGGATGGCTGAAGGATGATGAGGTGTGCGGAGGGCTGTGTCGCTGTGCCATCCCAAGCCACAGCACCGACAAGCAGGTACAGGGGGCCTGGGGAGGGGTGTTGTCAGAGCTATGGGGAGCACTGGACACCAATGATCACTGAGGGGCTGGTATCGAAGTCCATGGGTGGTCTGGAGGTGCTGTACTGGGCGGGGTTGGGGCTGGGTGTCTGCATTCTCATGGCCAGTGCCCCTATGTGTGTGGTGGGGTTCGACAGTACCCTGCCACAGATGGGGCATTGCTGGGTGGTGGTGGGGAGGTGCACATCACAGGACCAGCAATGTTCAGGCTGTTTTCCAGGACTGGAGATTGGGGGTAGTTGGGCATTGTGGCACTATCATGGGACTGTAACCTCAGAGCTCCAGTTGGGAGGGACATCACATACAGGGATGAGGCACTGGGGGTGCCATGTACAATCAAGGATGGGTGTGATTACTGTTGAGGGGGAACAACTGTTTTGCTGCCACAGGGGCTGTTTACAGGCAGGCTGGTCCAATGGTGAGCAGGCCATGGCAGTGCGGGTCCATGTGCCTGTGAATGCTATTCACGCACCTGGACCTGCGCAAGTAATCCAATCAGTTTCCCAGAATGGACATCCCATCAAATGCCTGCCTGGGTCTGCATCTCCTCCACCAGCCACGCTACGGAGTCCTGCACACCCGGGGAGTGTGGCAGTGGACAGCTGCCCTGCAGGTGCCAGCTGTAGTGAATACCATGCACCCTGCACCTGTTCAGGGCCAAGGAGTTGATTGCCTGTGTAACGCTTCCTGGATCAGATTCAAGAATGTGCCAGCTCAAGTCAGCTGTGCATGTTCTATTTAATCTGGTTGCTTTCACATGGCTAAAATGTAGCATAGGAGAGATTTGTGCTCGTGATAGTCCCCAGTGTAGAGAAGCAGATGTAGCAGGGAAGTAATGAGTCAAAAGATTCACATGATGGAGTACTGAACCAGCAGAGTGGCCTTTAATAGGCAGTATAGTGCAGTGGGTTAAGGCTCTTAGCTGGAGATCTAGAGACTGGTTTGAATCCCACAGTCACCTAGATGCATACTGTGAGATCCTGAGAAAGCCACTTAACTTCCTTGTGCTCCCAGATCTCATCTGGAAACAAGCTTCAGCTTAGTGTGCTACTCCTGGTAAAACAATGTTGCCTTTCCCTTTTCTTTAATCTCTGCCATAGAAAAAGGGTACCTTACTGTGATTTTCACTGCAAAGGTAAGCCATTCATATAAACTGTACTTCCTTAATCTGTAATCAATCAATATTAAAAGCAGCCATCCACAAAAACTTTGGATAGATAACTGTTAATTAGAGTTCTAAGCAGTTGATGTGATGTGTTCTGGGTGGTTTTATGCTAAGATGTTATAGAAATAAAGTGTTCAAGGAAAGGGACTTGTCTTGCATTGGGAAGCAGCTTATTAAGCCTGCTTTTTATAATGATGTGAAATGGTAAATGCACCAAGAACCATTTCCAACTGTTATGGTGTAGAAACATATATGTGTGTGTGTGTGTGTGTGTATATATATATATATATATATATATATATAACAGGATACATGATGGCAGAAGTAATATGGAAATATCACTCCTGCAGAGTGAGCTCTGGATATTTCACAAGTGCCAAGGCACAAGTGACATATACAGTGTTCACGATGCAGGAGAGAATATTTTCCATATTCCATGATCTGCCCATCATGTGTGCTATTTATATAATGGAGGGGAGACCAATTTCAGTGAGAGGTATGTCTGTTGTTATGAGGATCATGTCACTTTAAATGATGCTGCTGCTGTGTAGTGTGTGTGTGTGTGTGAACTTTATGAATGGGTTGTTGTAGTGAGCAGTTGTTGGTTGGGGTGTGTGTGGGTCTTGATTAGGTGTGCTGTGTTTTGGTAATTGGTTGCCTGAGGGAGGTTCTGTTCTGTAACAATGAGAAAGATGGTAATGATTTCTTTTGGCAGGTTTGTGTCTTCATGTTTGGCTGTTTAAGGCCCTGTTCACTTGTGACCCATTTTTGAAACGGTTTTAAAAACGCTTTAAGCTTACCGCGCTTGTGTGTTCATTGTAATTCCATTAATCGTGTTAGGCTGCAAGAAACGGTTTAAAACACGGTCTCTGCTCATAAGTCGCTTCAGAGGTAAGTCGTTTGTCTGCGTGATGAGTGATGTATCCCATGATGCCTAGTGGTCCCAGCATCCTTTGCATTGTTTACAAATGCTGTGGAGACCGAGCTGTCATCGTAGCACTCCTGTTGACAGCCTTAACACTGCATGGTAGCCTGTGTTTCATTGTTAAGGTGAATTTCCACATATATCCTTTAGCACCAGTAGAATATTTTTAATATTTATAAAGCACCGCCGGGAGCCAATGATGGAGAGGCATGAGGCTTAACATAATTGCCGTTACTCATTTTAGATGACCCTGTCTGTCTTGGGTGTTGCAGGTTGTATTAGGATATGTGAGTAGCAGCATGATAAAATCATATAATGGTTTTCACATCTGTTTGAAGCTGCTGTGTCTGGATATCACATATTCATGGTGTCTGACTAGATGTGAGGTGCATAACTTGCCGATGATTCCTGAAGCTGACAACTGATGCTGTTACAGCATGCAGTCATTATCTCAAGTGCTTTCTAAAGCAGTTTACAAGACAGAGACTGCCCACTAGCTTCAAAGTACTGGTATTTACGTTTTCCCTGTATGCCTGCAAACAGACAGTGAGGCTGCAAAAAATGTGACCCTATATTTATTTATGATTCCACAACTGCAGATTACTTTATTCTGCCACTGCTTAGCACTTTGCCTACTGCAGGTGTGCATGCAAGTGTATTTGTGCTGTTTTGCAGTTTACTAATGTGTCAGATTGCAGTAATCTGTAGTGGCTATGGTAATGTACTACAGTGACCTTCTACTGTGGTGTGTGTAAATGTGACAAAACATAGAAGTGATACGGCAGCCTTACCTTCATTGTGTTTTACAATTCTATGCATGATACTTGGTGCTCAGGGTAGGGTGGGGGACACAGTAATGAGCCAATGTTCTTTTTTGTTTGGAGGAGGGCTACGTAAACACATAATAATTACATGTGGATATTGCTTATTTGCAGATACTGATCATACTGAGAGAAGATGGTACGTCTTGTTTGGGTACCATAGGTGGATGAGTACCTGTAAATAGCAACCTGCAGAATAGACCCACAGCAAATGAAAAACAGCTGCAGACAGTTGTGATTTGAGAAAACTGCTGTTGTCTCCTTTTTGCTACTCCAGTGCACCACCATCTAATCCAACACTTGCATACCCAAAGTGGCTACTGCACAATTGCTATCCACAGTGCTGATTAATTCTGTGCAGATAGCTTTAATAATGACAGCATTCTGATTTCTTATGCGGCAAAAGATCATGAGAGAAAAGCTTAACATGATCCACCAAGCTAGGGTGAACAGACAAAGAACCATTACCCAAGTAACAGTGACATTGGCTCAAAGTTTGCGCTACATACAGAATTCCTTAACAGCCTACTACATGGGTAGTACAGTGCAGAGCACAGTATGGATCGTGGATCACAATGACAGTTGGTGGGAAGATATTGTTGTTGTGAATTTGTGACTCTCATGAATTTGTGACTCTCAGACTTTAGCTCTTTTATTCCTTCCTGGTAATTACATCTGTGAAATCTCCCCACTATAGAGATCTGTGAGAGACTTCTCTGAGGGGAAATTTTTCGAATAACTTTTATAATTTTATTTTTAGTTTTGTATTGTTGTGTTGTTAAGTAGCCCAGGTTGTGAGAGGACTGGTGGGCTTATTTATTTATTTAATTTACGCGTTAGGCAGGTTAGGTTTTCTACTGTTTAAGTTATATATCTTGGTTAGTTGTTTGTTTGAAGTTGGTTTGATTAATTAGTTGGGTGGGGGTGGAGGTGTGAAAAGGCTTGGCTGTGATTTGGGGTTTTTAAATGTGTTTAGTTATTGTTGTTAGTCAGCTTGTTTTAATTCTTAAAAGGAACTGGTTTTACCTACTTTTATTGTTTTCTGAGGATTTGCTCTGTTTGAAATGTGTCTTCTTGTGGGCTTCCCCCCCGGTCGTACGCTACTCAGTCTCTGCTCTTCACTCCCTCCGCCCCTTCTATACCCCCCTCTGGCTTTTTCCATCTACCAACACTGTTGGGCTTTAGGTATTGCCTGCAGGAGGGGGGGCCGGGGGGCTGAACAGTGGAGGCGAGATGAGCAGAGCACTCCCATTCAGGTGACTAAGCCCAGGAGACACTCTGGGGCGAAGTGGAACCTAGTGCATGGGCCATCCTGTTTGGTCCCCATACCCAAGGGCACCATCCTTAGTGATGGGCAGGTGGTCGGGGCAGTCCAGGAGTCCTGTCCAACCCGGGCGATGTTGTGCAATGCCAGGTCCGTCCGGAACAAGGCGGCAATAATTTCTGATCTTGTTGTAGCCGGACCTGGCTTGCATCACTGAAGACCTGGCTGGATAACAATGCGGGACCCGATATTGGAGCCGCCAATTCCAGCTGGGTATACAGTGATACATTGCCCAGAGTTGGACCGAAGAGGTTGAGGTCTGCTTTAAGACCAAATTGCATCTCATCAGTGTACCAGTAGAGAGACTCTTCTTTTGAATGTGCCATTGTAGCAGGTGTGGATATTCAATTGTCTCATCTACCATCCACCAGGAGATGAGAAGCAATTCCTTAATGAAGTAGCAGACTTCATTGTCGACCTGGCATTTGAGTTGCCCAGGCTGATGGTCCTGGGTGAATTTAATGCATGGATTGATGATGAACTCTCACAATTTGGACAACACTTCCTCCAGTTAATGGATTCACTGTGCCTAACACAGGTGGTTACCACTCCTACTCATAAAGCTGGCCATTCTCTTGACTTGGTCTTCCTCCTGGGGATCGAGGCTTCTGATGTGGGGGCTGAACCAGTCAGTTGGTCAGATCACTACACTGTGAGATTCAATTTTGGTGCCCCTCCTTGTAGGCTGACCCCTGTGGAGATGGTCAAGTTCCGCCCCTTGCGGAATGTTTCCTCTAATCGCCTTGCGGCGCTTCTTGACCTATCAGAGGTTTCTGTGCATTGCAATGATCCAGAGGCATTGGTTGTGGCTTATAATACTGCAATTACCTCTGCCCTGGATTTTATTGCTCCAGTTCGTGTGCGTCTTCTCTCTCTCCGACTCGAACCTCATGGTTTGATGGGATTCTGAGGGAGTTGCAGTGAATTGGACGCAGGTTAGAACGTTGTTGGTGGAGGTCTGGCCTGGATGCCGACCACCTTAGACTGCTAGAACATTATCAGTTCTATCAGTCAGAAATCTCCCGTAAGAAGGCAGAGTTCCTGTCCGGGGAAATTTCTGAAGCGCAGAACCGACCTGCTCAGCTTTTCAGAACTGTGGACAGATTGTGCAACCCAACCTGTCTACAGCTCCGTAGAGCATTGTCACAATCACAGTGTGATGAGATTGCTCAGTTCTTCACTGATAAGGTGGCCAACATTAGGGCAGACATCGGTTTGGCACATTCTATTCTAGTTGTGGGTGCCCAGGACCTGGTCACTATCCCTTTGTTTTCCTGGAGTACCTTCAACCGCCTGGAAATCGTGGATGTTATGCGGATTGTCCAGGGGCTGCGTCCTACCTCCTGTAGTTTAGATCCAGGTCCCACACCCTTAATCTTAGGGTGTGGTGATTCTATTCTACTGGCTCTAGCACAGATAGTCGGGTCCTCTCTTGACTCGGGTGAATATCCCCTGTCCTTGAAAGAGGCAGTGGTGACACCCTTGTTGAAGAAACCGTCTTTGGACCCGAATGTCTGGCTAACTACAGACCTATCTCGAACCTCCCCTTTGCAGGGAAGGTGATTGAGAAGGTGGTAGCAGCCCAATTGGAGAACCACTTGACCATCCATAGCATCTACGAACCTCTCCAATCAGGTTTCCATAAGAGGCATAGTACCGAGACTGCGCTGGTTTGGGTGCTCAATGATCTCCTGATGGTGAGAGACCAGAGAAAATGGTCTATCCTGGTGTTACCGGATCTATCTTCAGCATTTGACACCATCGACCATGGGGTTCTTTTGGAGTGCCTGAGATGTATTTGTGGCCTCTCTGGGGTTGTGCTCAGATGGTTCATATCATACCTCACTGGAAGATCTCAGAGGGTGGTGTCAGGGGTTTTTCCTCTGATCTTTTCTCTCTTTTTGTGGGGTCCCTCAGGGCTCTGTATTGTCCCCATGTTGTTTGCAGTGTACATGATTCCCCTCGGAGACATTGTGAGACTGTACAGGTTGGGTTTTCACTGTTATGCAGATGATACCCAACTGTACCTGTCCTTCGCACCTGACCAGGAAGGAGCTGTCTCAGTATTTAATAGCTGTCTGGAGGAAATCCAGGATTGGATGAGGTCCAGTTGGTTGAAGTTGAATTCTGGGAAGACCGAGGTGTTGGTTTTGGATCTGGATCGCCGGATAGGGGGACCTGTGGCTGGCTCCCCCTCTGGGGTGTTTTGTGGGGATGTCGAGTTACTGTTCTCTGAACGGGTGCGAGATCTGGGGGTGATCTTAGATGTTGGACTGACTTTAAGATCTCAAGTGTCAGCAGTGGTAAAATCTTCGTTTTATCATCTGAGAAACATTGCCAGAATCAAGCACCTCGTTCCGTCCGGTGATCTGCCAACTTTGATCCATGCCTTCGTGACCTCATGCCTGGACTATTGCAACTCGCTTTACCTTGGGCTTCAAGGGGTTGATATCCGCTGCCTTCAGCTGGTACAGAATTCCGCAGGTCGAGTACTTACAGGTACTCCTAGAACATCACATATTACTCCGGTGCTGCAGGATCTGCATTGGCTACCAGTTCAGTGGCGGATCACCTTCAAAGTTGGATTACTGACTTTTAAATCCCTACATGATCTGGGCCCTGACTACCTGAAAGATCTCCTGACTCCTTACCTCCCAGTGAGGTCACTCCGCTCAGCCGATGAGGGGTTGCTAGAGATTTCTAGGGTCACACTGAAATCAGCCGGTGCCCGGGCTTTTATGTTTGCAGCACCAACCCTTTGGAATTTTCTACCACGTCAGATAAGGGAGTGTTCGACCATGGGGAGCTTTAAACAAGGTCTTAAATCCTTTTTATGGAATAAGGCATATGGCCTTGATTAATGTTTCGTATTTGTTTTTAACAGTTTTTATATTACGGTTTGTATTTAATATTTGTTTGTTCTGTTTGTATTTAATCTTTCTGGAGTGCGCCTTGGTTTTTGAAAAGCGCAATATAAATAAAGTTTATTATTATTATTATGACGTGGAGCCATGAACAATGGGTGTCGAATTTTAGAATGTCTAGAGACACATTTCAGTGGATCTGCACAGAGATTACTACTTGATAGAAAGGCAAAATACCTGACTACGAAAGCTAATTAAAGTTGAGAAGTATGTGGTTATTGCATTGTGGAGACTGGCCACCAATAAAGAGTACCGCTCTCTGAGCCATCTTTTGGTGTTGGTAGATCAACTGTTTGCCATATTTTGCTGGATGTGTGCACGGCTTTGGTTAAGATTCTTATGCCACGGGTCATAGCTGTACAACATGTGGAAGATGTTGTGTCTGGTTTTGAACAAGACAGGGTTTTCCAAATTATGTGGGTGCTGTAGATGCAACACATTTTCAAATTATCTGTCCACCATTCAATGCTACGGAGTACTACAATAGGAAATGTTTCTATTCCATAGTGATGCAGGCATCGGTAAATCACAGATACTAGTTCCTTGATATAAATGTGGGATGGCCAGGAAAGGTCCACGATGCACGAGTCTTTAAGAATAGTGCATTATTTGAGAAGGGACAGAAGGGTGCTCTATTCCTACCGCTGCAACAAGTGATTCAAAATGTGCAGGTGCCTATGGTAATCATTGGAGACCCAGCCTATCCTCTATTGCCGTGGCTTATGAAGCTGTACTCAGATTATCATGACACAGTAAAAAGACTGTTTAACTACAGGCTGAGTAGGGCTCACATGGTCATCGAATGTGCGTTTGGTAGATTGAAGGGCAGATGGAGGTGTCTTCTGAAACGCAGTGACTTTCACATTGACAATGTGCCAATGATTATATCTGCCTGTTGTGTTCTGCACAACATTTGTGAGGGAAAGGGTGAACAATTCAATTCTGCCTGGATGGAGTTTGATGATCACAACAGCACTCCGCAGCTGGACCAAGAAGCGTACATAGCTTAGGACATAACTGTAGCTGCCCAAACAAGACAAGCTATGCTGATCAGAGATGCTCTTGCTCACCACTTTTCTGCTGAAAATGGGCCTTGACTTTGATATCCTGTGCACATATTCTGGCAAATATCCTGTGTGTATATGAGATGGCCATTTGTGGACTTCTATACTTGTGTGACACATTAATTACAGCTTATGTTATGTGTCAGCTGTGCCCAATAAGTGTCACAAATTACAACAAACTGTGATTGCCAAAAACAGGACAAGAAAACACATGTACATTCTATTTCATAACCCCAAATTTATTGTGTTAAAATGTTTACAAACTTGTTTAATGTTACCCTTTGTAGTGGAAGACATGTGATTTTGCAACCAACAACACAAGTTATGTGGCATTGAGAAACTTTAATTGTTGTACCATATGTTAACCTTAATAACACTGTTAAGTATCATGTCTTAAAAACATGTTTATAGCCAGCCCAGTGGCGCTGAGGGTTGAGGCGCTGGACGCCACACCTCGCGTCACGCCAGCGACCTGGGTTCAGGAACGAGCCCGGGAGCTGGGGGTCGGCAGGGAGGGAGTAGGATTGAGTGTCCCAGAAAGAACAGCCTCTCTCCCTGGGAGCAGGGGTATCCCAGTGCAGGAGGGCCTCGTGGAGACTGGAGGCCCACTGCCGCTGGGAAACACAAGTTCAGAGCCAGAGGCTGACGCCTGGCTAGAGTGTGGGTGGACGCGCACATGCTCGCGGCCGTGGCATCAGTGCACGCCTGCCGGCTCAGGGGACAGAAAAGGGGAAAACTGGGGTACCAGCCATGGCAGCATGATGGCTGTCTCTCGCAGCAGACTCTCTCGGCGCCTGAGGGCGTGCGGTGTACTGGATCCTGATTGGGGTGGGTTGAGCTCCGGAGGGAGTGCTCCCCACCACCCCGCCGTGCGGGGAAAGCCATGGGGCCGTGGA
The DNA here is from genome assembly GCA_016271365.2 of Neoceratodus forsteri. Classification (NCBI taxonomy): domain Eukaryota; kingdom Metazoa; phylum Chordata; order Ceratodontiformes; family Ceratodontidae; genus Neoceratodus; species Neoceratodus forsteri. The sequence goes on from CM028137.1 coordinate 197,595,251, forward strand.
GGCCCGAATGTGGACGGAGAGGCAGTCCAAAGGAGAGATGGGGGCCAGATGGACGTGAGGGAGATGCTGGGACATGGGAAGAGGTAAGGTGGACTGGTGGCTCCTGGGGGGATAAAGAAAATAGCAAAAAAAAAAAAACATGTTTATAAGTTGTACTCATGTTATACTCAACTTTAAAACCACATGCATCGATCAACATAAAGTTATAATAAGTAACACAACTGTCCAAGTTTTCATTATTTTATTTTACAACATTCCAATATTTAACTCGAACTTTACTTTTCCATATAACAGTACATGACTATTGAACAGCATACTGCAAAACATTAGCAGTATCCCACCTTTGTAAGCAATCAATTGTAACCAACATGAATCTGTGTGATTTCAAAGATCAGTCCAAGTTATACTTTCGAAATAGCTCTTCATTCATAGTTCAAGCTTGTCCACCCACCATGTACCCAGAGTACAGGGCATGGTTAGCTGCTTGCTGGAAATTATGCATGCTGCATGACACTATGTGTGGTTGTTGCTGGACATTCGACTGCTGCATCGGTTGCTGCTGGACATTTGACTGCTGATATGGGGTACTCGAGTATGACTGAGTATCTGTCATTGGATGACAAACTGTTGGAACTGACTGCTGGACATTACTCTGTGGGCACATAATTTGTAGCAGCGCTTTGAAAATGCTGCATTTGCTCAGTCTCGTGCTTCTGCATCCTTTCCTCCATTTCTCTGTCTGTAGCTACTCTTTCATGCTCCAGTTGCAGAATCTTGTCATACTGCTCCCAATCAGTTTCCTGGTGGGCTCAAAGGCACCCTCAATGATTTCCTGTATCCGAGACAATTTCCTTTTTTCTTAAATTAGTCAAGGGTTCTGGTACACTTCCTTTCGAGGATGATGTGACTCTGAATATGAAGTGATGGAAGTGGAAGGACCTGTTCATCCTCATCCAAATGTTCAGTTGCTGGTACTCCTTCAGAGGAATAATTGATCTGAGGTTCAGTGCTTGTACTTGCATTAGACATGTCATTGTCTGCAACAGCAAAACAGTTATAGTATTAAAGGCTGACACTGATTTAGCATACATTTCAATGTTACTTGACAGAAGCATGCTGACAGCAATGTAGGAACTCATAGTTGCTTTCCTTTCAGGTGTATATTGCAATCATGTGCACAATTGTCACCACAATTGTCTGTGATTAGTTTATTCATGAAATGATAAGAAACCCATTACATAGTGATAGTTGAACATGCTCTGATTTCCTGCACTGCATTTCATGGCACAACTGCTTTGTGTATGTATCGCTACATCAGTATATGTTTGAAGGCCATTATATGCATCACAACACTTATATGCCACTATTTTTGTCACCCTGATTACATTGTCCAGACACAAGTGAGACAGATGTAGTCAACACTGGATTCCACAGACAAGCGGGCTCTTTATACATGATAGTACTCCAATTAAACACTCACCACCTCCATTAAAACATGAAAGTAGAGCAGGACAATGTGTGATGTCAGCAAATCTTCCAGCAAGACAACTATCAAAGTGTCCTTTTTTGTATAACAAGGGGAAGGGGGATACATCATGACAGACTGAGGGAGCAATTGTTGCAAATATTCCATCATTGTCCAGACACCATACTCAGTTGAGTGATCGTTGAATACTTCCTTTCAGGAATACTGAAATGTGAATCCACATTAATTGTGAACATAAGGGTTTAGTGGACAGACGTACTACCTCCAGCCATATAATTTCTGCACAATGAGGAATCGGAGGCACATCATCAGTACACACAGAAAGGCACATCATGCTCTTTCCAGATTATCATCAGGTGCAGAGTGGGATACTATGAAAATAATTCTGCATACCTTCAGCATATAGAACTTCATATGTCACATCTTCAGTACGGGCATGCTCTTCTTCCTCATCAGCATCACCAGTCTGTATCAACAGAGTGGCACTGAAGTGGAACGAGTTCCCAAAATTCGGTCTATCTCATCATAAAATGGGCATGTCACTCTACCAGCACCCGACCTACAGTTCGAGTCTTTGACCTTATGATACCGCATTTTCAACTGCTTGATTTTCTCTCGGCACTGCTTACCGACCGATCGTGACCACGAGCTATCAGATGAGCGAGATTTGCTCATAAATTTTCTATTTAACAGTAGCTATTCAGCTCCTCTTGCACAGACTGCATTAACCAGTACTCTATCAATATTTTGGTTGCTTCCTCTGACCAGCTGGCGGAACGATCCGTCATGATGACTGCTTTGATAGCAACACAAATTTACCGCGCTTTCACTTCCACATTTGATCTCAGCTGATCAATTGGGAATTGTGGGATGCTGAATGACTGGGGCTGCTAGGCTACAGCACAGTTTGTGTACACACTGAAAGGAAAAACTGTGCTTCACATAAAACATTTTAAAAACTGTGCTAGAGACTACCTCCTCAGCTGGGTTAAAGAACGTTTTTTAAAAGATTTAAGTTCACTGTAAGTATGAACGCAGTTGGTTAATAAGCTTTTAAAACGCTTTTAAGGCACTTAAACATTTTAAAAGCAATAAGTGTATAGGGCCTAAGATTTATTTAAACACTTCAGGCATCATCTGTTTGATTCAGTAATGTACTAAACTTGGGTTTGAAATACTGCACAAGAGATTTGGAGATTGTTACATTTAGAGTGCTGCAGCTGACTGTTATTATCTATCTTAATTGTGTTAATTTCAGTGTAGGGACTGTTTTAGAACTCAGCAAATTACAGGGGTGGTTTCTTAGTGTTTTCAGATGCAGGTGAGTGATGTCAGTAGAGTAAGTATAAATGGTATTTATTTTAACTCTGCTGATGTCATCAGGATTTATTTCACTCCAGTGAAAATAACTTGGTTTATTTCACTGGAATTGGTCTCACTTCCATGGTATAAATATATATATATATATACATATCTATCTATATACACACACACACATATATAAAATAACTGGGTCTTCTTTTTAGCCATTGGAAAACCGTGGTGTTATTTGTCATAATAAAGGAGTGGTTATTATGGCAAATGCATGACAGTTTCCATCGCTCTTTGTCATGCTGCAGCTTTTCCTCAGGACCACTGGCCACCTTGTCTTTCCACGGGAGACAGAACTGACACTCAGACTGGCAGTAAGTCACTGCCACAAACAAAATTAAAAAATTAGAACATAAAAAAATCTAGGGATCCAGGCAGACATAAATGAGTTAAAATAAAAAAAATTGAAATAAATAAGAAAAATGACCATGGATCACACACTCAAACCTAAATGTGCCACGGCTGCACAGGAACATTTTTATTTTATATAATTGCTGTGGCCAAAAAGGAAGACCCAGCAATTATATAAAATAAAATATGGAGTGATGTGTGTAAACTCCAAGTTTATACACACCCTCGGGGTAAGATGTTTTTCACAAACCCCTTGAGCTTTGCTCTTGGGGTTTATGTAGCATCTAACCCCTCAGGGTGTGTGTAAACTTCGCTACACAACCACCTATACTTTATTTAGATATATATATATATATATATATGTGTGTGTGTGTGTGTGTATATATATATATATATATATAGGATACATGAGGTAGTATGATATGGAAAATATTTTCACTCTTCTAGAGTGATCTCTGAATACTCACGAGTGGCGAAGCCACGAGTGAGGTTTCAGAGGTCACTGTACAGGACTGAACATGTTTCCCATATCACAAGAGCGCACATCATATATCCTATTTATACAATGGGGCCCTCATTGTTGCAAAAAGGTTTCCAGGGGTGTAATAAATGGCGTTTATTTTAACTCTGCTGATGTCATCAGGATTTATTTCACTGCAGTGAAAATAACTTGTTTTATTTCATTGGAATATGTCTCACCCCATTGTATAAATATATATATATATATATATATATATATATATATATATATATATATCACCACTATAGTAACGCTTGAGCTTGCATTTTAATGTTAAACCTCAAATAATTTTAGTCTGAAATTTTATGGTAGAAAGAGCCAATACAGAACAGGCCACCATTTAGCTGGTGAAAAAATATTAATCCATTCCAAAGTTATAGCATTTTTAAGGTCCCATTATTTTCAATGGATTTTATTTTCAGGATTGATTCTTGAATGAAAAGGATTTTGCTCTGACGAACAAGGATCCTGTTTTCTTGAGGGGCTAATCCTTGTTTGCCAGAGAAAATCCTTTTTCATGAGCTGTCATCTTGTTTTTAATTTTACCTCAAAAAGTGTCATAACTGTGCCCAGGGATGTCTTTACAGACATGAAAGTACGTCTCTTGCTCAACAGGAGTTGATGAGCTGTTCTTGTGGTTTCCCACCTTTGTATGACCCTAGAACTTTTTGATTAGCTTAAATCCTTTTCACCACTTGCTAACTTCCTTTTTGCCATTCCTTGTTCAACATGATGAAAAGAAAATCAGTTGCCGACAAAGGAATTCCTTTTGATGACCAGATGGCCTGCTAGTAATCCTTTTGTTAGATGATTTTTATCACCATGACGAATAAGGATGGCAAAAAGGAATTCTACTGGTGAAAAAGGATTACCACTAGGTCCATCTGATCTTCAGAAGGGATATCTGGGCCCAATATTCAAAACTTAGCTCAGCCTTCACTACTCTTGCCCCTAGACTATGGAATTCCCTACCAGCGAGCACTCACACCTCCACCTCCCATTCCTGTTTTAAAGCTTCCCTCTGGGGCTTCCTCAAATCTGCCTTTACCTGCCTCTGCACTTAAGGTACTCCTGCTGCATGTCCCACTGTTTCTTACTGCTTTAGGGTGTAGGGTCTCCTGACCTTCCCTTCTGGTGAAACATACGGGGATCAATGAATCAGCTTGGGATGGATCCTTCCCTGCTCTACTGGATCAATTTGTGCTAGGCCATTTGTTTTATTCCTCTGAGTGATTCACTGGCTTCTCCTGTCCCCTTTTGTAATCTCCTTGATGTACTCCACAACCCCTAGACTACAAAGCCATGTTGCCTGCTATACTCAGCTGACGGCATGCCTCCTATGTACTATGTTATTATCTTCCTACCACTGGGTAGGTAAATGTCCTCTGGTGTTGCTGCAATTACCATGTTTATGACTGCTGCCCTTACTTGTACCTGCTCTTATTGTCTTCCTGTTGTACCTGAATGTATCTCTGTAATCTCCCGGGTCGCACCTGAAAATAGGCACTTGGTTGTCTAGTGTGCTTACCTGGTAAACAAAAACAAATAAATAAAAATAAAAAATAGCCCAGAACCATTTGCATACTATATTCAAAGGAATAGCCCAGTGGCTAAAACAGATTCATCTAGCGGGAAAATGAAGGCATGCAAACAGGGCTGAGAGTGCAGTGCAAAATAGACCAACAAATAAGGCAGCTCTGACTATAGCAACCGGGCAGTGCTAACTGCTGCAGCATCCCAGTGCACATATAGGTGGAGTAAGACAGTGTTGCAGCAGGTGGCCAATGTGGGTGATAGCACTGAAGTGGTGCACAACAACTGCAGACAACATTGCAGGCCACACACTGCAGAACTGTGCTATGGATTTCAGAGGTTTGCCTGGGGCTAACTTGTTTGCATGGTGCTAACACATTAGACCGGTGCAAACACATTAGTCTGGGGCTAGATTTTGCCGTATTCAAAGCTCCTACACAAATGAGCCTACTCAGGCAATCTGTGTGCGAGCAGCCACATTAGTATCTCATCATGGCCTGCTTTGCATACATTGCCATGTAGATTGTCTGGCGCTATTGCAAGGTGCACACAGCTCCACCTGTAGGTCGGACTGGAACTACAGGTCAGTACTGCAGCCTGTGTATGCTGACAGCTCCATCTGTAGGTCGGACCTAAGCAACAGTTCTGTAGCTGCAGGCTACCTTTGTACACAGCATCAGAGACTATGGAACCCTTACAGTAGGTCAGTTTCCCAAAAGTCTAGTGGTCCCCGCCCGATTCAAGAAACCCAGACATGTGGTAATGTAATAAGGAATATATCCTACCCAGTTGCAAAGGAGGAGGCCAGTCTAGTTATATGTACTCTCACACTGTTACAACAGAAAAGTGTGGGTCCCTCATTAACCGCATGATGCTACATGGTATGATCAATGGTGACAAACTGAAACTATACTGTCTGCATAATGATCCAGTGTTAATATACTAGGCACAGTATCTGTCTGATAGCGACCATTGGTGCCTACTGTTATGCATGCTCTGTGTAAATGTCAAGAAAAGGTTAAAATACACAGAAATATATTACTCTCAAATGGAGATGGAGAGAGGATCACAGATGTAGAAGTGGGTAGCCATCTGGGAACTAGCGACCATCGAACAGTATGGTTCACAATAAACTCAGCAATAGAGTCAAGCCATACAAAGACAAAAGTACTAGACTTTAGGAGGCTGACTTTTCAAATGGGTGAGTGCCTAAGGAATGCACTAGCAAATGGGCAGGAAGGAGGGGTGGAAGAACAATGAGGAATAATAAAACTGCCATCACAGAGGTAACAAGCCTTTGTGTGAAGCAAATAAACAAAACAAGACGATGTAAGAAACCACTATGGTTCTCAAAGGAAGTGGCAGTGAAGGTTCAAGAGAAAAAAAGCATTCAGGAAGTACAAGGAATCGTAGAAGGAGCAGGACAGAGAACTGTATCAGTTAAAGCAAAAGGAGGCTGGGAAGGCAGTCAGAACAGCAAAGGCCCAAACCGAGGAAAAGATAGCCAACTCAGTTAAGAAGGGGGATAAAACCTTTTATAGGTACATCAGGGAGCGAAGGAAGACCAAGGGAGGGATAGTGAGGCTTAATAAAAGGGAGGGTGGGCAGAGGGAGACTGTGAAAAGGCAGAGATACTAAACAAATATTTTTGCTCAGTATTTACAGAGGAAGAGGGGGAGGTACTTAAAACAAACAGTAGTAACACGCTGGATACAGAAGTTGATACTGGCCCATTTACAGAAGAAAGGGTTCTGAAAGAACTCTTAAAACTGAAGGTGGACAAAGCAATGGGGCCTGATAGGATTCATCCCAGAATTCTAAAAGAACTAAGGGTAGAACTAGTGACACCACTGACTACCCTTTTTAACAAATCATGGGAGGATGGGGTGGTACCCGAGGACTGGAGGAGGGCAGATGTGATTCCCCTTCACAAAAGTGGGAGCAAGGCAGAAGCAGGAAACTATAGACCTGTTAGTTTAACCTCAGTGATAGGGAAAATGATGGAATCACTTCTAAAGGAAAGAATTGTCGAGTATCTAGAGGCCAGAGGGGCACAGGACCCTAGGCAGCATGGATTCACAGCGGGAAGGTCATGCCAGACGAATGTGATAGATTTCTTTGACTGGGTGACCAAAGTAGTAGATCAGGGAGGGGCTGTGGACATGGCCTACCTAGACTTTAGCAAGGCATTTGACACAGTCCCACACAAAAGATTAATATACAAGTTAGCCAGCCTGGGAGTGGTCCCAAGATGACAGCCTGGGTAAAGCATTGGCTGGAGAATAGGACACAGAGGAGTAATAGTAAATGGAGTCCTCAGAAGAAAGGAGGTTACTAGTGGGGTCACCGTGAGGGTTCAGTATTAGGACGGTCCTCTCAATGTCTTTATAAGCGACATTGCAGAAGGACTGGAAGGAAAAGTACAACTTCTTTGCAGATGACACTAAGATCTGCAACAGAGTTGATGCACAGGGTGGGGTGGAAAGGATGAGAAGGGACTTGGCAAGGTTAGAGGAATGGTCAAATGTATGCAGCTTAGGTTCAATGCTAAGAAGTGCAAGGTAATGCATCTGGGAAACAAAACCCAGGGGAAGAGTACACAATGGGGGGTGAGATACTAACAACAACAAAATGGAAAGGGACCTGGGGGTAGTCATATTAGATGACCTAAAGATGGGCAAGCAATGTGAGAGGGCAGCAAGGAGGGCTTGGGGGATACTGGGATGCATAGGGAGAGGCATCACCAGTAGAAAACAGGAAGTTATTATCCCTCTGTACAGACAGCTGGTGAGACCCCATCTGGAGTACTGTGTGCAGTTCTGGAGACCCAATCTCCACAAAGACATAGACAGGATGGAAGCTGTCCAGAGGAGGGCAACTAAAATGGTGCAGGGTCTGCACCGGAAGACATATGAAGAGAGACTTAAGGAGCTTAATGTATAGCCTCGAGGAAAGGGGGGACATGATAGAAACTTTCAAGTACCTCAAGGGAATCAACAAAGTCCAAGAGGGTAGTATCTTTCAAAAAGAGTGTGCAAGAACAAGAGGGCACAATTTGAAGATGGGGCGGCTCAGAGGTAATTTAAGGAGTATTTTTCACAGAGAGGTTGTGGATGCATGGACGGCCTTCCGGAGGAGGTTGTGGAGTCAAAATCAGTGGTGGAATTCAAGCATGCATGGGATAGTCATAAGGCAATTCTGGTGGGTGGGGGTAGGAAGAAGTAGGCTGCTGGTTAACTAGGATCTGCAGCTTATCCAGTAGGTAGAGAAATGGGCAGACTGGGTGGGCCAAGCAGTCCTCATCTGCCGTCAAATTCTGTTTCTATGTTTCATATAGGGCACCAGTCATAAATGTCATGCAACAACACAATCACCATTGTGGGACTCATACAAGTGACAATGATGTAATACTACTGACAGAACCATAGCACACTCTTTGGGCTAACAGTGCCTCAAACGGGGTCTACACGCCTCCACTGTGAAAAAGAGCCTGCTGCCACACTCCCCCAAACTCTTGCTAACAGACGTCCTCTCATAGCCCTTTGGGTTAACAGCACCTCAGATGGGGGTCTACACACCTCCATGGTGAGAATAGCCTGCTGCCACCCTGAGCCCTTGCTAGCAGGTACTGCCTGGCCAGTTTTTTCTGGAAACTCAAGGCTGCATGGCTGTCTTTGTAAAGTTTCTAAGGACAATTGTCTTTATCTTAGAACAGCTCTTATTGGCTGTCTGTGGAACATGAGCTCCTTGTTTGGTTCCTCATCCTGCCAGGTTCCAAATTCCTCCTGACTGGACTGTGTCACTACCATCGACCAGTTTACTTAACCTTTGTTTCCCTAATCCAGTATTGCCTCTGATAGCTGGTCTGTTTTAATACTCAGTGCTAGTTTAAAGTGTTATTAACTGCATGTTAACCATATTTGTTTGTGTGTCTACTTTTCCATTTGCAGATTATACTGCAAAGCCACTAGGGGGTAACAAGACGTGTAGATTGCAATCCTCTTCCCACCGCTCTCCTCTAGACTTCTGTCCTGCATCATTCATACCTAAATTCTCTGCCTTTCGCCCCTTTCTGTAGAGTCCCTTGCACAGTCTCCCAGGCTATCACTAGGCATACAGTGTGGCATCCAAACCAGAGTTTGAACCAGGTACCTTTCGCTCCAAAGGTGGCAAACCTACCACTGTACCACTGTGTCTGCCACAATGTTAGGTGTCAACAAAACCCACTCATACCTGCCCATGGTCACATCTACCACCACTGTACTCCCTCATAACACCCACCTACACAAATTAACCATACTACTGTTGTTAACCATGTTTACCCTGCTCAGCAACAAACCCCCAGTTGCCTCTGATATGTACACTCCTTTGCTGCTGGGGGAGCACCTCACCCCTCATAGCCTCTCCATCACCCTGTCTCTCCCCATACCCCCTGCACCCTCCCATCTCTCTGTGCCTTGAGCCATCCATGTTTGTTCCTCCACCTGGCCATCCCAGCCCTCATGTAGCTGCCCATTCCCTGCTCATCACCTTCTAAGCTTGTCAGCCGCTGCTACCCGGCAAAACACCACCAATTCATGGCCCTTGTCAGGATCTTCCACTTGCTTCTTCTACTATCTGGCAATGTTTACCCCAATCCTGGCCCAGCAGCGCCTCCCCCAACTGCGGTCACCCACGGGGCTTCGAATAGCCACTATGAATATCTGCAGCCTGCCTAAAAAAATGGCACCCCTACAATACTGGATGGCACAGCACCAACTAGACATTCTGGTTTTAACAGAAACCTGGCTGTCAGCCAAGACCCCAGACTCATTTGTCTCTGTTCCTGGCTACTCTCTCATTAGGCTTGTTCATAATGGCACCTTCTATGTAAATGACTTACTGCATTACCAAGCCCTACCTGCACCCTCCCTAGACCATGGTGTCCAAGCGCTTTCAATAAAACTGTCCCCTGACCCAAACCGTGCTTCTCTTACTCTCACCGTCACCTACATCCCACCCTGAAGCCAATCCCCCTGCCTGTTAAGTGCTCTCTGACAACCTAGCCAGCCACCCCCACAAAATGGAACAAATCCTAGTTGGGGATCTCAACATAAACTGGCTGGCGAGCTCATTAACACATGCCAAAGATACCTTTGCTGCGTTAGATATGACCCAACTGGTATGCCAGCCTACCAGGGCCAACCCCACTAATGAAACCCACACCCCTATTACATATCCTGCTCACTAATCATCCCCACCATATTGCCGACCTGGGTGTCCTACCCAATGCCTTAAGTGACCACTCCCCAATCATCTTCAGCCGGTCCTGTCAGCTACCTAAACCACCATCAAATATCACCTTTCATCGTCGACTACACCCAGGAGGCATAGCCAAACTCAAACAATATCTAATTAACTGGGACTGGTCCCCTATTTCCCAGGTCCAGCACATAGATGATACATTGCACTACTTCACCACCACCTTTAATACCGCCTGTGATGCTTTTGCACTGACCATCAACATGACCACTAAGAAACGTAGTGCCCCCTGGATCACCCAGAACTTCTACAACAGTTCAAAATGCGTGACAACCTCTGGCATCAGTGCCACTACTTCCGGTTTGCTAAGCAATAGGCAGGCCTGTATTGCTGCCTGCAATAAGTGTACCTGGGCAATCCACAAGGCCAAGACGGAGCACTACATAACCACCCTATCCACCTCCTGGAGTAGCACAAGACAGTTCTGGGATAACATCAAGGAGCTTAATGGTAAATCCCGCTCCCCCCATCACAACTTAGTGTTAACGGTACTACCACCACAGACACAATTCATATAGCTAACTGCCTCAACTCCACCTTCTCAGACCTCAGCTCAGTCCTTCCTTTCAACTTTTTTGATCCAATTCAGCCTACCCCACTGCCTGAGTTCCTCCACCTCCCCTTCAAGCTCAGAATCATTACCCCTACAGAAGCAAAAGCCTACCTGTCCAAAGCCCTCTAGAGCTCCAATTACTGCAAAGACGCCTTCAATATGCGTATCCTATACCTTGCGCTAGACTCAGTTATCTCCCCACTCATGGACCTTCTAAATCTGTCCCTGCACCTGGGCCAGTTCCCAACCTCTTGGAAAATGGCAGTGATAACACCAGTATTGAAATGTGGCAACAGCTCCCTCTCAAACAACTACCAGCCCATCTCGATTCTCCCCACACTCTCTAAAGCCATTAAAAAAATCATGGCCAATCAGCTCACTGACTATCTCCTCGCACACAACCTCTTATGTAGGGAGCAGCATGGTTTCAGAGCTGGTCATAGCACTACGACTGCCCTCACAGAATTCGCTAACTCCCTGCACTCCACGCTTGACAAGGGGCACCTTGCAGGGGCCATGTTTATAAACCTTTCAAAGGCCTTCGACATGGTTTCTCATCCCCCAGTTCTTAACACATTACAACAAACTGGGATCTGTCATTGTCCACTCTCATGGTTTTCCAGCTATCTTTCAACTAGAACTCAATGTGTTAAAATTAATAATATCATATCTACTATGTTGCCTGTGTGCTCAGGAGTTCCCCAGAGATCTATCCTAGGTCCCCTGCTGTTCAGCATATACCTCAATGCCATGCCTAAATCCTGCCCTGGCAACCTTCCCCTCTACGTGGACGACGCTGTTCTTTATGCCGCACATCCTGATCCTCTCTCTCTCTCTCTCCAGGGTACCTTACAAAACTCCTTCTCTCAGATTGAACACTGGTTTGCTGAATACAGATTGGTGCTCAACATTAAAAAAAATGAAGACAATGCTGTATGCCCACTGCCAAAACAGATCAAAGGATTACCCCTGAAATACTCTCCACCTCTCATCCCACTGGAACAGGTACAAAAGTGTAAGTATCCATGTATTACGCTTGACTTTTCCCCTCTCGCCACCTAACATATAAAAACCTCACCTCCACCACCAACACCTGCATTGGTCTGCTTTACAGACATAAAGACTGCCTGCCACCTGAGCACTTCACCTAGCCATTACCTCCTTAGTCTTATTGCTGGTGGACTATGGCTCACAATCTATGCTGCCCCGATCCTTGGAGCTTCATCAAATACAAGTAGTCATCGATAAGGCCTGCCAGCTCCTCTCTGGTGCTGACAGAAATACACATACCTGCATTCTATACACACTCACCGATATCCTCTCCCTTGAGGAAAGACTATTATTCCAGACCTGTCTCTTCACAAAAAACATCCTCCTGGGTTTAACCCCAACAGGTGTCATGGCTTCTCTTCAGGCAGCAACCAACTCAGTGTCCACACGGGCCACCCCAAAAACTATCTGGAAGGTGCCTTGGGTCACGACCACCCTGGCCCAGCGATCCTTCCCCCTTAGAGCTCCATCCTGGTACAATGCCCTCCCACCGGCCATCACAACAATCACCAATCTAGGTCCTTTTAAAGCTGCCTCAAGGGCCTATATCCTCTCCTCCTCACATCAATGGCAGTGTAACCAGTAACCCAGATCCTGCACCACTGGGCTAGGCCATGCACCTACCCTTGGCCTGGCAGGAGAGCCCTCACTGTTTCTAGCCTACAGGCTCCTCACCTTCCTCGGTTACCATATAGTTGCACTGGACTATGAATGCATTGTATTATGTATAAGACAAGGCCTCCCTGAGGCGGCTTACTACCAACTCATATCATGCATTGCTTTAGATACCAATTGTATAGGTCTTAGCCGCTCATTAGGTAAATATGTCTATAATTCTGCCCTGTTTTAGCTACCAAATGTATGGGTATTAACCAGTGCTCATTGTACTTATACTTTGTATGACTGCTCACCCACATTTATTCTATGTATGTACTGTATGAATGCCTATGTTTTATTCTGACGTGGAACCTTTGGAAACAAGTCTATGACTCAACGGGTTGTAATTCTGATTTCCTAAATAAATAAAATCCCGAGGCATACCTCCTAGCCATACCACATTATGAGGAACAGTTCCTCATTTCAACAAAGAAATGCCCTCAGAGCCATATTGAATGGATACTGTCCCATGTTGTACACTGAAATTATAAAGTTGTAATCCAAACAATGAATGTGAAATGTGTTGTGTGCAATAAACAGAACACTTTGTGACCATGAAAACAGATATGTACACAGTGTGCAGAACTTCTGTCTTTTGATCTGATGAGGTGTTCCACATTTTGCCTAAGTATTCCACATTCTGAACTAAATATTCCACATCTAGAGGTTGAAAGTTCAAGAGGTATGTTCTGAGGATGATATGAAACAATCAATATGTCATCATCCCTGGTAGTCCAGTTCCTCCCCCCAGCCCCCAATCCCTGATACATGTCATAATCACATCTGTCATATCCCTGGTGGTCAAGTGGTCCTCTCCACCCCCGATCCCCAATCACAGACACATTTTATAACAATAACCTTCACATTCCCTGGTATTTCAGTGTTCCCTACTCACCCCTGCCCCATCATGGACACATTTCATAACAATAACCCTCATTCCCTGGTACCTAGTGTCCCCCACCCCGATCATGGACACCTGTTATAATGATAGCCCTCACAGTCCCTGGCAGTCTAGTGGTCCCTCTCCAACCCTGATCCCCTACATCCGGTTACATGTTATTAGAAACCCTCACTGGGCATGGTAATCCACATCCACCACAGCCCCGACCTCCTAATGATAAATATCATATTATCCCCGTGCTTTAGTGGACTGCAACAGCAGGTTAGATTAGTGCACTTTTTCAGCAGTACACTGTGTTTCAAGCTAAAGTCATTGTTTCCAATAGTAGCCTTTTGTATAAGCACCTAATTGCATTCTCTCTTCTGGAATCAGCTGTTGACCTCACCGTTTAAAACTCACTGTTATGACATGGAGCCCTTCTTATTAAACCACCTCATGTATGTCACAGTTGTCATTTTTCAAATTCTGTCCAAAATGTGTTTTGTGCCTGCACTGTACATTGGTGTTGCACCCATGAGGAGTTAGTTTGGAGGGGACTGAAAAGTTTCTGCACCGGTGCATGAGGTGGGGTAATAACATGGCTGTGGTAGCAATTTGATGACTGTTGTGCTACAACCAGAAGCCCAGGGGCTATAGCTTCCTGTGCTTCCACAGCTAGATATACATACATATTTGTGGAGGGATGGGAGTGGAGGGTCCAAATGACCCTGCGCTCCCAAAGTAAAATAAGGATACTATTATACTATCTCAAACAGTAAGGAAATAAATTGCAAAAACTTCATTAGTGCATCAGTTAGGGTTCCACCATCAAAAGTAGGGAAATGTGACATTAGGGTTACCAGCTCTAAAACCCCATTCCCTACCCTGCACAGACCCACAGGCGGGGGAGGCCTGGGGTTGTCAACCCCTAAAGCTCACCCCTATTTTCATGCTGTACCCATGCCACCTTATTTTCTAATGGAATGGGTGAGTGTTAGATGACAATCCCATGCTGAACCCACATGGTCTGTGCAGGGTAGGGAATGGGGTGTTAAGATTGGAAACCCTAATGCTACATTTCCTATTTTTGATAGTGGAACTTTAACTGATGCATTAATGAAGTTTTTGCAATTAAGTTCCTTACTTTCATTTGCAACATATATATATATATATATATATAGAGAGAGAGAGAGAGAGAGATTGTAAGGTGCTTTACTTGAATTTGATTTATTTAGAATGCTTCGTAAGGAAAGTTATAGGACTCAGCAGTATGTGTGACAGCGAAAACAAAATGGTTTTGTTAAATGCAAGCTGAAAATAGAAAATAGAGTTAAAAATCTATGTTTCGACCTTGGGCCTTCTTCAAGAAATATCTAAAAGAGAAAAAACAAAGTTAGTGTAGAGGGCAAGTAAAATGAGGGATATATATGTGGGGAAAGAAAAAAGGGGAGGCTTAGGGAGAAGAAGTGATAAATGGCAAGAGTAAGAAAGAATCTGTAAATAGGCAATGATGGGAAAAACAAGGCATAATAGGAGTAAATGAGTAGAGAAGTCTCCAGGTGGGGACTAATTAACAGGGCCTAGTAAGAAGGATGAAAGGTGACAAATGTGGGGAAGGAGACAGAGGTGGAGACTTATGGTGAAAATGAAAAGAAATTAAATGTGTACAGATACAAACAGACTTTAGGGAAAATAACGGGTGGCTGAAAGATGTTAATGGAAAACAAGTCTATCATTTAAACCAGAGGGCTGCTGGGAGCCAAGGCGGATGATCAGCTTGGCTTCCATGTTTTTTCTATGGTCAGAATCCCAAAAGCCCTGCTGAAGGACACAGACAGAAGTGGATAGTGCATGCGATGAGGGTGTGTCTTGTGACAGTGGATGCCTATAATAAGGCGCTTGCTGGTGCACTCGACTCCCCTCATTCAAAGTCCGTGTCCGACCCAGGTCTTCTCTTTTGAGGTCCCCTTGGTATGATTGGTGAGCTCAAGGGGTTGAAGACTCTGGGTCAGAGATTACAGTTCTGCTGGCAGAAGTCTGGCCTGAGGTGGATAAACTGGTTCTGCATATGCACTATAGTGCATACCAGGGAGCAATCAACCATAAGAAGGCAGAATTCCTGTCCAGAGAGATTGCCACCAGGAGGAACTGACCAGCTATGCTCTTTCAGACTGTGGACAGGCTTCTTCATCCTTCCTATCTACAGCCAAAGGTAGCTTTTTCTAATGCATTATGCAAAGAGTTTGATCGGTTCTTCTAGGACAGGGTGTCCGCCATAAGGCAGGGGGTTCCGCCAATGGGTCAAAACTTGGCCGTCAGTGGTTGCTATGGGTGCCTGGAGAGCTCTCCGGTTGTGGGGTGAGTTTAGACCGCTGGAGGTGGCTGAGATCATTGACATTGCTTCCGGCTTCAGCACACCTCCTGTGAACTGGACCCGTGCCAACTCGTTCTTAATGAGATGTGTTGACTCTGGCTCGGTATTTGCCTTTGATTGTCCGGTGTTCCTTGTTGGAGGGTCTTTCCTGATGCCTTGAAGGAGGCATTGGTGAGACTCCTTCTGAAAAAAATATTTTGGACCCTGAGATCAAGGCGATATCGATACTATCTCCAAATCTCCCATTTTTGGGTAAGATTGTGGAGAAGGTGGTAGCACTTCAGCTTGAGGAGCATCTCATGGCCCATGATTTATATGAGCTGCTCCAGTCTGGGTTTCGTGAGGCATAGCACAGAAACTGCACTGGTTTGGGTGCATAATGACCTCCTTAGGGCTAGAGATCAAGAAGAGGGACAATTATTGTTCTCCATGAGCTCTCTTCAGCATTTGACATGGTTGAACATCGGGTATTACTTGACCACCTAAGGGAATTCTATGGACCAACCGGCATGGTCATCTGCTGGTTTGAGTCCTTTCTATCTAACAGGAAGTAGAGGGTGGTGATGGGGAATTTCTCCTCCTCTCCCGGCCGCCTGCTATGCGGGGTTCCCCAGGGTTTGGTCTTGTCGCCGATGTTGCTTGCCATGTACATGCTGCCCCTGGGAGAGCTCATTAGGAAGTACAGCTTGGATTTTCATTGCTATGCCGATGATACCCAGCTGTATTTTTCGTTTGCCCCTGGAACCTCTCACGCAGTGGAATTGCTTAACAGCTGCCTCGCAGAAATCAATAACTGGATGGCCTCCAGCTGGTTGTGACTGAACCCTGATAAGACGGAGGTACTGGTAGTGGAGTCGAACAGAGGGTGTGGATAGGTTGGCCTCTGCTGCGGATACTGGGCTTTTTCTTGGCTCTGTACCGTTGAAGGCCTCCTCTAGGGTGCAGGATCTTGGCATTATTCTGGAGAGTGGATTGACACTTCAGTTTTAGGTGTCTTCCACAGTCCGTACCAGATTCTATCATCTGAGGAATATCACCAGGATAAAGCCCTTAGTTCCGCCGCAGGACATCCCCACCTTGGTACATGCCTTTGTGACATCCAGGCTAAACTGCTGTAATGCGCTCTATCTCAGGGTCTCTGGGGGTACCCTGCACCAACTGCAGCTGGTGCAGAATGCGGTGGTTAGGTTGTTGACTGGACAGTCTAAATACTGTCATATTACTCCGGTCCTGCGTCAACTGCACTGGCTGCCAGTTAGGTGGAGGGTCCTCTTTAAGGTGGGTTTACTCACCTTTAAGGCCCTACATGGCCTGGGCCCTGGTTATCTGAAGGACTTGCTTATTGCCACTTTCCCGACCCGACCCCTCCGTTTCTCCTTTAGAGGCCTCCTCGCGATTCCCAGGACGAGGCTAAAAACGGCTGGCGACAGAGCATTTAGTGTCGCCGCCTCCCATCCTGTGGAATTTGCTTACTCCAGCTGTGAGGGAGACCCTTCATGGAGGTTTTATGTCCGCCTCAAGAACTTTTATTTAATCAAACCTTCCTGATTGTTTATTATAGTTCTTGCTGTCTCAGAATCTATGCCAGGCTAGTACTGGCTTTTTCAGGTTTTGGTCTTTACCTAAGCCATTGTGTTTATATATTGTACTATATCTGTGATATTGTTATGTTTTTATTTAGAATGTAAAATATGTATTTTCTTTTAAATGTTCGCGCCAGAGCCTCTGGGATGGACATCTTTTAAATAAAATTTGCCTTGCCTTGCCTTGCCCTCATTGATACTGTGGTCCCTGGAGATAAAGTGGGATACAATGCATTTAGCAGTGTCACCATTCCTTACTGCTCTGTAATGTTCCCTGAAACAGTCAGCAAGGCACCTACCAGTCTCTCTGATGCAAGTAGCTGTACACTTCCTGCAAAGAATACAATATACCACATTAATGGAGGTGCATGAGAACTCCTTGGTGTTGTGAAAAACACCTGTAGGCCCCCGAATTTCAGTCACACTGGAAATAAATTTGCAGGTGTAGCAGAAAGTCCTGTTGCAAGGTTTGGTACCAGGTAGGGAGGAACTGTTAGGAGAAGGTAGGCTGCTTTTAACCAGGAGATTCTGCAGATTAGGTGGCCAGCGGTAGGAGGCAATAGGTGGTTCTGTAAATGAAGCACCAGTGTTAGGGACAGTATATGTGACAGCCACCACAGTATTAGAAATATAGTGAAAGGTGAGCAACAGTGTGTCGTGGGGTTCAATTATGAAAGACAGCTGGAGTAAAAAAACAAATGTGATGCAAAACATCCTAAGGTGTTTTATTGCCAGTTATGTACAAGTATTATTTTCGGATGCTGACTTTTATCAGGATACTTAAAAGAAAAAAATTAAGAGTATGGTCTGGGAGCTTAGCTAGAGGTGTCTCCCACTGTATCACTGCAGGTGGACCTTATATTTTACAAGCCAGCCTCACAATGCCCTCTAGAGATTAGGAACTGATCCAATCACTTGGTATGGCCAGCCTTACCAATACCTCCTGAGTTTCTCCAAGTTCTCCTGCAGTCCGAATATCCACACTCAGGCCTCTGCAGCTTCTCACCAGTCTGACTCCCCTCCCCTTGGTGAATTCTGGGTGAGCTGCCTTTAGTAACCAGGTAGCCCAAACCTGTCCTTTGGAGGGTCTGGGCGAGTCCCAGGCCCCATTGATTCCTCCTTCTTTTTAAGCTTTACAGGATTTTCAACCAGAGCTCCACCTTAAGCTTGCCTCATCTTCACCCCTGAGATAACCAGGAACTCAATAGCTCACCACTGGTGTGCCTCTCCCACCTTGGCTGGCTGCTCCCCCGGGTCCAAACTGCTTTTCTTAATCTTGAGGCTTCTCTTTGCTCCTCAGCCTCGAGTAAACTGACTCTAATTTAGCTGAGCAGCCCTTATATACTGCTCAGGTGTCCTGTCAATCATGTTACAAAAATCAAACAATTAGAGGAATACTAGGTTTACAATTCTCACAGCTCCATTCCTCTCAAGGAGACACACACACACACACATATATATATATATATATATATATATATATATATATATATATATATATAATATTTTTGCAAAAACTCCATGATAATGCATCAAGAAACAGCAACAAAGCAGGAAGTGATGGTTTCAACCTCAATGCCTCTACCTCGATTCATTCTTCTGCTTCCTGGCTCTCATACTCTTCCACACACCAACAGGAATTGAGATGTGTTATTGTCATCAGGCCCAACTGTCACCCCATTCCACGTGTAAGCAACCTTACTATAGGACAATGGGGTGAGAGTTAGGCCTGATGACCCAGTGGCACACTCCAACACCTGTTGGTGTGTGGAGGGTGGGGAGATGGGGTTAGGGTGGTAGGAGTGGGAACCCATGAGGTAGGGCATTAGGGTTGGAAACCCTAACTCCTCATTTTCATGCTTTTGTTGCTGTGGTATTCACCATAACTGATGCACTAACAGAGTTTTTTGCAAAAAATTTTAATTCTTTTTCAGATAGTATAATTGTATCCTCTATTTATCTGGGAGGCGGGTCCATTGGACCCTACGCTCCCATCCTCCTTCCAGATAGTACAACTATGTCCATATGTTGCAGTGGGAGTGCAGGGTCTCTGGACCCTGCTCTTCCATCCTCCATCCAGATAGTAGAACAGTGTCCATATAGATGGTGGGAGCACATGGTCCTTCAGATCCGGTGCTCCCATCCCTCCACAGAATGCACATATATATGTAGCTGTGGAAACACAGGGTCTCTGGCCCCTGCATTTCCACATAAAATTCCCGGCAGGAGTAGACAGATAGCAACAGATAGTCATGTGCCATCTGAAATTATTTTCACCCCAATGTTCAACCCAACTGTTTTAGCACCTCACCACATGTAGCCAGTACAGGAAGCTTTCAAATCCCTGTCAAAATGTAATGCTGCATAACTCTAACACTGTTTTTGCTCAGCAGTTGCGGAAAACATTTTAGTATGATTTGAAAAATTACAACCATACTATTCATGAGGTGATGTGAAATGGAAATGTTAAAATCTTCGTGCAAATAGGAAAAATTGGCTTAAGCTAAGGAGCTGCAAGGAAACTGTACAACAAATGCCGTAACGCAGTCATTTTCTGAATTAGCTTGTCATATTTTCAGTATTGTCATTTGGGACCTCCCTCATGAACTGTGCAACTGTGATTTTGTTAATCCAATTCCAAAAGTTGATTTTGCACAGCGACTGCGCCATTCTGCGCCACAGGTGCGAAAACATGTTCTGAGCAGGATGCGCAAAATGATAGCTGTACTGTTCATAAGGAGGCATGAAAAAATGGCAATGTTGAAAATCTGAAGTGAAAATATTAAAAATTGAAGTTATGAGTATGCATAGAAACTGTGCAACGCACGCTTGTAATGCAGTCATATTTGGGAATTTTTTCACCAAATTTGCAACATGGGCTTTTTGGGACATCACCTCATGAACAGTGGCACTGTTGTTTCATGAATCAATCCCAAAAGGTGATTCCACACAGTGACCACAAGATCACCTTTTGGGAGCAAGAAACAAAATGAAAGTATCAGTGTTCATGAGGTGGGGTTCCAAGAATCCTTCGTTGAAAATTTGGTGCAAAAAGTCCTAAAATTGGCTGAGATGTCAACATAAGTTGAAAGCCCCCCCCCCATTGACTCCCATTATATGGCTTACCTTGGTTCCTCAGATCGCAGTTCGGCTTTGAAGAGAGGAGACATGTCCCCAGACTGGACAAGATCACCGATCCCGACCTCTGGAGGGTAAGTATGGGTGAGGGGGGTGCAGGGAGGTGGGTGTGCAGCAGGAGGAGGGAGTGGGGAGCCGACGAGGGACCATTTTCTTTTTTACAGGTTAAAAAAAGATGTTGTGTGACAGTTTTCTTTATTTAACAGGATATAAGGAAAAAATACATTTGGGCACACTGGAGTGGGCTTCCAGTGTGCCACAATAGTTTTGGGAGGCCATACATGATGCCAACAGGGGGATTGGGCACCCCCGTTGGGAATGGAAGTAGGCTGGGAGAGACATCCAACAAAGGGAGTGGGCATTCCGGTGGCGGAAAGATTAAAAAAAAAACTATCTGGGCACACTGGGGTGGGCTTCCATTATACCACATAAGTGAGTTTGGGACATCTGACACCAGGAGTGGGCATCCCGATGTCGGAAAGATTTTAAATAAAAAACAATGTAAAAACAATCTGGACACACTGGAGTAGGCTCCCAGTGTGCCCTATCGATTAAGGATATACACTGACACAAGGATTGGGCAAGCTTCGATGTTGGTACCAAAAGTAGGAATTTGGGGAGGGTAGGATCCTGCATCGGTTATGCAAATTTCGATGCAGGATTATGCAAAAAAAAAAAAAAAAAACACACTTGTGAAAGTCATATTTTTGCACCAGGTTATTTGTGAAAGTCTTATTTTCACACCTTGACCATGCATGCAAAAGTCAGATTTTCGCATATTGCCCCAATTTGCGCAAGTCTTACTTTCCTGCTAAACACACAATCTTCCCAAAGGAAATAATGGGGAATTTAAAACTTTAATAACTTTTGAACAGATTAATATTTTTTTACCAAACCTTCAAAAGGCACATCTGTGACCCAAGGGCTTTCTATGCTGAAAATTTCAGCCCACAACATAAAGCCGTTTCTGAGATCCAGGATGACAAAGAAATGTCAAAAAATCCCAATTGTTCTGTTTTTTCAACACTTTTTATCTCTGAAACCACTCAACGGATTCCCACCAAATTTGTCAGTTCAAGAGACCTACCCCTAGAGACTATGCATTCCAAATGAGTCAGGGGATCCACCGAGGGTCCAGGTCGTGAGGGCTCCACTGCAAAAGCCCTCCCCCAACCCCCTGAAATGAATTTCAGCAGTCAGGGGATTCGCCAAGTGTCCAGGTCATGAGGGCTCCACTGCAAAAGCCCTCCCCCACCCCTGAAATTAATTTCAGGTACGGAGTTGCTAAGCACCAGGTAGGAAGCGAGCTGGTCCCTGCTTTTGGTGCCTGTTCGGATTTCAAATCTGTGACTTCATTTCTGTCGACCCAACAGTGGAGATAGTTTTTTTTATGTTGTTTTTCTTTGTTCTCTAGGGATTTTAGCTAATGTAGTTTGTGCGCTTTAAGGGAGACCTGGGTTTAGATCAAATTTTAACTGTTTGGACTGAGTACCTTAAGTGTGTCCTAATCAAATTATAGCTGCCTGGCCTCCGACCTATGTACTTTAGTTGTTCTGGTCCCACAAGCCTTGTTCAGCCGTTTATTTGTTATTTAATTTTAACTTTTCTGTAACACCTACCAGTGCTCTGCATGCTAACCTGGCAGTTACCTGAACTCGTGTTATTTTGTAACTGCATCAGCTTCTGGACCAGGGCTGCATGGAAACTCAAGTAAAAAGAAATTAAGATCTCCAACTGCAAGTTAACTCAGGAATCCAGGGCCTTTAGTGCCTATGTTAACCAGGTTCTGGGACACAGTCTAAATGTAGCTCCTAGTCAGGCTGTAATCTAATTAAGGGATGCAAATTACTTTGTGGCTTGGTATAAATATCCTACCTCTCTTTCTCCACAGCAGTCAGGGGATCCTCCGAGGGTCCAGGTCGTGAGGGCTCCGTTGCAAATGCTTTCCCCCAACCCCCTGAAATGAATTTCAGGTACGGAGTTGCTGAGCACCAAGTAGGAAGCGAGCTAGCCCCACAGTCACTTTGCGACTGCTCCCCACCCACCTCTCAATACCCTCCCAGCCTTAGCTTGTATTACTTTTATGCAGGACTTGCTCACGATACTTTTTTTTCCACGAAGTCCCTTGTTTCCCATCTGCTCCTTATATTCTCTCACCACTAGAGGGCACCTTTGTTCCTTAACAGTTTGCCTCCTACTTTGCTTGCAGTTCTGGTTGTTACCACCTGCTTCTTTCCCCCTAGCTTTGTCTCCGCCCCCCCTTTTGTCCCTTGTGACCTACCCTATTCTCACAATGGCTTCTATGTCTGTACTCACCCTTCTCTCTGTAGCACTTATGTTATGAGTACTCTCAGTTCTCACTGGTCCTGCTACGATTTCTTCACCCACCTCTGCAGGCTCGCTTGATAATTTCTACTTCTCCAACCTCCTTACAGACCCCATTCCTGATCCTCTTCCTTCATCCGGGTTTATCTTCAAACATATGGGGTTATTTATTAGATATATTCAGTTTAGGTGTGCCATTTCCCCTGGATGTGCAGCCCGGGTTTACGTTATTGCAACACTCTGGATATTTACCCTATCCATTACTCTTGTGTGGGATGTTGAGACTAATCCTGGTCCTGCTCTGGCCTCTAATCTCACTCATTCTCTCCCATTGCACCGGCTGCCCCACTCATCTGGCCTCACCTTTGCTCCTATTAATACTAGGAACCTCTTGGCCAACCTCCCTGACCTTAAGGCCTGGATCAGAGTTAACAACCCTGATATCTTAGCCATATCCGAAAAATGGCTTAAGCCTTCCATTATTGATTCCCAGTGCTTCATTCAGGGTTACAGCTTGCTTCGGGTGGATTGCTCTAGTGCTAAAAGAGGCGGAGGCCTGGCACTTTACTACAAAGCTCAACTGAACATCACTATAATGCACGTGCTTACTGTCTGGATTACCATTAAATAATGGTACACTTCGCACTTGGTGTAATGATGTGATAGTACATGGTGGAGCTAGTGTGTAGAAGGTGGAAGCATTCATTCATTGGTCACTTGAACTAGATGTTGCTAGTTGGGCACTCATGGAAGGGTTTGTCCTTGGAGTTTGAGAAAATGTACTGATCCTTGCAAACCATGAAGCAACAGATGATCAATGGGTAATGCCCTCCATCACCTGGACTTGTTAAATTGGTCACTGACTCTTCTCTACTATTTGGCACAAGGAGTAGACCTTATTGGGGGATAGGCATGTTGCATTCTGGGGAAGCATTATAGTCACCTGCCACCAAAGTGTTTACATTATGTGGTAACCTGCTTTGGTCAGGAGAGACAGACCACTTAACTCAGTTACAGGTCCCCTGGCACTAGACATGTTTCCCATTACCATCCCACTTCCCCTTTCATAGTATTTACTCACAGCACTTTGGGAGGGGTACTGATAGACAGGGATATTGAGGTGCCCAGTTGTACCTGCCTGGCCCAGAGACTGTACTGGTGTACTTTCCCTGTGATCCTGCATCCTGTCACTGCTGGACATAATATTTCATGCTGTGCTCAGAAGTTTTGTGTGATAAAGAAAGGCACTCCACAACCAGTATTTCTTCTTTATTATTTCTAGTGAGTACTGAGTATTTATTTTTAGCTTCCGTTGTCCCAGGCATAAATACCAGTTTTACTCTCTCCGATATGCCCTATTTTTAGACTTCAAACTGTCATCATGGGCTGTTGATAACATACATTTAATGTTTCATTATCTTGGTTCTTTCAAACCCAAACTCCGTACCCTTCCCTGATACCCTAAACTTGCAATCTCTGTCTATCCAGTCTTAATGCCCACTGAGCATTTTTAACCTTAATCATCTCAACTGTTTACTAATTTTGAACCTTAATCATCTCATGGCAGTGTTGTGTCTGTGGCACTATCAGATGGGCATTGGATCCTAAACTGAAAGGTTGGTGGTTCAAGGCCACCTAAGAACATTAACCCCCTGGGGACTGGTGATGGCCATTCTTTCAGTGACCTGAAGTAACCTTAAGTACATACGGTCCACTGGTGATAGTCATTTATTTCAGTAACATTCATGAATATAAATGGCACTTGACTGCAACTGGAAAGAAAGGAAGCATCTAATTTCATTCACCTCCCCAAAAGCGCAAATCCTCTACTTCGATACTGTACTGCTTCACTTGTGGGTTATTTTGTTCTTTGTTACTAAGGGGTAGCAGAGTGCATGATGAGATTGTATGTTTTCTGTAAATGTACAGTGCCCTATTTACAGATGGTGATTTGACCAAATGTTAATATACCGCGGTGGTTTTGATGGTGCACAGTTGACATGGAAACATTGGCAAGCATCAGATCCAGTACTGCACCATCAAGAGTGAGTTCACTGACTAGTTGTCTAAGGAATGTCCCTGCAGGAGTCCAGAATGTCCCTGCTTCTAGCTGGAGCAATCACCAGGAGGCTCTCTAATCTACATCCAACAGATTGAAGTCTCCCACCAGCAACATCTGCCACTTTACCAATTGCTTCTAGCATTTCCTTGTCTAAGTCCTTGCCCTGTGCTGGAGGCCTGTAGATCCCTCCTATGTAAATATTGGCTCTGTGACCCACAACACCTCTGCCTCCCCCTGGAGTCTCTGTATTTCTGTTGCTTTTATGCTTTCCCTCACAGAAAGCACCCCCCATTCCTACCTGTCCCTCCTAAACATCATGAAGTCAGGTATGACCATGTCCCAGTCCTGATTGACAGTGCACCATGACTCATGGACAACTCATCTAGGTCAGCTTCCTGATTTCTCAGTGTAGTACAGTCACTATCTCAGAAAAGCATTATGTCAGCTTCATAGCAAGTCAGGCATTTCCTACATTCAGAGATAGCATGCCAGAGAGACAAATAGTAATAGCCAATTTAATTATATGAATAACAAGTACTGGGCAGTCATTTAGGATCATGTTGTATTTATTATTTGAAATTAATTAGTATAATAGATCCTTAGGGTATTTAACTATGTGGTATTCACATTGCATCCAACCCTCTGAGGAAGGCATTTTGGTGGAATTGGGTAAGTGGGTTAGTAAAGGAAAAAACGTATCTCCTTTTTGAACTGATTATCGGTGTGGCTATTTACAGGGATCACGTTAAAATATATGCCATGAAAATATTTCATAAAACAAAAACTACCAAGAATGGAAAATGCAATATACAGTGGAAAACATAAACCCATGAGGATGGAGAAAAATGTACACAAAATAATTAGGGGAAAAGAGTCATACAGCATAGGTAAATGGTGTCACAAAGATGTTCGCTGGCTAATGAAGCGTGTCATCTCAAGACATCTTTGTGTTGGAGAACTATGAAGCAAAGCTAAGCAGTTCTGAAACACAAAGGTGTCTCAAGATGACACTCTTGATTAGCCAAGGGGCATTGTGGAGACATTATTTGTACTTTCCTTTTTTCTTTTCAACTTTGTGCTATGCACAGAACCATATACCTTTGAGCAGATCTCCCCAAATGAATGAGGTGCATGAACAGTCAACAGTCAGAGTGTGTTTTTCACCACTCCTGGAATGATCAAGGAGCTTGAACCATTAACAGCCACTGCGGGTTTCCACTGAGATAGAGAAGAAGCAGGTTCATCCTTTTTAACATAAGCATCACTAGTCATTAGTGTGAAAATAAAAAAAATAAAACTCATACAATATAATCGTGATGGCAATGCATAGGATGTGTTGGTCTAACTGCTCCCAGCATTCATAGCTTTGCCCATGTACAACCTGTGAAGTTATTGGCTGTCTTACTATTAATGTGCTGAGAACTTGATGCAGATTGGTTAGTTCAAATGTCAGTATATTATAGTGAAACATGGTCTCAAGCACAAGTTGCAGTAAAATAAAAATATGTTATGGGGGAATTGAAAGCTATTCAGATAGCCCTTGTAAGCGTTTTTATTTGAAATAGTACATGCAGCTGGAAAATGAATCCTAATATGCCTACATATATGTGTTTCAGTTAATGACAGCATACATGTTGCTATGGCAACACACATTCTCAAATGAAAACTTAAGAAGTTTCTTGTTTCTATTGCACACATGCAGGGGCTCAAGACACTAGCAATTTGACTGAGAATGGGACCCTTGATAATTAGGTAAAGAAGTTTTATTTATTTATTTATGACTTTGATAACCGGGTAAGTACACTGATCCCAGGGACCATTTTCAGGAACGACCTGGGCCAAAAACAATGGCACAGGAGCAATGAAAGCAAAATACATAGAACATGGAAAACCAGTTTGCACAATGATTTCAAAAGTGATAAAACAAAATACAACAATAGACAGTAACAAAATTAGGTCCAGAAACATAATACAAAGTAATAAACTCCAATACAGTGAACAGCAAAAACCAAGGTGTCAATAACCATGGCAGACAAAAACTGGGGGAGGGAAGGAGGGGGTATGTGCTAAGAGTGGGAGGGTTGGCGATGAAAACAAGAGAAGGGTAAATAGAATGGACTCAAGGAAGTAATGGGTGTCAAAGGGAGGGGAAACACTACCTAAAAAAGCACGGGCAGCAACACTCAGCTAAGAGCCAGTCTTTGAGGCAGGATTTGAACAGGCGGTGGGTGTCCAGGGAGCGAAGCTCAGTGGGCAACCTATTCCATAGTGAAGGGACTGCAACCGATAGAGCTCTGCCACCCATATTGGTAGATACTCTGGGGACATAAAGGGGGGAGATAGTATTTGAGCAGAGGCAGCAGCACAAGGTTCTGACTTTGAAGAGGGCTGCGAGAGGGGACTCTTGGCTGAGTGTGGATGGCATTATCAACCAAGCAGCAAAGGGTGAGGTCAAAACGGCCTTGTAGTGGGAGTCACCCCAGTGACTGACAGAGGACACAATGGTGGGCGCAAAAAGGGGTCTGTAAGGCAAGCGACAGGCACTATTATAGGCAGTGGAGAGTTTGGCCATGAGGGTTAAGGATGCCCTGATGTAGATGGTGGAACAATAATCAAGTATGGGGAGTAGGTTACCCTGGACTATGGCTAGGCGAGCCTCAGGGGTGAGGTAGTCCCTAAATCTGTAGGCTTCACCCAGCTTTTGGTGTAGCCCGCAAATTATTGAATTAATGTGCTCTGAGAAGGAGAGGGAGGGGTCAAGCAGAACACCTAAATACTTGAAGGTCTCTATATTTTTGTACATTTATGTTTGTGAGGGTTTTTTTTTTTTTGGTGTCTTTTTGTTGCAGTGTTTTCTGAATGTCAGGGTATGTGTTATTGAGTGTATGCTTATTTGGAACACTTTGAAATCTGTATCATTCATTATTGTTCATAGTTTGTTGACCTGCTTGTACAAGTGGATGGTGCTTTGAACTTACAGGTACAGTTAGGGAAGTTTGCACCAATGGCTTAGAATCTATTTGTTGCTTGCATCTGGGTCAGGTGGTTCTCGGCACTGCAGACATGTTGCTCTTTAGAGATCGCTACATATACTATAGTACTAGTGACTATTGGTCCTTCAATAGACCCACAGGCATTTCCACAGGAATGTAATATGCTGTTTAGGGTGTGCTTTTGGATGTCATTTGACAGTAGGTGGCTCAAATGCAGTGATTGATATACGTGTGAGATACTCTGGCAGCATTAGATATCTTGTAGCTCAAAGATGAGATGTACCTAGCATGAACTGGATTTTTCCCGAATCATATGTCGTCATCAGCTTCCACATTATGAAGTTTTTGGAAAAGCCTGTCTTGCTCCAGGTGTAGCTTGTTAACATAAAGCTTGAAGGACTGGACAGGGCAGTTCGGTGAGTCAGGCTGTGCATACATGCATTTGTCACTGATGTTTGGGTTGACATACAAGCCTCTTTGAAGGTTCTTATTGAGTGCTCCTCCAAGTATTGCTACATACTCCAAACCTTCTGAATCTGTCTTGACGATGAAGTAAGAAACCTTTAAATTTGCTATATTTTCTTTACCATGATGACAGAAGTACAACATTATCTCAAACCAGACTTTGAGCAGCAGGTTCAGTGATGTCAGGCAGTTAAGTGTCTTGCTAGAGTAAAGCTTCTCCATTTCTGTTCACTGATGGCTGTTTTGTGGGTGACATAGTTCTCACCATTTGATGCTGAGTTCTTACATTGCAAATTGAGGCTATGGCTAGCCTGTCTGTAAGCTGAATCCTTAGTAATATCAATGTTGAGATCCCAAGGTTGTTCTTGTGGATTTTTATGCCGCCATAGATG
The DNA here is from genome assembly GCA_016271365.2 of Neoceratodus forsteri. Taxonomy (NCBI): domain Eukaryota; kingdom Metazoa; phylum Chordata; order Ceratodontiformes; family Ceratodontidae; genus Neoceratodus; species Neoceratodus forsteri. The sequence goes on from CM028137.1 coordinate 197,624,285, forward strand.
TTGATCAGGCTACCTCTTTTGTAAAATTTGCCATCCTGCTCCAATTGACAGATAAACTCTTTCAAGTAAGTTGGTTAGATCTGGGGTTTGAAGTGTCTCAAAATCCAGCATTATATTCTTCTCTTCACAGAACTACTTCAGGATCTTCACTGTCCATGTTTTTTATAAACTGTATTTTTCTTCACGTTTCTCACTTCCATGTCAGCAATTTCTTGACTCCCAATGTCTGGAAATTGATTTCCTTGTGGCTCAATAGTTGAAGCATGTATGCTATCTTCTATCTGGGCTACGTCCACTAGGTCGCTCTGTGTTAATTCCCCCAAATCATCCATTTCTATATTCATTTCAGATAAGATGTCTGCCATGGTCTTATTCCTCAGCAGGAATAGTGACGAAAAGACAGTTTCCGCTATTAGGGTTTGAAATGCGGAATTCTGATTCACTAAAAATCTAAATAGAATGCTGTCTATTGTGACATTCCTATGCCAGCCGTTCTTTCTTATTTCTACCTTGTCTCCCCCCACCAACACAATCACAGCACAGTTTGTATAAGTGGTATCATTTATTTCATTGCCCTTTGGTGTGAATATAATTAAAACACAAATTTGTAATAAATGCTCACAATAAAATCAACACACCCTCACAAAAGTCAAAGCAAATCATAACAAAACAAACATTTGTCAATGCCAAGTGTTGCTTGCTGTCATTAGCAGTGGAAGTGCAGGAGTTAGACAGATGCAGTATAGGAATGGAAGTTAAATATTGAACTGACGCCAACTCCACCCCCACCCTGCAGAGATGGACAGGCATTGGGGTGTGCATTTCGGTTGTCGCCCATAACGGTCACAACATTTCACCTCACCCTACCCTGCAGACACTTACAAGTGTCAAGGTGTGCTTTGAAATGTTCGGGCTTTACACTCACCTCATTCCATAAGGAAATACACTGAAATAGGTGCAGTATAAGAGAATGGGGTGAACTCTGGGGTCAAAGGGTCCAAGGTGCACCTCGATGCCTGCCACTAGCTGCAGGGTGGGGGTGGAATGGCATGAGCATTACTGTCAACAATCTCAGATCACACCCCTGATGCCTGTCAGTCCCTACAGGGTAGGGCATTATGGTCGAAAACCCTAGCACCCTGGGCATTTCTTGGTATTTTTACTCCAAGTTTTCAACATGGGCTTTTTGTGATCCCACCACATGAACAGTGACACTATCAGTTTGTTAGCCGAAAAATGATTTTTGCACAGTGACTGCACCATTTGGCCCCACAGGTGCAAAAACATATTTCAAAACAGGATGTGAAAAATGACAGCTGTACTGTTCATGAGGAGGTGTAAAAAATGCAACAATGTAAATCTGGAGTGAAAATATAAAAAACTGGTGAAGACACAAGTGTGTGTAGAAACTGCGCAGTACACACCCATAATGTAATTAGTTTTGGGATTTTTTACAGCAGAATTTCAACATAGGCATTTTGGGACCTCCGCTCATGAACAGTGTCACAGTGATTTTCTTAATCTATCCCGAACACTGATTTCCCACAGTGACCGTGCTATTCTGTGCCGGAAGTGCGAAAACACATTTCGACCAGGGTGTGAAAAATGACAGCTGTACTGTTCATAAGGCGGTGTAGAAAACTGGCAATGTTGAAAATCTGGACTGAAAAGATTACGAATTTGTGAACTTACGAGGGTGCATGGAAATTGCACAATGCACGCTCGTAACACAGTCATTTTATGGACTTTTGTCACCAAATTTTCAACATAGCCAGTTTAAGACCTCTGCTCATGAACAGTGTCACTATGATTTTTAATCTGTCCTGAACATTGATTTCGCACTGACCACACCACTGTCGCTACATGTGCGAAAACACATTTAATTGAGATGTGAAAAATGACAGTTTACTGTTCATAAGGAGGTGTGGTAAAATGGCAGTGCTGAAAATCTGGAGTGAAAATATTAAAAATGCTCGAAGTTATGAGCGTGCATAGGAACTGAGCAACACACACTCATAAAACAGTGATTTTGGGGAATTTATTCACCAAATTTACAACCTAAGGTTTTTGGGGGCCTACCTCATGAACAGTATCACCATGATATTCTTAATCTGTCCTGAACATTGATTTCACACTCTGACAACGCCATTGTGTGCTACATGTGCAAACACATTTCAGGCAAGATTTGAAAAATGACAGCTGTACTGTTAATAAGAAGGTGTAGTAAAATGGCAATGTTGAAAATCTGGAGTGAAAATATTAAAAATGCTCGAAGTTGCAAGCATGCGTTGGAACTGCGCAATGCACGCTGGTAAAACAGTAATTTTTTAGAATTTTTTCACCAAATTTTAAACATAGGGTTTTTGTGTGCCTACCTCATGAACTGTGACACTGTCATTTTGTTAATCAGTCCCAAAAGGTGGTTTTGTGCAGTGACCACGAAATCACCTTTCGGGACCGAATAATAAAATGACAGTGACTGAGTTCATGAGGTGGGATCAAGAACCCCATGTTGAAAATTTGGTGAAAATTTCCCAAAATGGCTGAGATATGCACCAAAGTTGAAAATAAATAAACATTTATGCCATTATACAGCTTACGGCATTTCTTCAGTTTGTGGTCACTTTGAAGAGTGCAAGCGTGTTCCAGGTCCACCAAAGATCATTGCGCCGGGCTCCAGAGGTAAGTATGGGTGAGGGGTGTGGAGAGGTTGGGTACGAGAGGGTGGCGCGGATTGGGGAGGGACCACCGAAAACCCATGAGGGACCATTTTCTAGTTTACAGGTTTATTTAAAAAAACTCAGGGAAGGTTTCTTTTTGCAGGGACATTTAATTTTGGCACACTGGTGTGGGCTCCCAGCATGCCACTTGAGTGCTTGGGGGCTGTAGCCAATGAGGATTGGGCACCCTCGTTGGCACATACAGAATGCTGGGGGGATAAGAGCTGAGGGTTGGGCACCCCTCGGCACCCAAGAAATTGGGAGGAGCATTATGCTGATGGGGAGTGGGCTCCCCATCGGCAAAAGTACCTGGAAGGGGGCATGCCAACAGGGGATTTGGCACCCTGTCGGCACATATAAGTGTGGGGGTGGTGGCAGAGCCAAGGGGATTGGGCACCCTCGGCACCTAACAAATTTGGGAGGGACATTATGCCGGACAGGGAGTAGGTTCCCCATTGGCAAGTGAACTGGAAGGGGCTTGCCAACAGGAGATTGGGCACCCATAGGCTTTTTTTTTTTATTGAAATGTTTCACCAGGAAGGCACACTGAACGGCAGGCTGCGGCTTTCTGTCGGCTACCTGGGGACTGTGAGAGGCCAACAGAGAAGCCGTCACCATGGGGACACCAATCAGCTGTTTTGGTAGCTTGTAATGTACCAAAACAGCTAATTGTGTGGTGATGTGGCCCAAATTTCCTGGCGCATTTAGGCATTCTCCCTAACTGCTGAAAGCAATGTGTTTCTTGCACATGCATGCAAGCAACACAAAAAGATACCTCAAAAATACTAGTGAAACCTGCTGCTGTCCATTAAATGTTATTATGCCATTATTTTTCTCATTTTGTTATTGTTCTTGAGTCCAGTGAATGTGAGAATTGGAAAAAAAACAAACAAGATGAAGACCTGTGTTGGTTTGGTTTATTAAATAGGTGAACTATGTCACAGTATAGTTACATGGTGTCAGACTTTCATCACGCATAACCTCTGTTGTCACCTACACACACATATACACTGCTGATTGGCTTGCCTACCTGCTCAACAGAAACTACTGTATAGCCATGGGCAGAGTCACTTTATAGATTTCATTTTCTTTTTTAAGTTGTGGAATGACTGCCATCCGAAACTAACAGGAAGAAATTAAAAGTAGTCTGTTTTTTATAATGATTTTTTTTGATAATTCAATGTGGAGATTGTCTCAAGTGTCACAAGCATTGTATTCCCACTGCGCTGTCAGGGAACATGACATGCAGTACAGAAGTGTGAAATGCATTCAGTAACACGTACCATCTGTCTATGAATTTAACTGGAAAGGATGCGATTCCATTATCTGCAGTTTTTGTAGGCTACTTTTTGTATACTCTGATTAGTTGTTGTTCACCCTGTGTTGGGAATACTTAAGTAATATACCCCGACAGGGTGTGGGTATACTGGTGGATTTACAACGCCTGATGTGGTTTGGTCATGAGGCACAGCCGAGTGACTTAACCACACCAGAAGTGTAGTAATCCACCAGTATACCCACTCCTGGAAGGTATATTTATCTATTAATGGTATTATGTATTTTTTGTGGTAAAAAAAATATAGTTTTTGGTAGGGTTTGTATTATTTTTATTTATTTTAATACTGCGGGGAAAAATAGTTCTGGTTGGTGTGGACTCCATTGTAGTGGTGTTGCAACTATGGAGGATTAGTTCCGTAGTTGATGCATTGTGCGCATGCGTGGGATCCTGTTTTACTAGTGCAGTTTATTTAAATTGTTGTTGCCACTTTACTTGTGGGCATGGTGATCACAGGGAAAAAGTTTATTGTGCTTTTTTAGCCATGTGTGTTGGCTGTGGAAGTAGCAAAGAGTGTAAATGTCACACAGTGTGGAGAGGAACAGCCAGACATTGAAAGTGTGGCTCCTGTGAGAGTGTTAGTGGCCCCTATGTTTGGCAGTCATGGGATCGGAGAGTTAACATGTTAAGATGCAGTTAGGTGAATGATGAATAGTGGGTACAGTGATTTAATGTAGAATATGGCATCTGTGTTGAGTATTAGGTTTTTACACAGTTATAGAGTGGGAGTTAGAAGAACGCGGTTTAGTGGTCTTGTGTTTTCGGTGAGAGTTTCATGCGGTGACTGGCAGTGGTTTTGCGAATGCTGAGTTTCACATGGTTGGAGTGATTTCAAATGTGGGCTCTGCTGCAGCTGACTGGTGGCTGGCATCTTTTCCAGTGGATACACTGGAGGATTTACAAAGCTGAAAAGGTGCCAGCCAGCCAATCAAAATGCAGGATTTGGTGTGTTTTTTTGTACTCATTGTATAATGTGCTTTAGACATTTGGAGCAATCTCCATAGACATCAGTTGTGAACTACATGTGAGTAGGTGTTAAAAAAAATCTAGAATACCACGGCCAGTGTCACTCTGCAGCACATGAATACATCTTGGCCATACAGGACGTATTCACGTGCTGCAGACTCACTCATTTACTCCAGTGCATTAAAGAAAAGAAATGATTTATAACATGAATAAACTGCACAACACTCACAAAAACAGACCAAATTACAGAGACTGGCTCAGAGAGTGCAAAAGTAGAATCAGATGCAAAACAAATGTCAGAAGAATAGATAACATTTGAATTCAAATCCAACCACAAAAAATGTCTTCAGATACTGTATGTCAGTCAGAAGAGGAAGACCCTAATGACTGTTGGACCAGTGTGGAATCTGGAAAGTAGTGACATAATCATCAGGGAGGAACAGATGGCTGAAAATCAATATTTTATGTCAGTATTCGCAAAAGAAAGAGATGGGACAATAATGAAAAGGAAAAGGTGGCTTCTAGGGGAGCAACAGAATATACCGTACCGCATATCTGTGATGGCGGAAGTGGTTAAAAGAACGCTGAAGATGGTACTATCAATAATGCAATGGGGCCTGATGGAATACATCCGTAAATCTTGAAAGAACTATCCAAAAAAATAATCCCATCAGCAATAATATTTGATGAGTCATAGAGGGCTGCATATGTGCCTGATGACTGCAGGATGGCGCACCCTCCCTTATCTACCTGATCTGTTCTGGTGTCAGAGGATGTGGCCACAGACAAAGGCTCGCCTGCTGCAAGATTCCCTTTGCAGGCTGTCTTTTGTCTTATTAGGCCCCATATTCCAACATCCAAACAAAAGAGACATACACAGTGCTTTGGAGAAAATGGCAACAGCCATGCATTTATTGAATTAAACAATTTACATCAGTAATGTGACATGCACAGCTCTGGAGTGTCAGCAACTCTTTGGTGCTCAATGCCATCAACCAGTCTGTCTTTACCTTCAGCGACCATCCAGGCAGACCAACTCTATTGCAAAGGTAATACTTCTGGAGGGACAATGACCTCTGAGGCCTAAAGGGTGGCTCAGAGAGATGTGATGTATGCCCATCCCTTATCAGATGACACTACACATGCAGAAAAGTCCAAAGAGGTTGTTCCCTGACTGGCCCCATGGCACTCAATCATCAGGGCCTCACCTCCTGCCAGCCTCAGGAGAAACCCACCTGTGAAAGTATCAGATTCCCCCATTACCCATTTGCATACTCATTGCAAGACTACTGTACTACCACAAGATGAAAAAGTCAATCCCCAAAGCAGCCACACTAACATTTCTCCAGTGCACCACATAGATCTGTTAGGAACATGTCATTAGCTGCATCTGACAAGTGTATATTGTCATGTGCATACAGCTGGGGTGACTTTGTGACTATAGCATCATGTCTTATGCCATTCCCTCAATAGTGTTAATAATAGTGCTCATGGCTGTGTTAATCATGCTACGGACCTTCTTAATTTTTAATTTTTATTTATTGAAATGTTTCACCAGGAGGGCTCACGGATAAACAACAAGTTGATCGTCTCACGGTGCAACCTGGGTGAGGGGTTACATAGGGTTGTGAAGGATGATCAGTTACAATAGTTTGTGGGTTTTACAAACAATACAACATTGTAAGATTGTGCAACAGTTGGAACACAAGGTATTGTACAATAAACAGTAGTGGAACATTGGGTAAATTACAATACATGTCTAAAATCATACAAAAGAACATATGAACATACAAAACAGTAATAATGCTATAGAACCACTTATAGTGCATGAGTGTACCAGGAGCAAGCTCAAGTGCTGTTGGAGTAACAAGGATGGGGTTAGGTTGTGCACACTGGTGACCCAGAAGGGCAGGTGGAGAGGGGGGCGCAAAAACTGAATATGAGGAGAAGGTTAGCCATTTCCTGATTTCCCCCTTCAGGATGTTGAGAACCCTGCCAGAGGGGTTCATGGTAGGAAGGCTGAATAAAATTGAAGGTGGACAAAGCAATGGGGCGTGATGGGATTCACCCAAGAATTCTAAAAGAACTAAGGGTAGAACTAGTGACACCGCTGACTACTCTCTTTAACAAATCATGGAAGGATGGGGTGGTACCCAAGGACTGGAGGAGGGCAGATGTGATTCCTCTTCACAAAAGTGGGAGCAGGACAGAGGCAGGAAACTACAGACCAGTTAGTTTGACCTCAGTGGTAGGGAAAATGATGGAATCACTTCTGAAGGAAAGAATTGTTGAGTACCTAGAGGACAGTGGGGCACAGGACCCAAGGCAGCATGGATTCACGATGGGAAGGTCGTGTCAGACGAATCTAATAGATTTGTTTGACCTGGTGACCAAAGTAGAAGACCAGGGAGGGGCTGTGGACATGGCCTACCTAGATTTTAGCAAGGCATTTTATACAGTCCCACACAAAAGATTATTACACAAGTTAGCCAGCCTTGGAGTGGGTCCTAAGGTGGTAGCCTGGATAAAAAATTGGCTAGACAACAGGACGCAAAGGGTAGTAGTAAATGGAGTACACAGTGCGAAAGGAGGGTTACTAGTGGGGTACTGCAGGGTTCAGTACTGGGACCAGTCCTTTTAAATGTCTTTGTAAGTGACATAGCAGGAACTGGAAGGAAAAGTATGTCTATTTGCAGATGACACAAAGATCTGCAACAGGGTTGATACACAAGATGGAGTGGAAAGGATGAAAAGGGACTTGGCAAGGTTGGAGGAATGGTCAAATGCATGGCAGCTCAGATTCAATGCAAAGAAGTGCAAGGTAATGCACATGGGAAACAAAAACCGGGGAAGTGTACACAATAGGGGTGAGATACTGACAACAGTAAAATGGAAAGGAGACCTGGGGGTAATTATATCAGATGACCTAAAGGTTAGCAAGCAATGTGAGAAGGCAGTAAGGAAGGCTGGGGGGATACTGGGATGCATAGGAAGAGGTATCAATAGTAGAAAGCAGGAAGTTGTTATCCCTCTGTACAGACAGTTGGTGAGACCCCATCTGGAGTACTGTATGCAGTTCTGGAGACCCTATCTCCGCAAAGACATAGACAGAGTGGAGGCTGTCCAGAGGAGGCAACCAAAATGGTGCAGGGTCTGCACCAGAAGACATCTGAAGAAAGACTAAAGGAGCTTAATATGTATACCTTGAGAAAAGAAGGGAGAGAGGGACATGATATAAACTTTTACAATTCTTCAAGGGAATCAACAAAGTCCAAGAGGGCATCTTCAGAAAAGAGATGGGCAAGAACAAGGGGTACAATTTGAAGATAGAGGGGGATGGCTCAGAGATAATGTGAGGAAGTATTTTTTCACAGAGAGGGTTGTGGATGCATGGAACAGCCTCCTGAGGAGGTCGTGGAGTCAAGAACAGTGGGAGAATTCAAGAATGCATGGGACAGGCATAAGGCAGTCCTAGTGGGGGGTAGGAGGAAGTAAGCTGTTGGTTAACTAGTATATGCAGCTTATCTGTTAGGTAGGAAAATTGGCAGACTAGGTGAGCCAAGCGTTCCTTATCTGCTGTCAAATTCTATGTTTCTATGTAGGTCATTGACCCCCATCTGGATAACCAAGACCTGGGCAAATATTCTGAATTCATGCTTCTGCCATAGTCCACAGAAGAAAATCTCACCACCTGCTCTCCGGACACCCCATCCAATGTGCTTGCAGATGATGGAGATCGAGGAAGAGGTTCTCCCCACTGGAGTCTGCTTCATTCACCTGGCTGCCCAGTGAACAAACAAATGTCCACAGATCCATACCTGTGTTTTGCTAACTGTGCCCTGTGCCATCTGTCATTAAAGCAAACAACAGTTTTTTTTTTTTTTACTATGCTTTTTCCCTCCACACGGACCATCCCACATTGGCCCGCCTTTCACCCCAGCCCCATCACCCATTCCCCGGGACTTACCTTCCCAGTGTGCCTCCTTGACTTACCCCCAGGGCAGGCCTTTGGGTGCACCCCTTCCCCTGTCAGCCCTCTATCTCGGTGTCTGGGGAGCACCACAGGGCAATGGTGCAAGATCTGTGGACTGAGGTGGGCAGCATACTGCACAGTCTACTGTTTCCATGTTCTGTCCCTGGGAGGCGAAGCTTGCAGTGACAATAGTGACAATCACACCAATGTCTGCCCCAACTCTGCAATCAAGTTAGCTCCAGCTGTCATATCCTTGGCTTCTGCCCAGGATCTGTTCTGGGGTTCTTTTGTAGTTCTTTTCCTTCTCTATTTTGGGCTCCCCATGACCCATGCAAATTACATGCCTCTCAAAGAGTGGCTGGCTCCCTCTCCCTGGGCTAAGACACAGATATGGCACACTGATGAGTCCAAGTGTGGATGAAACACATGTATATGTCTGCTGTTCTTAGTCTTTGCTGATTGCACTGTGAGGCCTTCTGGCACCAAGCAATTCTGCTTAAAGTTGAGCCAGTCCAAATTCTGTCATGGGGATTTGCATGTTTCCCATGATGTTTTGCATTATTGGGGTATGTGCAATTGTTTTTTTTGTTTTTTTTATTTGGCTGTACTGCCAATATCCTCTGGGATAACTCATTTGCTCTGGGTTTCTTTTGTAGTTCTTATCCACAACGATCAAAATAGTTTAATTAAGGGAAAACAACTAACCTCTAATATTAGGTGCACCATAAATTTATTAAACCAGTCAAAATTCCCTGACATTACACTCCTATAACTGGATGCAGAAAATGCATTTGATAGGCTAGGATGGAATTATATAAAGGCAGTCCTCCACTCTGCAGGGTTAGGCCCAAAATTCAGGGCATGGATTAATCACATTTATAACAATACCACAGTTACTGTTAAAAATAATGGAGAAAAATCTGATAGAATCCTTTTACAACAATAGGCACCGGGAGGGGGCAACAGCTATAGGGAGGGATTTCGATAAGCAGCTACAGTAACAAAAACTGTGATTTGTTTTTCCACACCACATTAACCTGTCTGACTTCTTTTGTTTCTAAAGGAAATGGCTCCTGGTCACTCGTTTTCTCTCCCTCTCCCGATAGGGGGACTGGAAGTCATATGACAGGCAGAAGGCTAATCGGGAGCTCTGCAGGTAATTTGTGACGCCATAAAGAGATTTAGAAACATGACTTTGACGGCAGATAAGGACCGCTTGACCCATCTAGTCCACCCAATTCCCTACCAATTGGATGAGCTGCAGATCCTAGTTAACCAACAGCCTGTTTCTTCCTACCCTTCACCAGAATTGCCTTATGTCTGCCCCAAGCATTCTTGAATTCCCTCACTGTTCCATACATCCATCACCCTCTCTGTGAAAAAATACTTCCTCTCATTGCCCCTGAGTAGCCCCCCCCCCCACCTTCAAATTGTGCTCCCTTGTCCTTGCACATCTCTTCTTCTGAAAGATGCTATCCTCTTGGACTTTGTTGATTCCCTTGAGGTACTTGAAAGTTTCTATCATGTCCCCCACCTCCCTTCTTTCCTTGAGGGTATACATAGTAAGCTCTCTTAGACTCTCTTCGTATAGCTTCTGTTGCAAACCCTACACCATTTTAGTTGCCCTTCTCTGGACTGCCTCCATCCTGTTTATGTCCTTGCGGAGATGGGGTCTCCAGAACTGCATGCAGTACTCCAGATGGGGTCTCACCAACTGTCTGTACAGGGGGATAACAACTTCCTGTTTTCTACCGGTGATGCCTCTCCCTATACATCCCAGTATACCCCAGCCCTCCTTACTGCCTTCTCACATTGCTTGCTTACCTTTAGATCATCTGATATGACTACCCCCAGGTCCCTTTCCATTTTTGTTGTTAATATCTCCCCCACCCCACTGTGTACTCTTCCCCTGGGTTTTTGTTTCCCAGACACAATTTAAAGGTCCATAGGAGGATGCTGGGGCACAATCCCAGGCTATCAAGTGCCATTTCATAGCAGCACACAGTACCAGGCAAGGGGGAAAAGACTGATCATAGTAGAAGGAAAAAAAGTATACTTTTCTCTGGTGGTGTGCCTTTCTGGCAAAGCACCATCTTGAGAGGAAGCAGGAGGTGAGCATTAGGAGGGGGATTCAAGGTCTGGCAGGGGGCTAGCAAGAGGGTTAGCAAGTGGGACAGTCATGGAGGCAGGGGTTGTTGAAAAATGGGCAGGGTCTTTTCTTGTACGCATCGGGCTGGGACTTGAATACTAAGGAGGGACTCCAAATAAAGCAGCAGCAGCAGGATAATAAATTCAAGTAGAGACTATAAAAAGAAAAGATGCAGGGTAGTATAAGCAAAGTTGTGAGGGGTAACTAACACAAGGAGGGAGATTTAAGCAGTATCAACTTTCATCAATTTTTTTTTTTTAGCTCTTTTTAAAGTGATGACAGCAGTAGGCATTGAGAGGGTTAACAATTACAGGGAGGAATTTCAGTTAGCAGCTAACACAAACCAGAATGTATTTTTTTCTTTTGCCATAGCACACTAACCCATCTGAGTTATTTTATTTGTATAGGAAGCAGATCCTTGTCACTTGTTTCTCTCTCTCCCCAGGTAGTGTGTCAGAAGTCACGTGACAGGCAGAGGACCAATTAGGAGCTCTGCAGATAGTTCAGGAGGCCATAAAGGGATTTAAAGGTCCATAGGAGGAAGGTGGAAAGTGCCTTCCTGGGCTAACTAGTGCTGATTCACAGTAGCCCACAGTACCAGGAAGCAGCTCCCAGTCACGCATTTTCTCTCTCTCACTCCAGGTAAGAGAATCAGAGGATATATGACAGACAGAGAGACAGTCAGGTTCTCTGCAACTAGACAGGAAGTATTCACTTGGGGAGGTCCCTTTGGGAGGATAAAGGCAGCCACTCGTAACATGCCCCACACACGTTCATGTCCCAGCATATAAGTGAAACAGAACAGGAGTGGAACAGGTGTGAGACTGGCATCTTAGGCATCAGCAGGCATCCCCAGGTGACAGCAGGCAAGTAAGGAACTCTACCTGACTGGAAAGGTAAGGTAGACCACCTGTATACTTGCTGCTACCTGTGTTAAACAGTACACTAGTCTTAAGCACCTGATAGGGTGTACAATTGAACATCCTATTGAGGGAAAAGGTAGACAGGAGAAGAAAAATGGAAACTTAAAAAACCTATCTAGAGTGAGGGTATGAAGGGAGTGAAAAAAGGGAAAATTAGAAACCCTACAGAGGGTAATGGTAAACAGGTGGAGACAAAGAGGAAACTAAAAATACATCTAGGGTAAGGGTAAGAAGGGAGCAACAAAGAAGTAACTTCAAAAAAACTACTGTATCTAGGATCAGTGACAAAGGGTTAGGCTAACCAAAATGGGGAAGGCTAGTAAAGTCCTATTAGTAGTATAAGAGGAAGCTAATCAGAAATGACCTAGGGTGTAATAACAAGGGGCAAACCAAACAAAAAAATGAAACTCTAGAACACCTTATCTGAGGTAAAGGCATATGCTCATTATCAGGTCATAGGGAGAGTGGTATTGGGAATGATGACAGGAGTGCAGTGCAGCGGCTGTGGAGCAGCAGTCTTCAGGGAGACCTTTTGGAAACTGACGTGCTACCCCATCTGCGTGCACCTCTCTGGACTGGAGGAGGAGGTCACTAGACTCTGGGCTGAGTTGATGAGGCTTTGGGGGCCTCTTGCCCAACCCAGGGGTCAGCAGTCCACCACCATTACCTCAGGGGGTGCCAAGAAGTGGGCCAGCTGGACTGGTGGGCTCTGGGAAGGTGGGGGTGGAGGATCAGGGACACATTCTCTAATGAGTGCCACTACACAACTCTTCTGCCACTCTGGCAGGACAGGACTGCCAAGAGGAGGCACCCATGGTAGTGGAAAGGGAGGATGTGAGGATCCTCTAGAGGGGAGACCACAAGCTAGGAGGCAGAAAACCCCCGCAGAAAAGGAAGGACCCTCTGGTGGGGGACTAAAATATTAGGGTGGTAGTTCTGGAAACAATGCAAGAGGGATAGAGGGAGGTGGGGTACCTACCTAGCACCTCAGCATGGACGGATGGGGAGTGGGCCCTTAGGATTGCCAAGGTGGCAGGGCAGAAGAGGGAGCCAGATGTCATTGTCCATTTGGGGATCAATGACCTGGCAAGGGGCACCACACATGTGGTGAAGGATAGATTTAGGTAGTTGGGGAGGGACCTGAAGCAGGTAGCATGCATAGTGGCCTTTACTGAGGTGTTACCTGTGTACAACCACAGGGAGGCAAGGAAACCCCATTCCATGGTCTTCAATGACTGGTTCAAGGCATGGTGCAGGGAGGAGGGTATTTGCTACATCAGAAACTGGTGTCCTACCTGGGGGGGATGATGGCACATACAAGGGAGATGGCCTCCATTTATCCAGGAAAGGGATGATAGCCCTGGGTGGGAATGTTTAAATGTGACTTCAACAGGCATTTAAACTAGCCAAGGGGGAGCCAGAAAAAATGAGGGAGGGCAAATGCCCTCCAGAAAATGGAGCAGCAGAGAGGAAAAGCTCAGGGGAAATAAATTCCCCAGGGGTAGAGGGCATAGGGACAAGGGGGAAGGGACAGGAGGGTAAGGAAGTGGTTCTAAGACTGAGAGAAGAATTTGGGATGGTAGACAGAGGGAGGATAAAAAGGGGGAGGACAGTACCAGGGACAAGGGGAAGAGTCATGGATGGACTATGGAAGGGAGAGCAAAGTAGGGACAAAGAGGGGCATAAGGAGTGGAGAGCCATGTGCGCCAAAGCAAAAAGCCTAGGAAATAAAATTCCTGACCTTGAAGCTACCATTGCTGAGGCAGACCTGGATCTGGTTGCCATAACAAAATCATGGTGCACAGACAACAATGGCTGGGCTGGGGCCTTACTGGGTTACACCATGTTTTGGACGGATAGGGCAGGGAGGAAATAGGAGTTGTTTTGTATGTGAGGGAAAGTATAAAGACCTCAAAGATACAAGGACACAGCAGGGATCAGGAATGGCTGTAGATTTTTTGGGTCGGCTTAGAGATCAGGTCTATGGCCTTCATCTGTGTGGGAGTGGTGTACCTACTACCAACACAAGGGGTGGAGTTGGACAAGGTCTTGAGGAGACCATTGGCAGAGTGGCAAGCAAAGGGAAGTAGTAATTATGGGATTACTAAAAAGTGTTCACCCAAAGTGGGCTGTTCAGCAATTGCCTATTGGAAAAATACTTTGATTCCTGAGCTCTGATGATGGAGCGTCATGCTCTGAAATGTCAGCACATTACTGCGTGGTTCGCAGCATCCCAAAGGAGAAAGAATGGGAGTGAGAAGTGCCGCAAATAAATAAGCAAGTAGCAAACTCTGAAAAAGAACCGAATGCTGCGCACTTCATTGCTCCTTTCCCGAACTCAGCAGAACACTTCAGGTACTAAGTTTGGCCAGCTATTGAACCATGCATAAGTGAATCTTGGAGGCAGTAACACCCAAACTTTGGATTAGGCAATTCAGCCAGGAAACAAAATGGAGGTGCATAGATACGATGTCAGACTTGAACTTAAGTATTGCAAGAAACTTTTATTTTCACTATAAAAAGGATTGTATCTTTAAGGAAAGTATGCACAGGACTGGAAAGTGTTCAAAAATAAGTCAAAAACAAGAGAAAGGAACCATACAAACTAAGTATTTATTTTTATTGCTTGAAATGAGTTTAAAATAAAAGAAATGTTTGTAACGCTCCCATTTGGGGGCTTACCTGTTATGCATCCGGGTGTCTCCCACTGTCTCCTGGCATCCGCCCGATCCTCCTCGGCTCCTCTGCCACCAAGCCATTTCCCTGGATGTCCCTCTATCTAATTGAGCCCTGTGGGGCTTGCAAACTAGTATGCGAGTGATCGGCATGCCTTAAGCTGCCGCTCGCATGTTTGAGAAGGTGCTCTGTACGTCTGACCACCGTGCGGTCCAAAAAAGCAAAAGTACATTTCTTCCCGGTTCCCAGTGCAGTGCCTGAGTTAAATAGGCACCGGGAACAAGACAAAACAAGGGAAATGTTTTTAAATTAAATAAACAGGCAGGCGCTGTAAGCGCTGCCTCCAGGACACCAGTCAAAGGTCAGGGGGCAAGCTCCAGGGCAAAACAGTGCCCTCATGAATATTCATTAGCTTTGCTGCAGTGTTCCTGGGGCAGTGTGTTACGGGAGCTGTGACTCCCGAAGGATACATGCTATCTGTCTAGGAGTGGGCTCATTTGAAAGAGATCAATTGGGGCTATATGCCTGTGGGGAAAGTAAGTTGAATTAATGTTGCTCCTGTCTGCACCAGAACTTTATCTGTGAGGACAGTAAAATAGACTGCTTTAGAAACTGCCTGCAGCCACCATTTTACCAGCTAATAACCAATCAGAAGCCAGGATTTAACAAAAGGGTTTCTGGGGAAGTGCCAGAGACTTATGGGGGATTAACTGGGACAAGTCCTAGGCACCAAAAAGGGAGCCAATTAACATCTGGGGACTGTTTAAGACAGCTTTGGCAGCCAATGGGATTTCTGGAACTTGGCCCCATATAAAAGGGGCAACTGCTCATTTTGATTCAGATTTGTAGAGACTCATTCAGAGTTCAGTGTGAGCCTCTGCGGAGCTTGCCAGCTCTCAGTGGTTAGGTCTGCCAGGCCTAGACTTTTCCAGCTGTCAGTTTGTGGGTCTAAGTGTCCAGTTAGCCCATGTTTTGGTCACAGCAACAGGGGATTCAAGCAGCATCCAAGCTGAAAGAAAGAAGAATCAGCCTGCAAGCTAGCTGGAAGGACTAGAGAAGGACAGAGCCTTACATATAAATATGTTTAGTTTGCCAAAGTGTTTGCGCGGCTGACCAGTTCGTGACGTCCGCTGTGCATGTTTTCAGCCAGTGTAAATTGTTCTTGCATCCTGAAGACCACATCTCGATGAGAACCATGAGAGAATTTTCATACTGCTTCATCAAGCCATCTGCAACAGGTCTCATTTCATCGGATCATCACTTGGTCTGGGTAGTGTGAGTGCAAACAGGGTAGCTCCCTGCAACAAAGCTGCAATTATTGCATGTCATCTGATTATTTGTTTGGGTTTGTTACAACGGACTGAGCCATCTGGCTGCAGATTACAAATTATGGGTTAAAGTGCATGTGATTGTTTTTCTTTTCTAAGGGCCTCAACAACAGCTGCAATGCCGGCCTACCCCGGGCAACACTTCAGGCTAGCCTATTCCCACTGAGTACACAGAGTGTGTGACTGTGACAGAGGGACTCTTACTGCATGCATGCTAAACCTGAATAAATCAGATCTAATAAATCAACTGCTAGATTTACTGTCCCACCCCTGTGCAACTCCCCCAAATAAATCAGATTTTGTTCTTTCTGCATTTAACCTGGCTACAGTGTTCCTTTGTGGAGGGGATATTGCATTGCTGCTGAATTGTCTTACTGCTGAGCTCATTTTACAGGGGGTATCCAGGGTTTTCACAGCTGATCCAGCCCTAGTGGTAAGTGCACTGAGTGTGGGTTGAATATTGTATTTGTATGTGATTGTTTTTCTGCTATACTGTTTAGGTCACTAGGGGGCGGTGGAGGGGTTATAGCATTCCTGAGGGCTATACCAACAGCAGTTACACTACCCCAAGACCATACTTCCAGGTGGAGGCACCCATTCACAGAACTCAGGCCCCTCAACCTGTGCCTAGTCATGCAGGCAGGGGTAGTAGCCCTTGGGACAGTGCCACCTATGGGGTACATATTGTTTGCACTACTTTAAGGAATCAAAGTATTTTTCCAGTAGGCAATTACAGTGTGTGGCTGAGCAGCCACGCTGGGTGAGCATTTTTTTAGTTATTCTGGACTCCCTGGCAGTTCACACCTGAACAACTACCAGGTCCCAAAAACAGGTTATGAGTGTAGCCAAAACAGATTTAGTAATTATGGGAATTTAATTAGCCAGATATAAATTAGAGCATTCTAGCAAGGGGAGTTTTTCTTAGGCAGCTGGTTACAGAACCCACTAGAGATAGGGCAGTGCTGGATCTAGTGCTTACAAACAGGGACAACATTGCTGATGTCATAGTGTGTAGCTCCCTCTGTACAAGCGATCATTGTACAGTGTGGCTTGGCATACAGATTGGACAGGAGAAAAAGCACACCAGGACGAGGGTCGACAACCTCAGGAGAGCAGATTTTAAAGAAATGGAAGACTGCCTTAGTGAATATCTTGAAAAGGGATAGCTGGGGTGCAGAGTGGAGGCTCAAGGGAAGAGGATAAAGACAGGAATAGCTAAGGTAAAGGCAAGCTGTTTGAAGGAAATTAGTAAGGGTAAGAGAAGAAAGAGGCCACTATGGTTCTCAAAAGAGGTGTCTAAGGTGGTAAGGGGGGAAAAAACAGCTTTTAGGAAGTACAAGGAGACCCAGATGGAGGGGGACAGGGAGATATATCTAAATAAACAAAGGGAGTCAGGAAGGAGGGTAAAGACAGTAAAGGCTCAGAGGAGAGGATCGCCCAGTAGGTATGACTTTCTTCAGGTATATGAGTGAAAGGAGGAAGGCAAGTGGTGGTATAGTGAGGATCAGGAAACTGGGGAGGGGAGAATTGCACAGAGAAAGACCAAGAAAAAGCAAAAATTCTAAACAAATACTTATGTTCTGTCTTCACAGTTGAGGGGGAAGGGAACCGACCATTGTGCATTAGCAAGCAGCGGGGGAGAGGGGAGTGGACACAAGTCCATTTTTGGAAGAGAAAGTCTGCCAGGCATTGGAAGCATTAACAGGAAACAAGGCAATGGAGCTAGATGGGATTGACCCAAAGTACTAAAATAACTGAGTACGGTACTAGCTGCCCCTCTGGCAACACTATTCAGCACCTCACTGGAGACAGGGGTGGTTCCAGTGGTTTGGAGGAGGGCTGATGTGGTCCATCTGCACAAGGGCGGCAGCAGGAGGAGACTAGCAAGTACAGTCTGGTCCGTCTCACATCAGTGGTGGGGAAATTAATGGAGACCCTACTGAAGGAGAGACTGATGGAATACCTGGAGGTTAATGGGCTGCAAGACCATTAGCAGCACAACTTCATGGGGGAGTGGGGGTCATGTCAAACAAATTTCATAGATTTCTTTAGCTGGTTAACCAGAAAGGTGGATCAGGGGAGGGCAGCAGATGTGGTCTAATTGAACTTCAGTAAGGCCTTTGACACTACCTCACAGAAGTCTGATTAAGAAACTAAATATCCTTCTTGGACTTGGACTGGTTACTAAAGTGGTTATAGTCACTTACATATACTTCTTGTATTTTTTTTATGCAGATTAAGCACAAAGGGTCATTCATTAAGGGCAAATTCTGGTTCCTAAATATTGTTTTTCCATAGAAACTATGAAAGACTGTAGGTCATTCACCAAGTGTTTAATCTTTTTGGGATCATAATATCATTTTGATACCTGTTCTTATTAATGAGTGTATTTACCATGCACAGAAATACAGGTTAAAATACAAATGTTGATCCTTTTCTTTTAGCTGCTGCGAAAAACCAGACTTGCCTACTGATTTTGCCTGCTGTTTGTTAAATTGACTGGGATAATCTTTAAGTAAGGGTTTAACTGAGGCCCAGTGCTTTTATTTCGTTCCTTCTTCAGAGACACATGGGCAGAGTTGCCTGAGGAGAATCAAGTCGCCTCACCCCATTTTTTATAGTCTTGATCCATTTAGAAACATATAAAGTTTTATATGACAAAGTTATGGTTACGGGATCACAATACTAGTATTACATACCTGTAA
Source organism: Neoceratodus forsteri (assembly GCA_016271365.2). NCBI lineage: Eukaryota > Metazoa > Chordata > Ceratodontiformes > Ceratodontidae > Neoceratodus > Neoceratodus forsteri. The sequence goes on from CM028137.1 coordinate 197,643,061, forward strand.
GTGATTGTAAAAGTAGGCATTTAAGCATTGTTCTTTTAGTTTAAAATCTCATGAAGCTGACTCCTTCAGTCAGTTCAGCTGTTCCTGCTATTTTTGGGTATCAGCCTGGCCATCAGTTTGGTCTGAGTTCAGTTCCTACCAGGGAGGTCTAGCGACCTCTGTTGCTATTTGTCCTCCCTGGGTCCCACAGTTAATCTGTGGAGAGGCTCAGCTTTGTAAAGGGTGATCCTTTGAGCCATTCCTCCTTGGAAGCCTAGTTTGCTGTTGTTATCCATGTTATGTATAACATGTTTGTATTATTGTGGTTATACTAGTTTGTTTTCTATCTGGCCAGATAGAACAGGTTGTAACTTGGCAGAGTACATCAGGGTTACCTGGTTGCAAATTTACTTTACTGCACTAATTATGATTTCAGTGAAAGAGACTTCGCAGTATTGGAAAGGGACATTCACAGCATTTGTATCTTTTGAGGTGGGGAATGTTTTCTGGTGAGCACGTACATTATCTTTTTTCTTACAGCTAAATTTCTACAATGGGTAAATGCCTCAGATAAGCCTGCTGGTGATGTGTATAAACCTCTCTGGTTACAAATTGAGGTCTGTGTATTCTGGAGTGCTGGCATTCATCTTAATAGCCTATTGTATTCCAAACCATCAAGTTTGCCAGCTGCCCTGCAGAATCCTCCTTTCATGTGGTCTCTTAAGGCCCAATGACAACTGGAACAATATCTTCACTTGGACTGGTTTTGGTCTCTTGCCCAGCCTGTTTTGGCAAATGCTAATATTCGCATTGGAGACTGTCCGATCCCTGTCTCATTTTGTCCCCTTCTGAGCATTGTATCTGCAGCCTCTCTCAAAGAGCAAGGCAAGCTCCTGCCTCATGGGCAGTTGCAGGAACATTTGTCTATACCTCTTTCACACTTTCAAATACTTGCAATTGACTAATGCCCTGAAATCCTTTTTTTGGCCGCGGTCCCTGGGACATGAGTGATAACAAATTCTGCCCCAGATTATCTCTCTGGCTGCCCAGCCCCACCCAGTGGCTGGTTTATATTCTTACTTACAAACAGTTGACCCTACCTCCCTAACTGGTGTTTGTTTCTACTGGCAACAAACTTTAGATTTGCAACATGACCCTAAAATGCTGGCAAACTATTGGTGCAACCTCTATAGATTTATTAAAAGGGATTGGTACAGATGGACCCAGTCTCGTGTGTTGCATGATCTGTATTATACTCCACTTAAATTGAATATGATGGGGAGATCTGAATCCCCAGTTTTCTCCCACTGTGGACTTGCTACTGGTCATTTATTACAAATGATGTGGGATTGCCCTAAGGTGTTTTCCTTTTGGCTTAAAATTAAGTATTCGATGGACCCGCTTTTGGGCCTGGAGGAGGCCTTTACTCCCGAAATTTGTTTGGTGGGAGATTATCCACCTACCTTGATTGGTCACTGTAAGTCCTTCATAGCTATGATTTCAGTGGTGGCTAAGGTTATTATACTGTGACATTGGAGGGAGGATTCTACTCCGTCTTACAAAGAATTGTACAATGAGCTTATGCAGGCTCTCTTGGTCGAAAAACAGATTGCCAGACTTCATCAAAGAGGTGATCTCTTTCATCAAAGATGGGAGATACTGCATACTGTCTTGTCATTCCAAAATGCTCCAGAGTGGGAGTAAGCCAGCATTGAGTTGCCCTCCTGATATCTTCCTATTTATCATCTAGATGTAGTTGGATTTTCTTATGGTGCTGTTTGAGGTTGGTTTGGGGAGGGAGGACGATGTTGGGAGGTTGTAACTCGCTTTTTTCTTGTATTATGGCTTTCCTTTTGGGAAGGGGAGGGTGGTTAGGGGCGGAGATTGTTATTGACTTAAAGTGAATTTGATCTGTTCCTGTTTATGTGTTTTGGTGTGGTTGAAAATTCAATAAATTTTAATTATAAAAAAAAAAGACAAGACAGAACATCAGAAATTAGCTAGATTAGGCTTCACCCACATAGTGGCATCCTTGTATAGGGGTGGCAAATGCCGAGGAGCAGCAAATACCCGCAATACTCCATTCTAACCCCCATCTACCTATACTGACCCAGAGGGACACCTAGCCTGCCTCACAGGTAACTATGAGGGCTCTCCTATCACTCTAGTTAGTCTATATATCCCACCAGACTCCACTGCTGCAGCTGTCCGAACTTTGTTCCAGAAGATCAGTGAACATCACAGAGGGGTGTTGGTCATTGGCAGGCATCATAACATGTCATATGACTTTAGTAACACCACTAATCCTACACCTTCTAGGAAAACTAGTGTACAGAAAGCAGCACAGACTTACATCAAGGAAACTCACTAGATTGATGCCTGGCACTCCTTGTACCCTCATGTCAGAGCCTATACTTGGTAGAAGACTTGGTTTGCTGGCCAAGGCACCTAGCTTCACCTGAGCTCTTTCCTTCCAAGTCTGCTTGAAAGGCAGAGTAGAGAACTTTACCAGAGCAAGGGAAAAGGATTAAGATTTCTTTTGGCTAAGCAGATTTACTGTGTGGTGTTGTTTTTATTTTTTACTCACAGGGATTGCTACTGTTTGTTGCTAACATTTCATTGCTTTATTTTTCTCTGTAGCAAAGTGTTTCTTACAGCGTATATCTTCTCTGAAATTATTACAGGTGGTGCTTTACAGGTTTTACAGTTTTATCTAACATTAGGATAAGCTTTCAGGGTTACTGCATTTGTTGTTGACTGATTGTTTCTGCTCTTACCTCCTTGTTCTTTTGTCCGTGATTCTTCTTTTTCAGCAGGGGAAGGGCCCAGCCACCCACCCCCATCCCCAACCACCCCACACTACGCTCCTTTTATAGGGTACCACAGCTGTGACATTTCCTGTGGCAGAGCAGGAAGGGGCGGATCAGTGGGGCATCCACAAGGTGAGCTCATTTATAGGGGCACTAGTAATTTAACTTGTTATAACAAGTTAAACAAAAACAAAACACAATCAAACCATTACTTGCATTTTTTTCCTTCTATTTACTCTGACTAGGTTATAAACCCAGCAACTTATCTGGAATGGATATCATTAACTGCAGGTACTGTGGAACAATTTTCAGAAGGACAGTCTTACAGGATTTAGGACACTGTCCTACATGCTGGGCCATCAGAGATCTTAGGGCTCAGCTCTGGGCAGCATGGGCAGAGATTGCATGCCTCAAATTTCATATTCAAGAGGAAATACATTATAAGAACCACCCGCCATTTCCCCAGCATCCAACAGAAAAACCTCGACCGCAGAGGATAGTTGGACCAGGAGGTTGGCAGGTGGTTAGGAGGGGCAAATCGGGTGCCCCATCACTCTCTGCTCTCCAACATATTACCTCCAAAAACCATATAAACACTACAAACAGGTATCTGCCTCTATCTCTGAAATCAAACAAAGAGGCAGAAGACACTGCAGAGCAGGACACTGCAGCACAGGAGCTAGCACAACAAAACTCACCCAAATCAGGAACCAAAACAAAAAGCAGAAAGGAATCCAAAAACTTGATCATAGGAAACTCCATGATTCGGGAGTTGATACCCATCTCCAGCTAGGGTAATGGTCAGATGTCTCCCAGGTACATCAGCATGGAGAGACACTGACTGCATTACTAAATTGTTCACAAAGCAGGAGAAAACATTGATGTCCTAATACACATAGGGACTATGATCCGCCAGCCGGGTCAGTTGTGGAGACCATGAACACCTGACCAGGCTGGGTGACAAACTATCATCCATTTCGTCTGCATCTCCTTCTCTGGAGATCCTGCCAGTCTGGGAGAGGGGGCAGATGGATGGAAGGTCAGAGAAGGGGAGATAGGGAGCTAAACACGTGGCTCAAGGGCTGGTGCCAGAAAAAGGACACACAGATTTGTAGGAACTGGCAACAGTTCTGGGAGCGAAAGTTCTTTAATTTGATGGACTGCATCTGACTAAGGAGGAGTCAGTGCATTGGGGCAGAAGTTTGTCATCTTTGCAGAATATTTAAACTAGCAACTGGGGAGAGGGTGCAGCACCTTATCGTCGAATGGGAAGAACACCCTCCCCTCAGCTAGTGGTCAAACAGGGATTCAGCATGTTTGCAGTTCATTTGCATCACCAGGTAAGAAAAAACGTTTATCTCCCCATACGACGCACAGAGGAAATGCCAGACCTCACCCAACAACTAACACACCGAAATCTGGCCAATAGAAAATCATGTACACAAATGCTCACAGCCTGGGAAATAAGATTCCAGACCTGCAGGCAATAATGTCAGAGGCTAAACTGGACATAGTAGCAATTAGTGAGACGTGGTTTACCAGTAACCTCACTTGGGAGACTTCAGTACCTGGCTATGTATTGTTCAGAAGAGGCCGAGGTGCAAAAAGGGGGGGAGGAGTGGCCCTGTATGTCAATGAAAATATCAAAGCTACAGAAATTCAGAATGCACATAAGGAGCCAGAAGAACTGTGGGTCACCCTGGAAACAGGAAATGGGACAGCCATAAGAACTGGGGTTGTCTACAGGCCCCAGACCAGGGGAGGACATAGACACATTACTGTTAAAAGATATACAAAACATGACAGCTAAAGGGAGGTTCTGATAATGGGAGACTTCAACATGCCGGATACAGATTGGTTAATACCAGCAGGAACATCTGCCAGAACTAGACACATAGTGGATTCCCTGCACGGGGAGGGCCTCAAACAACTGGTACAACAACCCACAAGAGACAGGGCTATCCTAGATCTAGTACTGACTAACAGGGAAGGGATCACAGATCTCCAGGTAGAAGGTCACCTGGGGGCCAGTGACCATCACATGGTATGGTTCAATTTGGCTACTACATTTAAATCATCCCATTCCAAGGCAAAAATATGGGACTTCAGAGGAGCTGACTTTGATAAGATGGCCAACAGAGTTAAGCTAGCCCTGGCAAAAAGAAACACAGGTGAGGGGGTACAGGCAAAGTGGGCAAGCATTAAGGATGCAATACTTGAAGCAACATCCCATTGTGTTAAACAAAAGGAAGTGCAAAGAAGAAGGAAACCACTTTGGTTCTCAAATACAGTAGCAGAAAAGGTCAGAGCCAAAAGGCTGGCCTTCAGGAAATATAAGGAACACAGCGGATGAAGATAGGAGGCATACCAAACTGCCCTAAGGGAAGCAGGAAGGCAGTAAAGCAGGCAAAGTCCCAAACTGAGGAAACACTAGCACTAACAGTAAAAGAAGGTGACAAGACTTTCTATAGATACATTAGTGAAAGGAGAAAGTCCAGAGTGGGTATTGCTAAGCTTAATGGAGAAAAGGGAGCATGTGAGGAGGAGGACCATGTAAAAGCATCTATCCTAAATAGATACTTTTGCTCAGTATTTACTGAAGAGAAGGTAGGCAGGGCCCCACAGTCATTACCATGGACAGGGGGAGGGAGGTGAGCACTACTCCCTTCACAAAAGAAAGGGTCCTACAAGAGCTTGCTAAGCTCAGGTGGACAAGGCAATGGGACCTGATGGCATACATCCCAGGGTACTTAAGGAGCTAAGGTAACTGGCAGAGCCATTAGCAGAACTGTTTAGTGAGTCTCTGAGCACAGGAGAGGTCCCAGAAGACTGGAGAAGGTTATGTGATCCCGCCTCCACAAGAGTGGTAGCAGGAGGAGGCAGGAACCACAGACCAGTCAGTCTTACCTCAGTAGTGGGCAAGATTATGGAGGCACTCCTTAAGGAAAGGATAGTGCAACACCTGGAATCATAGGCACAGGATCCAAGACAGCATGGGTTTACAAAGGAAGGTACCTGTCAAACTAATCTCATAGATTTCTTTGACTGGGTAACCAGAGTGGTGGACCAAGGGGAGCAGTTGATGTCGCCTACCTTGACTTCAGCAAAGCTTTTGACACTGTTCCATGTAGAAGATTGATAAATAAGCTGGGTAGACTTGGGTGGGTCAGAAGTTGGTCAACTGGATGGCAAACTGGTTGACGGGCAAAAACAGAGAGTGGTGGTAAATGGTATACAGTCAGAAGAGATGCAAGTCACAAGTGGGTACCTCAGGGATCAGTCCTGGGGCCAGTCCTCTCAACACCTTCATTAGTGACCTTGCAGATGGACTAGAGGGTAAGGCTTGTCTGTTTGCAGATGACACCAAGATCTGCAACAGAGTAGATGATCCAGATGAGGTGGGCAGAATGAGAAGAGATCTGGATAAACTAGCAAAATGGTCAGAAGAGTGGCAACTGGGATTTAATGCAAAGAAGTGCAAGATCATGCACATAGGGAAGAAAAACCCTGAAGCCACCTATAGGCTGGAAGGGGAGTTGCTAGCAGTCACAAAGGAAGAAAGAGACTTGGGCATCATCATCACTGATAACCTGAAATCATCCAAGCAGACCTATAAAGCAGTAGGTAAGGCTAGGGGGGTGTTAGGGTGTATTAGTAGGGGTATCACAAGTCGTAAGAGGGAGGTAATAATCCCTCTTTACAAGACACTGGTTATGCCCGATCTGGAGTACTGCATGCAGTATTGGAGGCCACACCTTCACAAGGACATTAACCAAATTGAGGCAGTCCAGAGAAGGGCAACCAAAATGGTGCAGGGACTGCATCAGAAGACATATGAGGACAGATTAACAGAGCTCAATATGTATACCCTTGTGCAAAGGAGGGAGAGAGGTGATATGATCGAGGCATTCAAACACCTTAAGGGCATTAACAAGGTGAAAGAGTCTAACATGTTTAAATATAAGAAAAATAGCAGGACAAGAGGACACAGCATGAGATTAGAGGGGGGCTGATTAAGGGGAATGTGAGGAAATTCTTTTTCACAGAAAGGGTGGTAGATGCATGGAATGGCCTACCTCAAGAAGTGGTGGCTATGAATACAGTGCAGGGCTTCAAACAGGCATGAGATAGGCATAAGGGAGCAATACAAATGAGTATGAATAGATAGGCCACTGACAGAGCAAAGGTCGATGGCACATTTATAAGGTAGAAAAAGAAATGGGCAGACTGGATGGGCCTTGTGGTCCTTATCTGCCGTCAACTTCTATGTTTCTATGTTTCTATACTCATTATTCAGCTCCACATAAAGTATATACTTAGGCTAGACTTCTGCCATGTATCAGGTAAACATCATTATTTGATCCAGGACTGTGAGATGCCACCCCCCCCAGACTACTGCTTGGTTGTGTTGACCACGGACTGGGTCTCAGAACGAAGGTCCACCCTAAGGCAATTCAACAACTATCTTTTGAATATCCCAGCATTCCCGTATTTGGTGAAGGAACTCTTGCCACAAATAATTCAAGAAAATACACAACCCAATACCAGTCCTGGGATGCTCTGGGACATGATTAAGGTGGTGCTCAGGGGTGAGATATTGAAGTTTGCCTCTCATCACAAAAAATCACAGTCAGCTCAGCTGGAAACCTTGCAGACTCAACTGAAAGACCTCCAGCAGCATGCTGGTGGAGATTAGGCTATAGCACCACTTTGGAGGCTACTCGTCAGTAGGTTCAGCAATGGTTAGATGTTAAAACAGAACAGGCTTTACAATACCTGAAGCAGAGATATTATGAGGGGGACCCTGTGCTACCTGTCTACTGGCCCACCACCTGCACCAATGTATGACCCAAACCACAATAACACAAATTCAATCCCCCATAGCTGGCAAAATGTTGAAATTACCCTCCCAAATCATAGAGACCTTCAGACCTTAGTACCAGACATTGTATACCCCTGATAATCCATCCTACCCTCAAGAAATTCATGCATTCTTGAGTGGGCTAAAACTGCCTCAACTTACTGTAGCTCAGGTGGCTCTTTGGAAACCCTGGTCACACAGATAGAATCACAGAGGTGATCAATAACTTAAAATCTGGTAAAACCCCAGCCCTGATGGGTATACTGGGAGTTTTATAAAACATTTAAAGAGTTATTTCTCCCCAGTTACTTCAGGTATGCCCAGCGGTGATGGAGGATAATCTCATCCCTCCAACCTGGCAATATGCCACAATTTCCAGTATACAAAACCGGTAAGGACCATGATCTCTGCCCTCCTACCATCCCATATCAGTACTTAACATTGATTATAAATTATTTGCCACCATAGTGGTGAAACGGTTAGAGAGGTTTTTGCCCTCTCTTATTAATGCTGACCAAAGTGATTTTGTCTTGGCCAGACAAACACAGGACAACATCAAACACATTCTCCACCTCTTATTCCACACCTCGGTCGGAGGCCCCTTGCTTACTGTTGAGTTTACATGCAGAGAAGGCCTTCGACTGGATGGCTTGACCCTTTCTGGCAGCCGCCTTGAGGGTATTAGGCTTCTCAGAAAAATTTGAACAAGTAATAGTGGGCCTATATGACCACCCAATGGCATATATAAAGGTGAATGGCTACATTTCCAATCCTATCTCCTTACCGAGCACACAACAAGGACATCCACTATGCCCTTTGTTGTTTGCTATTCATTTGGAACCCTTGCCCAGGCGATACGCCAGAATGATAGCATCCAGGGATTAGTAGTGGGTTATAGACACCACAGACTGGCATTATATGCTGATGATTTATTGATCTACCTTACACCCCCAGAACAGTCTCTTCCCTTTGTGGCAGACATTGGATTGGTTTGGTGAAATGGCAGGATATAAGGTGAATACGGTGAAAACTGAGGTCTTGCAAATGCACCATATTCCCTCTGAGAACATATGAAGGCAATACCCTCTTCGTTGGGATTTGCCTTCCCTGAAATATTTGGGTATCCAATGGAAAAAGGACCCTTCCCAACTTTATTTTTATTATTATGCCTGTTTTTTTGCAATAATTGACAGCGGATATGGAAAGATGGAAGACTATTCCACTCCCCTTAATTCATCGGGTGGATGCAAGTCATATGAACTTTCTTCTGTGATTTCTGTATTTGACCCAGACCCTTCCTGTTTCCCTTCCAGATAAGTTTTTAAAGAGATAAATAAAAAAAAATATCCTGTTATATCAGAGACTCTCAATGCCCTTGAATAAAGTTCTCAATACTTCACCTACCAAAGGGAATGGGAGGCCTGGCATTACCAGATATTTTGGGCCAGTACCATGCAGCCCAGCTATGCAGAGTATTCTATGGCTCCACAATCAATGCTATGCTCAGTGCAAGGAGCTGGAGATGCAGGAGGAGGATCTGACCAGTTTGAATTGTATACTATTGACCCATCCAAATATCCTGATAGAAGATAGTACATTAAATCCATATACAGGTAATACTTTAAAGTGTTGGAGATTGCTTTTGAATTCCAAACCTTTGTCTCACCTCAATACTTATTATATTCCTCCCGTACTCTCCTCCTTTCAGCCAGCTAGATTGGACCATAGTTTTTCTGTTGGGAGAGTTTGGCCTTTAGTTAATCATGTATTTTTTAAAGATGGCCATTTGTTGTCATTCAGTGACATGATACTTGACCTCCGCCCACAGGACCAATTCCACTTTCTACAAGCAACTGACTTTATTAGTGTAACTGCCTTGTTACCCGGGGTTACTAGAATCCCAGTAAGACCTAGTGGTAGGCAGGGAAGGCAGCTTGTGAAACTCCAGTTAAATGGATTTCACACTGTTTCACTCTGTTCTCAGTCTCAGCTGAGACTGAGGGATGACATCACCATAGAACTATCGCAGCTGCATGAGCCACAATGGAATCTGCAGAAGGGAGTTAGAGTAGAATGTTGGGAGGTTTGAACGGTCAGTCAGTAGGCAGTTGGGGTTTGGTGATTGTTGTGAGAGGAGCACAGCAGCTATGTGCCCAGGCTCTGGGAGCCTCAGCCCTGAAATAGGGCTACAATTAGGGAAAGGTGTGTGTTTCCACCTAAAGAGAGACACAGTAAGCTGTTTTTTTTAATGGTGGAGACCGCTGATATGGGTCTCTGTGCCCCATCCCTGAGGAGATGGGGCAGGAAGATTTGCCTGCTATTCCAGGGGCAACCCCCTGGCTACTGCTGGAAAAAGAAGCTGCCTTATTTTGTCCATGAGTGTGGGGTACAAGAAGATTTTGTGATTTGCCTGTGGGGCACTCTGCAACCAAAGGGTGAGTTCTGCTCTTTCCAAAGGGCCCATGTTTCATCCTGAACTGTGTTAAAGTAGGAATTGGACTACTGAAGCAGTGGGAGGCCTAGAGTAATAGGCTTAGCCAAAAGTAAAAGTATGTTTAAGTCCAGCACAAAGGGAAAGTCAAGACATGTAGAGGAGATGTGACATACGTCTACCCAGTATTCTACATTGCCAAGCTTTCAAAAGAGTTGTTTAGTTTCCAGAGAAATGGCTGGGTATGGATTGTGGGAGCTGGAGGTGGGAGACCCCCCCATCTTTGGTTACCAGGTCCACCTCTACGGATTTGCTCTGTGGATTTCTACTTTGCCTCATGCACTTGGCCAGTGATGAGGGAAGTACCCAGACATGGGATTGGAAGGAAAATTCCATCTAGGAGTCGAAGGCTCTGAGGTGGTTTGAGGAGCCACCAATAGGAAAACTGGTTCATTCCCATATGGACTGTGGATCAAGTGGCCGAAGGGGGAGCCGGGCCATGGGGAAAATCCAAGTAGTGTACAAGTTGGGCTGTGTACCCAAAGCTGCGTGCAAGTCCGGGCTGTGTGCCTGGTGGATCAGAGCCTGAGGGCTGAAAGTGAAGAAGTGTTCTGTTGTCTCTAATCTGCATTATCAGGAATGGACTGTGGGGTACATCTGTGCTTTGTTTGTTCAGTTTGGATGTGAATAAAAGCCACACTGTAGAATCCCATTCCTGGTTTTGGACATTACAGTTATTGCTTCCTGTGTTCGGATTCACTTGGGTGCCCCTGTGCACAGTAGCCAAACCTAGGCCCTCTGTGCCGAGTAACCTAGTCCTCCTTGAACCCAGTCCCCCCCCCAAGGTACTGCTGTCAGCTTCAACAGCATGCCACCTGTCAGTTTGCAAAAGGCAGGGGTCCGGGTTTACAAAAATAGAGGCACCGCTTTGGATTTTAATTCTGGGAGGAAAGGTGCTCGGGCAAAGGGGCTAGCGTTTTGGCTATCTGGCAGTGGGTATCCCAAAAAGCTGAAGCAAGCTAACTAGTGTGTCGCTGTGTGCTGTGGATCTCATGCTGCTGCTAAAATGCCAACTGTTTACCAAGGAGCAGTAAAGCTAAAAGAGTGTGCCCAAGTCCTGCATCAATTGTTTACAGTGTTTTTGCCTGCTGTTTAAAAGAACTGTGTGATTAGGAAATGTGTGGAAGACTAGGGGTAGCAACAGGAAAATTGTGCCCTGGACGTTGGAAATGCTTTTAAAAGAACTGTGTCATAAAGAAAAGTGTGGAAGACTAGGGTAGCAACAGGAAAATTGTGCCCTGGACGTTGGAAATGCTTTTGCGTGAACTGAGAAACTTGCTGTGTGAATGGCCATGCAAATGGCTGAAATGGGCTCCCGCCGTGGAGTCAGATGAAGAAAAAAAAAAAGTGGTTTCTGCAGTTTAAATTTGCCTGCTCGATGATCGCCGAGAGGAGAAGAGCACTCGCGATGAAGAAGAGGCTCATTTGCATGGTGTCATGTGATTGGTGAGGCTGCAATCAGTTCCCGCCTCAGCCAACTCTACAGTGGCTGCCCAGCATTCGAGAGGAGTGTGAGTGGAGTGCGGTACTGGCTAGTGGAGGAGCATCGCGGTGATTAAAAAGCACTGTAAAACTGTTAAAAATAGACTTGTCTGTTTAAAATCGGGCTCAACCCAACTCTCGATCATCTGAATTGGCGAAGTGTGGTGATCAGGGAGACGATCGGTAGGACTGCCCACCCGCTTTCTTTCTGAGGCCTCCAAACTGGCTGCAGGCCATTTTCCCATCACAGCTAACAATTACTGATAACAGTAAGTACCAACAGTAAAAGTTGCTCAAACAGTGATTTTCTGCCAAAAGCCAGCTAAATATGTGTGCAGCAGTGTAGTCGCTTTGCAAGTAACGACTGTGTCAAGTTTCCAGCAAGTGCAAGTCTGCTAGGCCATTGACTGTGTGCATAGTAATGAGTTCAGCATCAGTTTAAAGTTTTAAAGCCAGAGAGAGACTGTGAGTTGTAGCCAAATGTGCAGCACTAGTTTACAGGCAATCCTGTGCTTAAAATCCTAAGGCTTTAAGGGACTGTGAGTTAAAGAAATGTTTCCAGCAAGTGAAAAGTCCGTGGAAAATCATGTAAATGTGTTAGAAAAAGAACAGTACAAGTTTGTGCAGTTTGAGCAAAAGTTATCAGTAGTGTGTGTAAATCGGATGTGCAATGGCTTGACCCAATTTCTGAATGTTGATGCACAGGAGTGTTGCCGCCGCCATTACAGGGTGGGGTAGTAAAGTAAACATAGCAGCAGAGGAGCCATTTTAAAAGTAAAGAAGGTGATCAGTGAAGTGGGACTTTTAGTAACAGTGAGCTTTTGTTTGTTTTCCCTGCAGTTATGGCCTCAGGACCAGCTTGCTACCCAAATCATGCCCGAGCTGCAGTAACAGCAGTAGTAAATAGATTAAGGGAGATTGAAAAGTGTCATTATGGAGGACAACTGCCTCCTCATGTGACGATTCCTGGATATCCAGTTCATGTGTGTCAAATTTGCTTAAATGCTGGAAGGGACGTCTTCATGATACCTCACTGTGCTGGGTGCCTAGAGAAATATGGCTTGTATAAAGTGCCCCAGATCTGGTTGGCTCCCACATGGACAAAGGTTCAGGAATCTGTACTTGGCAGCACACAGCACCAGGTGGAGCCTGTTGAAGAAGGCCCCTCGGGGGAGTGTGGCACAAAGCTAGAGGGTGCAGATTTAGAGACAAAACCAGATGTTGATGTTTCAGATGCTGGATCTCAAAAGGAAAGTTCAGATAAAGCATCAGTAGACCCTTGGGGGGGGCCTAGCCCAAGTCTCGTAGGAGAAGATGAGATGCGGGAGGCCTTGAAATGGCAGGTGTCGACCTCTGACGCCTAGTGATGAGTAGATAGTCTCAGGAGAGAGGACGACTGCTCACTCCTGGGCTCAGATCCTTAGTGAGGAAGAAGATGAGGGGGAACCTATGTGGCCTTGTGAAAAAGGAACGGATACACAGCCTCAAGCTCTTGCCTTGGAAGAATGCATGGAAGAGAGTGGTGATGCCACTGCCCTGGCTATGCAAGAAGAAGAAGTCAGGAATCTGCTTTTAATCTCGTTGAGGATGCGAGCTGGCAGAACCAGGACTGGCGCCCAAGCCAGGCCAGCGGTCTCAGGTTGACCAAAGCTAGTAAAGAGGAGAGACTGGTTGTGAGGAAGGCAAATTAAATCTATAGGATGACCTTTCCTACCTTTCCTCAGAGAATCTGGGAGGAGATTGAGAACAGCAGAAAATCCTGGATCTGGGCCAAAGCAATGAAATGTGTGCATCCTGGTGCAAACAAGGATGTCAGAAACAGACTGTTTCATGAGAAATATACGCAGTGGAAGAGAGGCAGGACACTGTTTATGGACAGAGTGTGAATAGTGGACAGAGAGGGACGTGAAACCTTCCACAGTGTGAATTATGTGCGCCCAGACGGGTAATAATTCGCCGCCCTGACCCCTGCACTATTGGCCTCAATGCAATGACCTCCCGGCAAATGTGCCTGCCTGCCAAATGGAAAGCCAAGCAGTGGTAGTCAATACTGCCACACCAGCCTTTGCAGTGCCTTTGTTGTTCTGCCTGTATCGACATCCAGGACTCAGGTGCCCCACGTTCATCAGTTCTACAGTGTACTGGCTTTTCCAGACTCCATCAACTGGCCCACCAGATGACTTCGGATCCAGAGAGGACACCAGCCCAGCTGTATCCTGAGCCATCGCCTAGTAATCAGATGACATCAGAGCAGCTGTTTTCCTTTTTGTTCCTGTTCTAAGGTTCCATCTCCAGAGATGACATCAACCCAGCAGTTCCCAGATGTGCCCTCCTGTAATTCCCGGAAGATGTCCGCCCAGCTGTATCGGAAGAAATGCTGCCAGGGAGAGTCTTCGGCTGAGGAGCAGGTCAGTGCAGATTTTTCATTCTACAAGGGGCTGGTAAGTCTGAACTTTTCTATCTTTATGACATTGTAGTACACACCCTACATTAGCAGACTCCAGAATGTGCGAACTGTCCTCAAAGACTCTCCCCTTCGGGACTTTCGCCTGCTAGAACTGTGCTTCACCGGCTCCGGCCCAGGAGAGACTCTTTAATGGACTAGCCTTCGGGCACTGTGGTCACTAGTTGGGACTGTTAGGCACCCATCCCCCCAATGTGTATTGCAAACAATGTCATTGTTTTCTACTGTTTTCTAGTGTATATGCTGTTTTTCACCCTTTCTAAAAAAAAAAATATTTTTGGGATTCTTCAGTGTTTTGATGGTAGGGGTTTAGAGATCATGTATGCAGATTAGAGGTGTGTTGTCTTTCTTTTTCTTGCAGGTGTTCCTGAAGAAGATAGAAGAGAAGACAAGAAGAGGAGGAGGGGCTCATCGGAGTTCCTCACTAGTACTTTAGTGTGTAGAATTTAAAGCACTGTGGTTGTTATTGTTGTTGTTACTGTTGTAACCCTTTCCTTCCACAGGTGTGGTTGTGGGGGTAGGGAGGCAGTAAAGTGATATAATGGTGTGGTATTAGTTTCTTGATGTGTAGTTGCAGGGTGCCCAAGGTCGGGGAGGTCCCCGGGTTGTTTTTATTTTGAGGTGTTAAGTTAGAGGCAGACAGATTTTCCCTAGAGGGCTGGGGGGGATAGACAGGCTGTGGTCCTGAATGGCCATAGGGACTGCAGTGCTGAGCTATTAGGGCTATGCTCTGGACAGTTCTACCAGAGCCACTAGGCATCCATAGTAAGTGGGTAGAGTAGAGGTTGATATGTCAGCTAAAGGCCTCTAGGCCCTTAGTGTTGCCTGCCTGTGCTCGCACATGGTAGGAGGGGGCCTGATCACCCCTCCGCAGGTAGCACATAGGGTGGGATGGCCTAAGCCAGGTAAACAATGACTGCGGACAGTCATTTTCCTGGTCAAGGATGAGTGTAATCTCCTTGTTACCCGGAGTTACTAGAATCGCAGTAAGACCTAGTGGTAGGCAGGGAAGGCAGCTTGTGAAACTCCAGTTAAATGGATTTCACACTGTCTCACTCTGTTCTCAGTCTCAGCTGAGACTGAGGGATGACATCACCATAGAACTATCACAGCTGCATGAGCCACAATGCAATCTGCAGAAGAGAGTTAGAGTAGAATGTTGGGAGGTTTGAACAGTCAGTCAGTAGGCAGTTGGAGTTTGGCGATTGTTGTGAGAGGAGCACAGCAGCTCTGTGCCCAGGCTCTTGGAACCTCAGCCCTGCAATAAGGCTACAATTAGGGAAAGGTGTGTGTTTCCACATAAAGAGAGACACAGTAAGCTGTTTTTGTTAGTGGTGGAGACTGCTGATACGGGTCTCTGTGCCCCATCCCTGAGGGGATGGGGCAGGAAGATTTGCCTGCTATTCCAGGGGCAACCCCCTGGCTACTGCTGGAGAAAGAAGCTGTGTTATTTTGTCCACGAGTGTGGGGTACAAGATTTCGTGATTCACCTGTGGGGCACCTGCAACCAAAGGGTGACTTCTGCTCTTTCTAGAGGGCCCATGTTTCATCCTGAATTGTGTTAAAGTGGGGAATGGACTACTGAAGTAGTGGGAGGCCTAGAGTAATAGGCTTAGCCAAAAGAAAAAGTATGTTCAAGTCCAGCACAAAGGGAAAGTCAAGACATGTAGAGGAGATGTGACATACGTCTACCTAGTAATCTACATTACCAAGCTTCCAAAGAGTTGTTTAGTTTACAGAGAAATGGCTGGGTATGGATTGTGGAAGCTGGAGGTGGGAGACCTCCCATCTTTAGTAACCAGGTCCACCTCTACGGATTTGCTCTGTGGATTTCTACTTTGCCTCATGCACTTGGCCAGTGATGAGGGAAGTACCCAGACGTGGGATTGGAAGGAAAATTCCCTCTAGGAGTTGAAGGCTCTAAGGTGGTTTGAGGAGCCACCAATAGGAAAATTGGTTCATTCCCATATGGACCGCGGATCTAGTCGCTGGCGGGGAGCCAGGCCATGGGGAAAACCCAAGTAGTGTACAAGTCGGGCTGTACCCAAAGCTGCATGCAAGTCCGGGCTGTGTGCCTGGTGAGTTTAGAGCCTGAGGGCTGAAAGTGAAGAAGTGTTTTGTTGTTCTCTAATCTGCATTACCAGGAATGTAGCCCCGTGGGGGTCCATCTATGCTTTGTTTGTTCAGTTTGGATGTGAATAAAAGCCACACTGTAGAATCCCATTCCTGGTTTTGGACATTACAGTTATTGCTTCCTGTGTTCGGATTCACTTGGGTGCCCCTGTGCAGAGTAGCCAAACCTAGGCCCCCTGTGCCAAGTAACCTAGTCCTCCCTGAACCCAGTCCCCACCAGGTACTGCTGTCAGCTTCAACAGCATGCTACCTGTCGTTTGCAAAAAGGCAGGGATCCGGGGGTTACATTAGGACCCTGCTCCTACCCTCCCCAACTGATCTCGAGGCTCCTCAGATTCTAGATATCTTAAGTTTTGCATTGGGGGCAGGCCCCACTACCACATATGATCTCCTACATATATGCAGTTTTGCCCCCACTGCGTAAGGATTCCCTGGCATTTCTGAGATGAAAATGGGAGGCTGATCTGGATATCCATCTTGAAGATTCCATATGGGAAAGGCACCTCAAATTTTTACCCATTCATGGAAAGAGTTCTCCTGGAAAGTGATAATTAGATATTTCAAAACACCAGCTATCCAAGAGAAATACCTTCAAACCCAGGGAGCAGCCTGCTGGAGAGAGAATGTAGACACTCACCTGTCATGGTCATATTTTTGGAAGTCACCCATTCTTTGCAAACCTGCAAGATGCCTTGGCAGACTTATTTGCTGCTCCCGTACAACCAACAGTAGATTTTTTTCTTTTTCAAATTATAATAGGGACTTCAAAAATTCCTCAAATAGGGAGCTTTTAAGCATTTACCTATTGGCAACAAAGAAAGTAATAATCAAGGTGGGCGTTTCTATGATGATTTCCACTATAGAGAACTGGCACAACCTTATGATAACTAACGCTCCCAAAATAGCAGCCCTGCAACAGAGTGTGCTAATAGGATTATTACTATCACAAAAGTCCACATCAGTCATTACATTCCACTACGAGACCATACAAATGTATGGTCTCAGTGGTGGATTCTTGGTGAGTGGTGCTGGACTTTTGTGAGTTGCACGACTTATGATAGCCATCTATAGGATGGAGAGAAAATCACCGCCTACTGAATCACTGTCCTGATCAATTTGAGTTACTCTGAAGATGTTGGGTCATTTATATAATGGCTCACTGTCTAGACTTTGTCCCTTAGAAAAGAGGAAGGTAATGATGAGGAGGAGCCGGGATAATGCTTTTCCTCTGAGGGGAACCTTCCATTATTTCCTCACTTTATACAGTTGCATACTCTTTTAATCTATTAATTTTGACTATTCTGCCAGTGAGTCTTTATGTAAAACATGAATGAGTTTACACTTTTCACTTTCCCATAGATAGATCAGGTATAGATATGTTTTTTTTAAGAAATTAAACCAGCAATCATGTGTTTTATATGTATAGCAGAAATACGTGTATTAATTGCAGACCTAAAGACCATGTATTATTCTATTAAAT
Source organism: Neoceratodus forsteri (assembly GCA_016271365.2). Taxonomy (NCBI): domain Eukaryota; kingdom Metazoa; phylum Chordata; order Ceratodontiformes; family Ceratodontidae; genus Neoceratodus; species Neoceratodus forsteri. The sequence goes on from CM028137.1 coordinate 197,660,761, forward strand.
CTGGCCTTGTTTGTTAAATGTTAAATTGTATATACTGTATGTTATATCTTATTGTCTTGTATAGTGAATGTTTATTATATCACTGATAAAATGTGCAAATAAAAAGTTAAAAAACAGAAACTAAATGTCCTGACGGTGGGGGAGAAAGTAGTAAGCTGGGTTTCTGACTGGTTAAAAGACAGGCGGCAGATGATGATGGTGGTGGTAAATGGCAGTCACTTGGGATATGAGAGAGTGACCAGTGGGGTACCACAGAGATTGGCATTAGGTCCTGTCCTCTTCAATGTCTTCATAAGTGACACTGCAGAGGACCAGGAGTGGAAGGTATGTCTCTTAGCAGATGACACAAAAATATGCAACACAGTGGACACCCAGGAGGGGGTGGAGAGAATGCAAAGGGATCTGTGGAAACTAGAGGCACGGTCAAGGGAATGACAGCTGGGGATCAATGCCAAAAAGTGCAAAGTCATGCACTAAAGATGGGAAAACCCAATGACAATGTATAAGATGGGTTGGGGGAAGTACTTGCACTTACCAAGCAAGACAGAGACCATAGTGTAATCATATCTGATCATCTCAAGGTGGCAGGGCAGTGCAACAAGGCAGTAGGCAAGGCTAGCTGGATGCTGGGGTACACTGGGAAAGGCATTTAGCAGGAGATGGGAGGTGGTGTTGCCATTGTATCGCTCACTAGTGAGACTGCACCTGGAGAACTGCATCCAGTTCTGGAGGCTGCACTCTGCAAGGACCGCTGAATAAAATGAGTGCAGAAATATTATGCCCTACATGCACACCTTGTGCTATTACCATGGAGTATATGTTCTAAACTGCATGACTCTGGATAATTTTGGGAAATGTTGATTTGCATAACAGTTAATTGTCTGGCAGATACAGATTTTATAACTTGCTCCTGAAAACTGATGCTATTATATATAATGTTTTTTCTGCTAGTACCAATCCTGGCATCTCAATTAAATTAAAAAGGATGTAGGGATCCAGGTGGGTGACAGGATAGGAGAGTAAATTGTGTACTGCAATATCAGGCATTAAACCCCATACACTCACACATACACCATCATCATTTGGGATAGGGTTCCCCTCTGGTAAAAACTGTGGGGTGTGCCATTGTACACCAGGGAGTACTTGACCCAGAAGGAAGGGCAGGGGGTGCCACTAGACACCAGGGAATGCTTGAGAGGAAGAGGATAAGGGTAAGTGGTGATACTGAGGGGTGGTTCACAGAACTGGGTTAGGGCTGGTAGTGCCACTGGACACTGGAGCATGCATGAAACAGAATGGGTGGGGGTGGTGACAATGGTCACCAGGGTGGACTTTTTGATAGTCAGGACAGATTGCAAGTAGAGAGTTTCCCTGGACACCAAGGAATGCTTGAAAGGGGATGGAATGAAGGCAGTGGGTGCCATTCAAGTCCACATTTGGGAATGCTTGAAACTGGACAGGGTGAGTATGGGGTACCAGTGGTCACTAGGAAATGCTTGACGTGCAAGAGACACATTTCTTAAATGAACATTGCCTCTCAGGCAGCACTTTACTGTTGCACTAATTCTTTGTCATATTTAAATCCCTTTTCCTTTTATATTTTTACTATTCTAACTCCACATCGCCAGGAATCACTACTGTACCGAATGTTCTTTTTTGTTAATTATTATTGCCTGTAACTAAATCCTTGTTGGTGTATAAACTGTGTGTATTTGTATAATCATGTATAATTCCTCTGTTATTTAATGTATGTAACTACCTCTGGTTTGCCCCTGAAAAGGGGACATTTCACCTCAGTGGGCTTACCCGGTTGCCAAAATTAAAATAAATAAATATAGTGAAATTCTAAAAAAGAAATCTGATGGGACCTTTTCTGTATTGGAACTCCCAGGCTTTGACTTATCAGTTTGTGGATCTTTCTACACCACCACCAAGCTGGCACGGCAATGAAGCTCAGCTTTTTAGCTGTAGAGCTTAAAGTCCTGCCTGTGAGGTAGTCCTATGCATAAATGTGTACAGTAGGCTGCCTTGGAAGCAACAGTCATTTACAAAATGTGTCCCTTGTTGCTTGACATGCAATGAGGTGAAGGTGGAGGGTGCCACGGAACATTAAGGAATGTTTGACGTGGGCAGGTAATAGCTGAGGGTAGAACAGCGCCTCCAGCTGAAAACCAAGTACACAATGAATGTTTCACAGTAACAGCCAGCAGGATGAAATCCAGCAGAATACACAAATCACTTATAGAAATTGTATACTTTTATTGGTGGGTAAAAACTTGGAAAAATATTAAACCTGCATGTACAATGTTGACAACTAAGGATAGATCAAATAGGAAATAATAAATGAAACCTGTAAATGAATGAAAAAGTGGCTACACAGAAAATTCCTGTCTTCACAGCAACAGAGAAACTTGGCAGAGATCCACAAAAAAGGTTCATGTGTTTCACATTCATTTATCTTGAAGTGATAACAAGGTTCTGTTTAGCAGAGTGCTTAACTTAGTCCATAGTTCACCTTACACATCAACGTGTAGGAATGTTTCCTTATGTTTGTTTACATATAGAAATCAGTGCTTGCAATCGATTGTGAAACTGCTGCTATTCTTTTGTAAACTTCTCCATGAACCTTTGTTAAGGAAATTTGTTCTCACGAAACCTTCACTGGTAAAACATTTTTAATAAATAAATAACAGGATAATCTAATAACCATATTGACTTTCATGAAAGATTATTTATGAAAAAGGTTATATGTTTAACAAAGTATCTTTGGCTACAGTATAAATAAACACAAATGACCATTGAGGCCCTGGACCCCACAGGAAAAAGAATAGGGAGGGGTGTGGTCCAATCAGGGACTACAGAGTATGAACGACATCAAATTCAACATAAGGACTCCCTTACTCTAATTAGAATCAAAACCAGTTTAGTCCATAAATTAAGAGATTACCAAAACCCCATTATATGAACCAATGTTTGAGGGTAAGTACCCCTTCTTTAAAGAACCACTGACACCAGAAGTGCTACATTGCAGAATCCAAATAAGCATACTCCCAGTAAATCTCATACCAAAAACTAGATTTTTACGTTACTTGGTTTTAAAGTTATTAGCCATTTTGAAACTTTGATTGCACTACCTGTGTAATAAAAGCAGGTGTCAGTAAAGAACTGCTGGTGATGTCATGTAGGGAGCTCAAAGTCTAGTAATGACTGACAGCAAGCTTATAAGACCCATTTCTTCAAAGTTGTAAAGAGCATGTGCAATGGTTTTCACAAGTAAACCAGACAGCACCAGTCAGTAAACATTGCTATAAATACTATATATGCTCCAAATTTTGTAACAAAGTTGATAAAATTGTATTATTTAATGCTGTTTTTGTGTGGTCCATTTCACCAGGGTTGCTGGATACTAAGTCAACATGTCTCCAGACTGCTGAACCAAGCTGAGTGCTACTAATTTTACTGTTGTTTGTCATAGTCTACTTTACAATATGTTTTAATAGGGGCCTTATATGTGTTAATTCCTACTTGGGGTGAAAGTGTTAGCTCTGGTAAAATGATCATTGTAATTTAGAGTAGAACATAGATGAGTCTGCCCCACCCCCATTAACAAACAGATGGGATAATTGTTTTAAATTGCCATTCTTAGAAGTTGCCTCAGTTGACTGTTAGGTGTGAATGGGCTCAGACTTTCATCAGAAACTTATTCAGTCTGCAAGCCTCATAGTGTGCTATGATCCAGCATTCAGCAAAAGGACCTCAATAAAAAGGCATCCAGACAAAATATTGTCAGTTTTGTTACAAAGTCTGAAACACAAAGGTGAGATATTCAAAAATGTGCCCACGCGGGTTGCAAGCATTCGCAGCACAACTGGGTTGATGCTATAGGACATGGCCCGGGCAATATTCAATAGTGCTGTACCATGGCTCAGTACCATTGAATATGGCACTGGTGCCGACCCCACTGCACACGGTGCAGTGGTACTGTGCCAGCGCAAGTGGCAGGTGTTGAGCAGGGCTTACTCCAGCACAAGTGTAGGTGCGCTAGGCGCAGCAGGAGTGATATTCAGATGTGAACATGCAAATGAGGCCATTATGAATACATGGTGCAATGGGGCCATTTGCATGTCATTATGGTCCCATTTGCATGCAGGTGCACCAATCCCCTGGAGACTTGCACCTGGTGCCTTCGCCAGGCTGCAGCCATCAGGGACCGATGCCCCCTGTCCCTCAGTGGGCAATGTACCCCAACACCCAATTGCGGGCTCAAGTAAATTAAAATAATCCCTGGTGGTCCAGTGGACCTGCTCCCCAGCCTGATCATGGGCTCTATAAATATATATATTCCCTAGTGGTCCAGTGGACCTGCTCCCCTGCCCGATCGTGGGCAAAGTGGGATTTGAAATCTCTGGTGGTCCAGTGGACCTGCTCCCATGCCCAATCGCGGGCTTTTGAAATGGAAACATACCCTGGTGGTCCAACGGATTCAACCCCAGCCCAATCATGGGCTTTAGTAGTACGTAAAGCTTCTGGCCATCGTTCCCTCCCCACTCGCCCACTCAGACCTGCCATCCCGCCTCCCCATCAGCAGCGGCGGCAGCCCTCCTGAGCCGGCCGCTGACCGACAGCGCATAGTATGGCTGTATGCCCACTGGCCACCCACCACTGATGGGGGGAGCGGGTGGCAGGTTTAAGTGGGTAGATGGGGAGGGGGTACCGCATGCTCACCGGGCTTTTATGTACTACTAATGCCCACAATCGCTGGAGTTTGAGTCCACTGGCCACCAGGATAAATTTCCATTTCAAAAGCCCATGATCAGGCATGGGAGCAGGTCCACTGACCACCAGGGATTTAAATTCTTACTTTGCCTATGATCGGTTGGGATCGGGTCCACTGGACCACCAGGGTATATTTCCATTTCGAAAGCCTGTAATCGGGCAGGGGGAGCAGGTCCACTGGACCACTAGAGATGATGTACTATCTGCCCGCGATCAGGCGTGAAGGGGGCATGATGCCCGGACTGTGTCCCAGGAGGTCGGGTGGCCACCCATAGCAGGCGGCTGCCATGTTGCGCCCTGCAATATGGCAGCCCACCTGTGGGTGGCCAGGCCTTGCTCCTGATTTCTACGGGCAGATCTTTGTGTCCCCTGTGCAACGCAAGGCGAGTGTGTGCCTGCATATACACTGCACATCCGGGCTGAATATCGGGATGTGCCGAATATGCATGGGCATGCCCCCTGCACTTGCACCGCATACATTACTGGTACACCCTGGTTCATCGGGAATTGCACAGTGCAACATCCCCTTTTGAATACTGCGCCAGGGCACATCAGTGATGCGATGGCACAACACCTGTTGCGCCTACGCGCAACCACTTTGAATATCCCACCCACAGTTTTAAAACAATATTACATTAACTCATGTGCCTGTTTTACTTAAGAAAACCATTGCACATGATCTTTACAGCTTTAGAGAAACAGCCAGGTCCTATAAACTTGCTGACATGGAAGAATAAACTGTAAGGTCCCTAGATGACATCAGCAGCAGCTCTTCACTGGAACAGGCTTTCTTTGAACAGGTAGTGAAATCAGGGTTACAAAATGGTTAATTACTTTAAAATGAAGTAACACAGAAATCTACTTGTATGAGATTTACTGTGGATATGCTTATTCTAATTCTGCAATGTAGCACTTTGGCTAGATGGCGCAGCAGCCTTTTAAGGTGGACTAGAAATACAGTAAGTCATCAAAGTAAATAATTATTATACAATGTGAAATAATAGGTAATTTTCTAGAAACATTGAATAACTGAGTCGTGGGAGAAACCCCCAATTTTCAACATTTTATTTGGGCCTGAAACATTAATCTTTAAATCTTGATTACTGATGGTAACTCTATCAATTTCTAAAAGATAAAAATCTTTACCCACAGCAACAGATAGGCATTCGCACATACAGGTCTCAGGCATGAAATTGTGCCACCATGGGGCTACAGTAGCAATGGAAACAGCAGGTAGACACAGGTACAAAGCTATCCTGAGTCATCAAGCATTGGTATGCCATAACATAATAGACACCTGTCCAAGAGATAGCTCCATGGCACAAAGCAGTGCGGCAACCGCTTGGCACTCTGGCAACCAGGATTTGCAACCTGCACTGGGGGTGACTGGAGTGAAGGCCAGTGGTGAGGCTGAAGAGTGTCCATGTGGATGCTCTCCTCCCGGGAGAGAGGAGGGAGGAGGTACTGCTTGTTCCACCCTTGAGTGGCTCCTAGTGGTGGGTCAGCAGAGGTGCACTTGGTGGCATGGGTGACCACAAGCTGCCATACGTCCTTCCCAGGATGCTGCAGATGTGCAGTCCTGACATGGGGAGGGAAGGAAAGGAGAAAACAGAAATGGCCACCCTGCAGTGCCAGATAACAGCCTCCAGCAAGCCCCCATGCCACACAACCATGCAGTGCACCATCTCTGCCCCCATGACTGACAGCCTCAGCATTAGAGGTTCTTCCTCTTGGGGGCCCCCCAGCAGGGATACGCCAAACTTCATGGGATGTCGGAGATCTGGGGGAGCCTGGAGGTAGGTACGGCAGTGAGACTTAAGTCCAGAGGACAGACAGGCAAGCATGAGAGAGCCCAAAGGAGTGGGGCTGCAAGAAGCCTGAGAGGAGAAGAAAAAAAAGACACCCCTCTGGAGGAACTCCTGTGTACATCCCAGCACGCATACCTCTCCACTCCATTATGCCTAGGATATGCATGCAGTACATGAAGAAACCTCCACAGACACATCAACAGCATCAAAATATACAGCATTGCTTTACTGCAACAGTTGGATGGTCCCATATGTTGTCCCAGTAATTGGAATGCAGCACATGCTTGGTCTGCCTGTCTGTTGGCACCCTGATCCCTGACAGTGTCATGGTAGGGGTCAGAGTTTGTTCTGGTTGTGGTGGTTCTGCAGCCCAGCCCCTGCATCACTTGGGCCTGCTCCAGCATGCACTGGGTAAGCCAATCCACCTCATCCCAATCCTACAGGATTATTTTAGGCTGCTGGTCAGAGTGCCCTGAGTGGCCTCCTGTGCTGTGTCTAGCAGAGCTTCATAATAATAAGTGGTGGACATCACCACTCATGCCATAGTCACAGAACAGGTAAACACAGCACCGGAGATCCCACTATGTACTCACCCAGATAGGCTCCTCCATCTGCCAGTGCACGCTATCTAGCCAATGTACCAGTTACACTTCAGGTAAAGATGGGGAAAGTGGGCCTGCTAACTTTATTTTACAGTCACAAGTAGGCTTCAAATTTGGCTGAAATAGATTGCCCACACAAAGTTAGCAAGCACAAGACCCTTTGAAATAATGAATGCAGCATGAGCAGAAGATATATCTTGAAGCAAAAGAACACAAAGTTGAAAACAAGACTGGAGATTAAAATATGAATTGCTGTATTCGCCTAAATGACAAGTGTGGGAATTTTAGTGCTTTCTGAGTTATAGGATGCAGTTAACACCATGGAATGCAGTTTAGTGTTAATGTTGGTATTTTTTAGTATGTATACTTTCAGTTCTAAAATGAATACAAAATAACAATAGGTGTAATAATATTGCTGCATGTTAAAAGTATTACATCAACTGCCCTTATTCAGTTTACTAATGAGGTAAAGATGGCCATGGATAAGGGCAAGTTAACAGGGGCAGTCTTCATAGACCTCATGAAGGCATTTGACCTTGTGGAGCACCCTTTGTTGTTAGAAAAACTTACTTCATTGGGTTTCTCACCTACGACTACCTCCTGGCTTGCAAGCTACCTATCTGGATGACAGCAATTCATCCAAATTGATAAAATTAAATCAGAGCTCACCCCCACCAGTGTGGGTGTCCCTCCGGGATCCATATTACATCCTTTACTGTTCTCCCTATTCAACAGCAAGTTGCCCACCCTAACTGACCCACACAAACATATGACCCATGCTCAGCATTATTCTACGCAGATGACTTGGTGCTGTATAACAGTGCCACAGACTTATCAATCATTAATTCAAACCTGACCAAGGCTTTTGATTGCACACAATCTTGGTTTAGGGAAAACAGACTACTGTTGAACTCTTAAGAAGATGGTCACCATGTTCTTTGGCTCAGCACCTAGACTCAAAGCCTGTTCTTCCACTCTTAACATCCCTGGTCCACATAGAACACCACCAATGTCATACAGTCCTTTAAGTACCTGGGAATTACTCTGGATCCATCTCTAGATTCTAAACTCCATCTATCTGTTATCTGCAAATCAGTAAATATAAAATTGGGACTGAACTATAAAATTAGACACACCATCACCACATCTGTTAGAGTAGCTATCGCACAGGCTGTCCCAGTGACCGAGCCTTACATATGGTCTTATTGCACTCCGAAGCCAGCAAGAAGGTCCTAAGCAAATGGAACACATGTTATGACAGTATCTGCGCTTTACCCTGTCTGCATCCCAGAGCACCCATCACTGCCTTCTATATTCTAGTCTAGGAGGGCTGCCCCCGTCTTTCTATTGAACTTATACTGCAGACTGTACAGTTGATAGCATTATTAGAAGATCCGGCACAAGATCTGCACTAGCTAAAATGTTAAGACGCACTCTACAGACATACCTGTTGAGGTCTGCTGACAGGCTGCTCTTTGACGGCCCTAAATGTATGCCAAAGATGGGTGAGCAGGCACTCTCTGCATTTGCACTCAAACTATGGAACTCTTTCCCTGTGGCATTAAGTCTGGTTCAGTCTCACCAGCTCTTTAATAGTGACCTACTGTATGTAAAACACCTCATGAGCTGTGATTTATGTTCGTGCAATACAAACCAGCATAATATTACTTAACCAGGCCTTACCCTTTGGCAACAAATTTATGTGCAATTAATCCACTTTGTATCTGACCTGCTTTTACAGTACTATGTCAGAAGACACCAGGAGAAAGGACTGCTGTGTGACTGGACATCTTTGCTGGGACTAAAGAAGTATAACTCTTGTACTTGGAACTTTAATTTAGGGTAAAAAAAAAACTAACAAAACAAAAAAAAGTGTGTGTTTGTCTGAGTTAACTGAACTGAATGGTTATCTGAACAGTTATCTAGGTGTAAATCTCAGGTGATTGAAAGGAGTTGATAGCTGTGAGGTTTAAATTACTTGTAGAAAAATCTAGTAAGTAGGGGGAGTGGCTTAGCTAGAAGGAAGCTAGATTTAAAGACTGCCTCAGAAAGATTTTGCCAGTAGCTTGGCAGAAGACACCAGGAGAAAGGACTGCTGTGTGACTGGACTTCTACAGGGACTATAGGGAGGAGCTGGATGTCATTGTCCACCTAGGGACAAATGACCTGGCTAAGAAAGGGATTAGAGAAGTGCAGGAAGAGTTTGTGGAATTGGGGAGGGGCCTTAGACAAGCAGCATGCACTGTAACCTTCTCAGAGGTGCTGCCCATCTATGGCGTAGGAGAGGCTAGGGTGTTCCACACCATGGGATTCAATCAGTGGTTGAAAAACTGGTGTGGAGAGCAGGGATTTGGCTTCATTGGAGACTGGGGGTCCACCTGGAGTGATGCAAGCCTATACTGGCATGATGGGTTGCATTTGTCCAGGAGGGGAACCAGGATCCTAGGTGATAGGTTTAAATGCTTCATTGGCAAGCATTTAAACTAGCCAAGAGGGGAGGCACTGGAAAGGAGCAGAAAAATCCTACATCCCCAAAAAAATCATGGCAGTAAGTGCAGTAAACACCAACATAGAGGTGTCGACAGGGAGAAGGGCAGGGGTAAATGGAGAAAGTGACAAAGGCAAGAAGGACAGGGATGGGGCAAAAAGGAGTAAGGCCATCAGGAAATGGAGGGTAATGAGTACCAATGCCCGTAGTCGGGGCAACAAGCTCCCTGAGCTGATAGCCTTGATGGAAGAGGGATGCCTGGATATCGTAGCAGTCACAGAAACATGGTACACAGAGAACCATGACTAGGATGTTAACATACCAGGGTACATAACCTACAGGAGAGACAAGCAGGGAGAAGGGGGTAGCTTTCTGTAAAGGAAGGGATAAAAGCAACTGAACAAAAGAGTAAACAGGGAGGAGAGGAGGCACTGTGGGTCACCTTGGAGAATGGAAAGGGCACCACAATCCGCATAGGGGTTGTGTACAGACCCCCATGTCAGGGGGAGGGAATGGACAAGGATATGACAGAAGGCATTCTTAGAATGGCAGAGAAAGGGGAGATACTGTTGATGGGAGACCTGAATATGCTAGATGTTAACTGGAGCACATTTGCTGCAGCCACATCCAAGAGCAGGGCCATTCTTGATGCCCTAGAGGTGGCAGGCCTCAGACAGCTAGTTTCGGAATCCACTCATGAGGAAGCAATCTTAGACCTCGTACTCTCAAACGGGAGCAGTGAGAGGATCTCAGATCTAGAAGTGGGTTGCCATCTGGGAACAAGTGACCATCAAACAGTGTGGTTCACGTTAAACTCAGCTACAGAGTCAAGCCATACAAAAGTGAGGGTACTGGACTTTAGGAGGGCTGACTTTGGCAAGATGGGAGAGTGCCTCAGAAAAGCACTAGCAAACAGGCTAGAAGGAGGTGTGAAGCAACAATAGGGAATCATCAAAACTGCCATCACAGAGGCAACAAGCCTTTGTGTGAAGCAAATAAACAAATCAAAATGAAAGAAAAAGCCACTATGGTTCTCAAAAGAGGTGGCTGTGAAAGTCAGGAAGAAAAAGATAGCATTCCAGAAGTATAAGGAAACACAGAAGGAGCAGGACAGAGAGCTGTACCAGTTAAGGCAGAAGGAAGCAGGGAGGGAAGTCAGAATAGCAAAGGCCCAAACTGAGGAAAAGATAGCCAACTCAGTTAAGAAGGGGGATAAAACCTTTTATAGGTACATCAGTGAGTGTAGAAAGACAAAGGGAGGGATAGTGAGGCTGAATAGAATGAACGATGGGTGGGCAGAGGGGGACAGTGAAAAAGCAGGGATACTGAACGAATATTTCTGCTCAGTATTCACAAAAGAGATGGGGAAGTGCCTAATCCAGTTAACAGAAGCACTCTTGATAGGGGGGTCGATCCCAGTCCTTTCACAGAAGAAAGGGTTCTGCAAGAACTCCTAAAACTGAAGGTGGACAAAGCAATGGGGCCTGATGGAATTCACCCCAGAATTCTAAAAGAATTAAGGAAGAACTAGTGAAACCACTGGCAACTCTTTTAATAAATCATGGGAGGATGGTGTGGTACCCGAGGACTGGAGAAGGCGGATGTGATTCCCTTCACAAAAGTGGGTCCAAGACAGAGGCAGGAAACTACAGACCTGTCAGTCTGACCTCTGTGGTAGGGAAAGTGATGGAGTCACTTCTGAAGGAAAGACTAGTTGAGTACCTAGAGGCCAGTGGGGCACAGGACCCAAGGCAGCATGGATTCACAGTGTGAAGTCATGTCAGACGAATCTAATAGATTTGTTTGACTGGGTGACCAAAGTAGTAGACCAGGGAGGGGCTGTGGACATGGCCTACCTAGACTTTAGCAAGGCATTTGACACAGTCCCACACAAAAGATTAATAGTCAAATTAACCAGCCTGGGAGTGGGTCCCAGGGTGGTAGCCTAGCAAAACATTGCTGGACAACAGGACACAGAAGGTAATTGTAAATGGAGTCCACTTGAAGAAAGAGGGGTTACTAGTGGGTACCGTAGGGTCAGTATTGGGTTCAGTCCTTTTAATGTCTCTCATAAGTGACATTGCAGAGGGACTGGAAGGAAAAGTATGCCTCTTTGCAGATGACACAAAGATCTGCAACAGGGTTGATACACAAGGAGGTGTGGAAAGGATGAGAAGGGACTTGGCAAGGTTGGAGGAATGGTCAGAAATATGGCAGCTAGGATTCAATGCAAAGAAGTGCAAAATAATGCACCTGGCAAACAAGAACCCAGGGGAAGAATACACAATGGGGGGGAGAGGCAGTAACAACAACAAAAAAGAAAAGAGACCTGGGGGTAATCATATCAGATGACCTTAAGGTTAGCAAGCAATGTGAGAAGGCAGTAGGGAGGGCTGGGGGTATACTGGGATGCACAGGGAGAGGCATCAGCAGCAGAAAACAGGAAGTTGTTATCTCTCTGCACAGACAGTTGGTGAGACCCCATCTGGAGTACTGGGTCCAGTTCTGGAGACCCCATCTCCGCAAGGACATGGACAGGATAGAGGCTGTCCAGAGGAGGGCAACTAAAATGGTGCAGGGTCTGCAAGAGAAGCCATACGAGAAGAGACTAAAGGAGCTTAATATGTATACCCTTGAGGAAAGAAGGGAGAGGGGGACATGATAGAAACTTTTAAGTACCTCAGTGGAATCAACAAAGTCCAAGAGAGTAGCATCTTTCAGAAAAGAGACTTGCAAGAACAAGGGGACACAATTTAAAGATGGGGGCAGTTCAGGGCAATGTGAGGAAGTATTTTTCACAGAGAGGGTAGTGGATGCATGGAACAGCCTTCCTGAGGAGGTTGTGGGGTCTAAAACTGTGGGAGAATTCAAGAATGCATGGGACAGACATAAGGCAATTCTTGTGGGGGGTAGGAAGAAATAGGCTGCTGGTTAAGTATGATCTGCGGCCTATCCTGTAGGTAGGGAAATGGGCAGACTAGATGGGCCAAGCGGTCCTTATCTGCCAAAAAGTTTATGTTTCTATGTCCAAAAATAGCTATCCTGACCTGACCAGTGTTAATTCCTTGTTTGATTGTATTCTCCAACTATGGTGTGTTGTATTACCTGATATCCTATGCTTTCACTGTCTGTAACTCCTAATTGTGTTGCACCACCTGCCATGCGTTGTTGTGCTGTATAATCTATTATTGTGTCACCTAAGCTGTCACCATTTATTGTATCACCTATGCTGTCTGTAACACTCGGGTCATGCCTGAAAATAAGTAATGCTTTTGTCTAGTGCTGCGACTCCAGTTAACAAATAAATAAATAGATTATGAATTAGAATATCTATATTATTTTTGGTAAAGAAAGCAATTCCGGGTTTTAAATCAGACCTAAGTAGTTAAGTGTTGGGCTACTATTTTTAAAAAAATTTTGTAATTAATTTGCACAAGCACTTTATTGTCTTCACAATATATTTTGGTGTTGGTAACCCATGAGAATCCTCTGAAGAAGCTCCACCCAGTCGGAGCAAAACATAAGGGTTGTTCGCCTTCACAGGCGATACTGTTGCATTAGGGACTGCTTTCCCCTGTTTTTAAAGCTTTGTATTTGGATGTCTGCTGTTAGATATGGATGCACTTTTTCCCACCATTTTAAAGCACAGCAATAAAAGAAGTAAGTACCTTTATATGTAAGTGGATTGTAGTGGTTTTTTTTCATTTCTATATACTAACACACTAGTGCACATGTATATATGGTCTGCAGTGGTGCACCAGTTTACTGTTATTTTGTCTGCAATTCTTTTTTGTGTGACCACTAGATTACAGACAATCAGTGAAGTGCCTGATTTTTGGTTTTCTGATAAACATATAACTAATACTGTGGAGAAAAGAAAATTGTAGACTTGGAGCACTCAGAAGAAATGCATCTGCCCAAATGAAAATGCAAGGAGTAATACTGCAACTCAGCTAATGCTACTAGCCATCATAACGTATGGATGTTTCAAATATGGGAAAGCCCTAAATATCCTCTTGCTTGGCTAGATGTCATTTATCATAAACTGGCCAAATTTGCTTTAAATAATCCGTCAAAAGCCCAACATTATCACTTGTATGAAAAGCTGGCCTGGGACTCTATATCAATAGAAAAGAGATAAATTGAAGACTGTTATGGCATTCAAAATTATCAATAACATAGTATCAGGAGTAACATACAAGTGTGTTGATAATAAGCCCAAGATGCATCGAGAGAACTTAATAATAGCGGTCTTACGATACCTAAAATTCAAACTGATTTTGGTTTGCTTACTCTTGATTACTTGTTCCTAAAACTTGGAACCAGCTATCACCAGATATTTGGAATCTAACAAAATGAAACATTTATAAAGAGAAAATTAATGAGAATATGCAACATAAATGTGATTGTTTTTACATTATTGTGTGACGAGTGGAACTGATAATTTGACTGGTTGACTGAGAAGTCTTGTATAAAGTTTGTTTTTGTTATGTGTATTACCCTATATTGTGTGTCATATTTTTGTATTAACTAAAAATGTGAGTACTACCACAGGACAATCTTGGAAATAGGCCTCTGGGTCCTAAGAGTTTCATCCTGTTTATTAAAGACATTTAATACTCACTACTATATATCCACACCATTCTCCCTGCTCCATGCTTCAGGATTGTCCACCAGCACAGGGAGTACCATTTCCTGTTTGCCCAGTGCTGAGTTCTGGGACAGCTCTGCAGATGTGGCTCTTATCCGGCTGCACCCAACTGACATTAAGTATGCTCCATGGGGGGTGTTCCTCCTCCCTTTATGGTTGGGTCAAGGGTTGTTCCTTGGGTGACTTAGGTTAACAGATGACACAATCCCATGCCACTCCACACCACATTGTAATTTGTTGTTTCACCCCACTACCACTGCAGATCAATCAGGTAATGTGCATTGCTGGTCTGGAGCACAGAGCTATGTGGCCACTGGCACACTTTTTGTTGCATATCTAGCCACCCTTTTTTGGATTGGATCCTAAATGTATAAATTGTATATTTCTAGATGTAACAGCACACGTAGCAGAATATGAAGCTATACTATAACCATATGATTTAAGTGGGCTGTGATGGACAAGGCAACTGAGTGCCTGCATCCCCAAGAAAGTATAGCCATTATAGAAATAACAGTGTATTGGTGGGGCATTTTTGAGACAAAAATCATATTTGTGAGTTCATAAATGTGGTTGTGGTGTATATGCGCCCACAAGTACAGTTATTACCATTAACCCCTTCCCCATATCTGCAATTGCTATTATTTTTAAAAGGAAGTTAGAAAATCAGAGGTAGAGGTTTGTATAATGTCTGTTTCTGAGCCTCCACGGTAAGGCTGTGGTAGACTGACTGAATAGTACTTCTGCATTTTGAGATACTTAGAGAAACACTTTTTAGTATAAAACAGCGTAACTACACACCCTTGAGGGTATATTATTGCATTGAACTAACCTGTATGATTATGCTATAACTGCATTGTTATGTGACTGGATTCCAATAGGATAGGGGAGGCAGTATATCACAGTGGTTTAAGGCTCTGAGCTGCAAATCTAGAGACCTGGGTTTGAATCCCACAGTGCCCACTGGCATACTGTGTGACCCCAAGCAAGTCACTTAACTTCCCTGTGCTCCCAGGTCACACCTGTAAACAAGCTTTCATCTTAGTGTGCCACTCATGGTTAAACAATTGAAAAAAAAAAAACAATAATCACCATACAGGTTGTCTCTCATGATTTTCTAAGTCCGGCTATCTGTCTCTATCTTCTGTCTGCCTGTCATTTATGCTGTATGCATGTCATTGATGCAATTATAACATATTATCACTTTAGTGGGTACTGTATGTCATAGTAACATGTACACCAAGGGAAGGGCAGCTTTCTCAAAGTTTTATGACATTGCAAAAGCAATGTGCAATATTAAAAAGTTCAGAAGAATTCAAGCACTCATAACATATCAGTTTAGTGAGTACTGTATATTACAGTGACATGTACACAAAGGGAAGAGTAGCTTTCTCAGTGTTTAATGACATTATAAACACAATATGCAACATTAAAAGTTCAGCAGATAAACTCAAACAGAA
Source organism: Neoceratodus forsteri (assembly GCA_016271365.2). Classification (NCBI taxonomy): domain Eukaryota; kingdom Metazoa; phylum Chordata; order Ceratodontiformes; family Ceratodontidae; genus Neoceratodus; species Neoceratodus forsteri. The sequence goes on from CM028137.1 coordinate 197,676,543, forward strand.
GACAAGAGTGTATTTAAAAGTTATATATTTTTCAATTAAACTTTGTTTTCCATGAACAAGAATAAACAAGAACAACATCTGCACAATACAGAAACAGATATTTTTAATTTATAATTTATTGAGGTTTTGTCAAATAATACATACATCTTTTAACAAGAGTCATCAGTACAGTTCTCCCAAGCTGGTCAGGGCAGGGATGGTCACCTGTTCCTTGGATTACAGACTAATACAGAAATAAACAAAGAGATTGTGTCACACATGTTGTAGGCTACACCTGCACCCCATAAAGAAGTACCTAAATAACACTGGGGCCTATGCACAAATGTGTGGAGTGCCTATGTGCTGTGTATCCATGGCTCATAGCCACCTGCACCAACTGCACCCCTGCATGGGATACCAAAGGGCACACAACACCTATGCACCTGATCACCCGGCCGACAGACAGTAATGCGCCACAGGTGGGGGGCATGCTGGGTGTGCCTGCACTCATGCCCCATGCACTAAGACATGTAGTGCTGTGCACCCAGAGGTGAATAGAGGGCCCCATTTATGCCAGGGAGGACTCTGCCATAACCCACTGTGAGCCCCCCATGGACTACATCCACCAGTCGCAGCGGTACCAGGAAGTGACTATCTGTGCCAGCCCAGCCTACTAGGTTGATGGAGAGGGCTGGGGCAGCTGAATGGGTGACTGCCCATATGTACATGTGCCCTGGGGGGGCGCAGATATGCACCCCGATGTGCACCCAGCTGCACAGTCTCTGCCTGCACCAAACAATTCCCTCCCCACACATGCCATCCCCGGCCCCATATGTGCCATTGCCCCCCCAAACACATAACTGCCCCAAACCCGTTGGTGCCATTCCTTCCCCAACAAGGTGGCTCATTCCCCATTAGCACCACCTATACCAACCCCCCAACAGGGCATTCCCAATCCCAGTACCATACTCAAACTCCCCACACACACACACACACACACACACACACACACACACACACAGTGCAGCCCCAGACAATCATTACTACCCCAATCCCATATCCCCCAATACATTGGTGCCCAGTGGCAACCCTCCATCCCCTGCAGCACCATCAACCCCCCCCGTACCCATACCAACCGGTAGGTGCCACAGCCAGAGATGGCCAGCCACACACCACCTCAGCCACCAGCAATCCAAGTGATGCTGGGAGCTTGCCCCTATAAATAGATGTTGTGCTTCCAGCATTACTTGGATGGCTGGTAGCTGAGGTGGTGTGCAGAGGGCTGTGCCGCTGTCTGTCCTGATGGGGGTTGGCGGTGCTGCTGGGGGTGGGGAGTTGCCACTGGACACCAATGTATTATTGTAGGATATGGGATCAGGGGTCAGGTAACGGTTTCTTGGGGCTGCACTGTGAGTGTGTGTTGAGAGGGTCAGAGTCAGGTATGGCACCGGGATCAGGGATACCCTGTTGTTAGGGGGCTTGGTTTGGATGGCACTACTGGGGATTGGGCCACCTTGTTGGGGGTGGTGAATGGCACCAACAGGGTTGGGGCAGTGCTGTGTTTGGGGGGGATTTGGTGGCACATATAGGGCTGGGGCTGGCATGTGTGGTGGTCTCGGGAGGAGTTTTGGCCCTCCTTCCCACCTCCTGCCTGCCAAATAACTCTACAGTTTACAAATCAACTGACTGACTGGCATCACAAGTGGGAAAATAGTAGTGGGAGCTCAGGGTGAGGGAAAGTAGGTAGCTCTAAAGGGTGTGTGTATATATAAATAGTGCATCTGGGAGTGTTAGCCTGTTGTTGGGGGTTTAATATTGCATCAGGGGATTGGTAACTGAGTTGGAGTAGTAAAGATTGCATTTGGGGATATTATCCTTAGGTAGTGAGAGGGAGAGAGGAGGAAAACAAACTTTTTATAGGGGGTAGTGGCTAAGGTTTAGAAAGAGGAGAGTAGCTATGCTGGGAGTGGTGCAGTCCAGCAGATTGTGGAGCAGCAGACTTCAGGGAGTTTTTTCTGGAGACTGCGGTGCTGTCCAATCTGCATGCACCTCTCTGGGCTGAGGGAGAAGGTTGTCAGACTCAAGGCTGAGATGGCTTGGGTTAGGAGGACCTACTCCCCCACTCAGGGACCACCTAGTCCACCTCCACTGCCTGAAAGGGTGCCAGGAAGGAGGAGTGGCTAGACAACGGTGGGCTCAGGGAGGGTTTGGGTGGTGGAGCTTAGGTACATTCCATGCCACTATGGAACTCCTACACTGCACTGTCTGGGTAGGACTATCCCACAGAGGCACCCAAAGTAGTGGCTGGGACAGATGTGAAGGTCCTCCATGGTGGAGACCCCAAGCAGGGGAATTGAGAACCCCAGAGGAGAAGGAGGAAACGAATCCTGGTGGGGGTTGGGGGACTCAATAGTAAGGGAGATACAGGTGGGGACATGTAGGGATGAGGAGAGGGTGGTAAGGTGTCTTACCGATGCCACGGCTCATTGGGATGGAAGGAGGATCCTAAGGATCACTGGGGAGGCAGGGTGGGAGGAAGAGCTGGATGTCATTGTCCATTTGGGGGCAAATTACTTGGCTAGAAAGGAGACAGAAACAGTTCAGGAGGAGTTCAGGAAATTGGGGAGGGGTGTTATCCACATAGCACAATCTGTTACTTTCTCAGAGGTGACAAGGGGAATGACAGGAGGTGCTACCTGTCCGTGACAAGTGGGATGACAGGAGGCTCTGCTCCAGGGCCTTCAATATATGACTGAGGAAATGGTGCAGAGAAGAAGGTTTCAGATTCATTGGGGACTGGGGCTCCAACTGGAGGGACAGAGGCCTTTACAGGGGCAACCAGCTGCATCTATCCAGGAGGGGAACTGAGACACTCAGTGAACAGTTTAAATGCTACATTGGTAAACAGATAAACTAGCCAAAGGCGTAGGTGGAATAAGACAGGGTCAGCAGTAGGAATCCCGAGGGTGAGAAGTCCCAAAAGGAACAAACACAAATAGGTACCCAAGAGTTAGAGGGAGGGGGAGGGGGAAAGAGGAAAGAAAGTAGTGGAGGAAATGAGGAATGGCAAAAGGGCAAGATGGGGTAGGTTGTGGTACAAAATGGAAAGCCATGCGTGCAAAGTCTGGGCAACAAGATGGCAGACCTAGAGGCCAGCATGACAGCAGCAGACCTGGACAGAGTAGCAATTACAGAGACCTGGTGCAATGCAAACCAGGACTGGGATGTAGCCATATCAGGGGGGACAGGACAGGAAAAAAGGGAGGTGGGGGTGGCTCTTTAGATGAGGGAAAACTTAAAATCCATAGAAATACAGAGGGAATACAGAGAAGCGGAGGTACTGTGGGTCACCCTGGAGACAGGGGACAGGGCCGCAATTCAAACAGAGGTGATCTACAGACCTTCAGCAGAGGAGGAGGAGGGGGATATAGGTATGGTAAGAGAAATCCAAGAGATGGCAACAAGGGGGAGGTATTGCTAATGGGGGACTTCAGTCTAGCAGATGTGAATTGGAGCCTCCCTCCTGCAGCAACAGTTAGAAGTTGTGAAATCCTAGATCCCTGCAGGAGGCATTCCTCAGGCAGCTAGTTAAAGAACCCACTCATGGGGTGGCAATACTGGACCTGGTACTGTCAAATGGGACAGTGTCACTGACATAACAGTAGAAGCCACCTGGGGACCAGTGATCATCGTACAGTGTGGTTCAATATTGGTTCAATATAAGGACTGGGCCAGAATCAAACCAAACTAAAACAAGGGTCCTGCACTTCAGGAGGGCCAATTCCAAAAAAATGGGAGAGTGCCTCATGCCTCAGGAAAACTCTAGCAGGGAGAGGGAAAATGCATGATGTAGTGGAACAATTGGTAAAAATAAGGAAGGCCATTGAGAAGGTAACAAACCTCTGTGTCAGGCAAGTTAAAAAGAGCAAAAGAAAAAAGAGGCCACTATGGTTCTCCAACGAAATAGTGGAGAAAATAAATGAAAAGAAGCAAGCATTCAAACGTACAGTATAAGTCGACACAGAAGGAAGAGGATGGCAGTGGAGGGTTATAAGGAGAAACAAAGGAAGGCAGGGAAAACAATAGGGAGAACAAAGGCACAGATGGAGGAGAACATTGCCAAGTCAGTATAAAAGGGGGATACAACATTCTTTAGATACATAAATGAAAAGAAGAAGAACAAGGCAGGGACAGTAAGACTAAAAGGGGAAGGAGAAAGTATGGAAGAGGACCAGAAGAAAGCAGATATCTTGAACGAGTACTTTTGTTCAGTATTCATGAAGGAAGGGGTAGGTGACAGGCCACAGATCATGGAGAAGGGCATTAAGGGAAGGGAGGTAGATACAAGCCCTTTTATGGAGGACACAGTCCTCAGTGAACTAGCAGAACTAAAAGCAGATAAGGCAATGGAGTCAGATGGGGTTCACCCCAGGATACTGAAGGAATTAAGGGAGGAACTGTCTGTACCTCTGATGGCCCTGTTCAATCTATCACCATATATGGGGGAAGTTCCAGATGACTGGAGGAGGGCAGATATGGTCCCAATACACAAAAGTGAGAATAGGGAGGAGGCAGAAAACTACAGACCTGTAAGCTTGACTTCAGTGGTGGGCAAAATTTTGGAAACATTATTAAAAGAAAGGATCGGGGAATGCCTTATAACCAGTGGATTACAGGATCTGAGGCAGCATGGGTTCACAAGGGGGGTAGCTTGCCAAACAAACCTTATCGAGTTCTTTGACTGGGTTACCAAGAAGGTGGATCAGGGAGGAGCAGTTGATGTGGCCTACCTGAATTTCAGTAAGGCCTTCAACACTGTTACACACAGAAGACTGGTAAACAAGCTTGGCAGCCTAAGAGTGGGTCCAAAGGTAGTAAAATAGGTATGAAGTTGGCTAAGTAACAGGACTCAGAGGGTAGTGGTAAATGGGTTCACTCAGAAGAAGGTACAGTAACTAGCGGGGTTCCTCAGGGCTCAGTACTGGGACCAGTCCTCTTCATTGTCTATCAGTGACATCACAGAGGGACTGGAATGGAAAATATGCCTGTTCGTGGATGACACAAAAATCTGCAACAGAGTAGACACACCGGGGGAAGGGGGGGATGAGGAAAGATCTAAAAAAAATGGAAGACTGGTCAAGGGTTTGGCAGCTAGGCTTCAATGTCAAAAAGTGCAGAATTATGCACATGGGGCACAGAAACCCAAGGGCAACCTATCATTTGTTGGGTGTGGTGGTAACAACCACAAAACAGGAAAGAGACCTGGGAGTCATCATACCTGATGACTTGAAGGTAGCAAAGTAGTGTGATAAGGCAGTGGGAAAGGCTAGTAGAATGCTTGGTTGCATGGAGGGGTATCACCAGCAGAAAAAAGAAAGTAGTGTTACCCCTATATAGACTGTTGGTGAGGCCCCACCTGGAGTACTGTGTCCAGTATTGGAGGCCCCATCTCCAGAAAGACATAGATAGGGTGGAGGCAGTACAGAGAAGGGCAACCAAAATGGTGCATGGCCTGCATCATAAACCCTATGAAGAAAGATTCAATTAATTAAATACTTTATGTACTCTGTAGAGGAAAGGAGGGAAAGGGGAGACATGACAGAAACTTTCAAATACCTCAAAGGTATTAATACGAACATACGAACATACGGATTTGCCAGCAGATAAAGGCTTTATGGTCTATCGAGACTGAGTGTGCAGCTAGCATATCTTATACTGCAGCTGCCCCTCCTCCCTCCTGCCTGGCCCTCTCTACCCTATCCCATCCCATCCCCTTTGAAGCAGTCCACTGTCATAGGAAACTACTTCCACAGGCAATGCGTTTCTAACCAGACACCACTCTCGCGTAAAAATTATCTTCTCATTTCCCTCCTGAACCTTCCCCCCCTCCAATCTGAGATCATGACCATGAGTGTCCCTTTCCCCTTAACTTGAATAATCCATCCTTGCCTGTCTTGTTTATTCCCTTCATGTACTTGAAAGTTTCAATCCTATCCACCCTGTCTCTTCTCTTCTCCAGTGAGACAATAAGTTACAAGAGGGTGGCATTTTGCACAGAAAGAGATTTTTAAGGACAAGGGGGCATGATATGGAGCTGGAAAGGGGGAGACTTAGATGGGATATGAAGAAATACTTCTTTATGGAAAGGGTGGTGGGCATCTGGAACAGCCTCCCAGTAGATGTAGTGGGTACGGAAACAGTAGCAGGATTCAAACATGCATGGGATAAACACAGGGCACATTTGTAACACAGTGGGGGGGGTAAGGCTGGAGATCAAATAGGGTTTATGGTAGCACAGTAGGTTGGGACACTAGGTCAGACTAGGTGTGCCAAGAGATCCTTTTCTTCTGAGAGCTTGTATGTTTCTATGTAAGTGAAGTCCTGTGTAAGCACCTCCAAGATTTGGATCCTTCAGCAGAAAGAGCTCTTTTCCCCTTAGGGAAGGGGGAATTGTTTAACTAGGAGAGGCTCACTAAGCTGAAGCTGTTTTCAGGTGTGACCTGGAAGCATAAGGAAGTTAAGTGACTTGCTCAGGGTCAAACTGTATGCAAGTGGAGGCTGTGGGATTGAAACCCAGGTCTCCAGTTTTGCAGCTCAAGCCTTAAACCACTGCACTATACTGCCTTCTACATGTAAGTACTTAAATTTGTGATAGAAACAGAGCAGCTTTCATAAATTTAACTGCCAAAATATCCTTCTCCAATTGCTATGTGAATAATCGCCCCATTTATTAAACTACCAACTTCAGCCTCAAAACAATATGGGTGGGAGCCACTGGAGGTCACAGATGTAACTTAAGCCATTGGATCTCATAGGGCTGTACTACGTGTTCTTTGGCGAGCCAAATAGGTTCATGGAAAACTCCAGTATTTTAGCTTCTAGACAGCATAGTTGTGATAAGCAAGTATTTGGCATACTCAAGATTCTTACAAAAAAAAAGCTACAATCCTCAGAACAGTTTGTATACAGTATATTTAGAAAGAATGCATGTTTCAGTTCTAAGTTCAAAAACCAGGATGTCATGTGGAATGGACAGAGCTGACCCGAGGAAACAGAGCTGTACTCTTTCAAGTACATCAGTGTGCTCCCAGTCTTCAGGTCTTCACTGAGGTATATAACATTTGCATGTTACAGTAACTTTAACTCTATAAACCTTTACTGCCTCACCTATTTACCCCATAATTATAATTAAATCCATGAATACCTTTAGCTGCTTAAATAGCTGAGGTGGCTCTATCCTGAATATTCCTACACTGTTTGTTATTCTCAGATATTTTAACTCCAAGTTAGGCATATTATCCAGACACCTCTAGTTTATGCACTCCTATATCCCAATAACGCTTTTTTTCCTTAAGCAGCAAATCTCATAATTTTTAATTTAATCACATTGCCAGATCAGTTCATTAGAACTGTCAGATCATGCAGTTGATGCCACTTTCATTGAAGCCCTAGTTTAAAAAAGAAAGCAATATTAAATTATAAGCACAGAGGAGAAATCAAACTTCTCAATCTGAAATTTTAGAGAAATAAAATCTTTGGTTTTTCAGTTCTTCTACAATATTATGAATAACAGGATTAAAAGGGCAAGGACTAGGATGAATCCCTGCCTTACTCCTTGATTTTAGAGATTTTTCTTTGATAACAGATTTTCTGTGCCAACCTACACCTTGATCCAGGTATTGTTATGGTATTCTACCAATAAAGTTAGTAGATTAAGATTAATTCTAAAGATTCATTAAATTGACTTGTACATACCTGCAAGTTTTTTGTTTTTGTCTTTTTGTTTTTTTATATAGGATTAACTTTATACTGAAAACAGCAACATGAAAACAGAAATGGCCACTTCACGTGAAAATAGCAATTTTGTACCAAAATGTAAATTTTGTACATCTATCACAGACCTGCAAAAGTAGTATACTCAACATTCTATGCAAAAATTTGTTGCAGAGGAGCAGTCCTGTCCCTAGATTTTCCATGGTTTCTCTGAATCTTCCATGGTTTCCATGGGCTATGCCATGGGAAAAGACCTTGGGAAACCATGGAGTATTTAATCTCACTGCCCATCATTTCCATGCACATGATGGAATTTATAAGGCTTCCATGGTTCCCATTAGTATTTTGCATGGAAAGGATACAGGATGTCTGAACAACAGAAAATTGCATGGAATTCTATGGGAAAGGCATCTTTCCAGTACTTGGAGGGTTAAGGATGTGATAGTGGAATAATTAATGGACTAGTCCTAGGACCAGTCCACTTAATTATTTTATATGCCAGCTGGAGAGAGGAGGGATTCAGGGAAAAATGCACCACTTTAAAAATGACACTAAAATCTGTGTCAAGGTGGACATCAAATAAGGTATTATAGACATGAAGAAGAATTTAGAAAGGCTAAATATCTGGCAGGTTAACTTCAGTGCTAAGAAGTGCAAGGTTATACACACAGGCACAAAGGAATTCTAAGTCGGACTACAGTTTGAGGGGGATAATGACAGAAGTTAGACTAGAGATTGGACTACAGGGGAAGGGACTTCTTACAGAGGGGCAGATAAGTGAGGGAGACAGTGGGAGGGGGAGGATGAGGACCACAATGAAGAATGGACAATGGCACAAGTTAGAAGACAGACAAGGGAGCATAGAGCAGAACATCAAGTTTTCAGCTGCAGTGACAGGAGTGAGCCTCAGCAGACTTGACAGAGGAGGATGAGTGAAAAATTAGAGTCAGTCATATGGAGGCATCTGGTACAGAGGAGGATGGCACAGGCAAAGAGGGAGCTATGGGGCTGGGGCAGCTAGTGGACATGCAGGATTCCAGAGGTAGGTTCACTGATGGCTCGATGTGTAGAGAGGATAAGGAGAAAAGGATGGTGAGTTGCATCCCGAGGTTATGCTTCTAAGGAGGTTAGCAGACAGAATTCTCAGAGACATGGGGGAGGAACCTTTAATGGTGGTTCACTTGGGTACAAATGATACAGGAAGAAGAATAGTTGAAGAAATTAGGCAGGATTTAAGGGAACTGGTGGAAGGACAATAAGAGGAGGAGAGTGTTGTGTAATCATTTCCAGAGATCCAATCTGTGCCAAAAGCTTGTCCATGGAGGCAGCGGATGATTAAATTGACAATTACCTGGTTGCATAACTGGGCCAAGTATGAAGGGTTTGTGTTTCTGTGGAACTGGAACAGCCTTCTGGCATGAATATGAACTCTTTAATAGTGATGGGTTGAATGTGAACAGGAAGCAAGCATGGGTACTGGGAGATGAGAAAAAGGATTGCATGGGGTTGTTTAAGCAATGGAAGTGGGAGGCTGCTGAGAGCTGATCGTTTCCACACAGTGAAATCAGTCAGAATAGCAAAGTGAGTGAGCTAGGCACTCAAGTAATCCAGATAAACACTCGTGTTTAGTGTAGATACTTTTTAATTATGTACATTGATGTAAAATGCACCACAGCACTCCCAACACCATACATTTTTACCTCCACAGTTGGAAGGGTTAGGCATAAAAATGTCTACTTTTTAAAAAGAGAACATTACAATCCAATGTTGGGGGGGAAGCCAATAAACTTTTCCCTTTAATTCACAGCACAAAGTTTTCATTTTATTTTATTGATTATACTGGCGAGATGAGCAAATGCCCACTTTCATAAGTGACCAGTTAAAGAATACATAAAAAACATGCAAAATACATAAATCAACCATAACAAGAACAACTGAATTGTCCACGTGAACATCTGCATAATCTTTTCTTAAAAACTGCTATTTGTTTCTTTCCAATATCTGAGGAGGCAGGTTATTGTAAGAGCCTATAGGCCAAAATGAAAAAGCTTTCTGGCCAAGAACAGTATTCCTAAAAGATTAATTAAAGGTAAATGTATCTAAGGAAAGTGTCCCCATGCCATTGGTAGTACTCCTGACTTTGTATCATCTTTGCAAGTGAAGTGTAACTCGCAGCACATCGCTAGTCACTCAGTGAAGCCAGATCTGGAGTACTGTGCACAGTGTTGAGGTCCTCACTTGAGGGATCTTATAGACTTAGTGTAAAGGAAGGTAAAAAAGATGAGAAAGAGGCAACTTTTAAGAGGAATTAACAGAGTAGAGTGTCATGAGTTGTTTAGGATGTGCGAAAACTCAGCAAACTGGGGCACAATTACAAGGTGGAAGGAAAAATTTAAGAATGATGCAAGGAAGTACTTCTTCACTGACAGAGTGGTGAGCATGTGGAACTGCTTGCCTATACCAGTGATCAGTGTTGAGATAGTGACTAGAGTCAAAGAGGGATAGCATTACCCCAGTGTGCCAATTTTGTTTGTGTATGTAAGTGCCAAGCGCCCAAACCTGTAAATGAAGAAAACCTTCCCTTACGGTCTGTTTTTCTCTGTAAAGCAGAAAACGGTCCACTGATGTCTCCCTCATCCACCTTCCCCATCCCACCTCCCTCTGTTTCCCTCCCTACACCCCCTCACCCATTCTTACACCTTTGGAAATCGGTAGCCATGATCTTCTCTGAAGCGGTACGCCTGCACCTACAAAGCGAACTGTGAACTGAAGAAATTACGGTAAGCTTTATAATGGCGGGTTTCAATTTAGGTTGATATCTCAGACATTTTTTTCATTTTGGCCCTAAATTTTCAACATGGGATTCTTGGATTCCATCTTATGAACACGTGACTGTCATTTCATTTCTCAGTTCTGGTACTGCTGGATGCCTTCCAGGACAGTTTCCTGATGCAATGGTCAGTGAACCAACCAGGTTAGGGAATACCCTTGACCTTGTGTTGGCAAATGGGGTGTTGTGAGGAACTTAGGGTGGAAGATCCGCTGGCAGGGAGTGACCATCACTAGTATGGCTCACATTGGATATGGGTAAAGAAGGAGTGGAATCTGGCACAAGGGGTTCTGGACTTCAGGAGGGCTGACTTTGGGAGGATGGGAAAAGTGGTAAAAGGGTACCTGGCCAGAATTCAACCCAGAATGGGCACCTACCAGAGGAAGGAGCTCATAAAGCTGGGTGAGCAAGGAGGTCATGGAAAAGGTAAGGAGGAAAAGAACTGACTTTAGGAGGTACAACTGGGAGGAGGGAGGACAGGGAGGAGTACTTGAAGGAATCAAAGGAGGTGACACGGGCAATAAGGGGAGCCAAGGCATCTATGGAGCTCAGACTAGTGCAGGCATTAAGAAGTGGAAGAAGGACATCTTAATGTAGATCAGGGAGAAAAGGAACTGTGTAAGGACCATATAACAAGGATTAAGAAGGAGGGAGGTTGGGTGGAAGCAGGGGTGATAAGGCAGAAGTGCTAAATGATTACTTCTGCTCGTATTTACTAAGGAAAAGATTGGGGTGATACCCAAGGGGGGAGGAAGGGCAGAAACAGGGGGAGGGGTGATAGATGGGAAAATCATGGAGGGCAGGGTTCTGAAGGGTTTGCAGGCATAGGGCAAGACATCAGGCCCAGATGGCATCTACCCCAGGATACTGAAGGAACTGGCAGAGGTCCTTGTGGGACCTTTGGCAGACTTATTTAATGCCTCACTACACTCAGGGTATGTACCTCAGGTTTGGAGGATGGCTCATGTGGTGCCCCTCCACAAGAGCAGCCCCAAGGATGAACCAGGGAACTACAAACTAGTGAGCCTCACATCCATCGTGGCTAAGTTGATGAAGACGATCCTGAAGGAGAGGCTGGTGGTCCTCCTGGAGGCCAAAGGACTACAGGACAGCAGACAACATGGCTTTGTATGTGGTAGATCCTGCCAAACCAACCTGGTGGAGTTCTATGACTGGGTAACTAGGCAATTGGACAGTGGCCATGCAGTGGATGTCCTGTACCTGGATTTCAGTAAGGCATTTGACTCGATGCCACATGGGAGGATGGGAAGTAAGTTAGAAGGCACAGGGTGGGTGCAAAGCTGGTGAGATGGGTAGAGAACTGGCTTCAGGAAGGCAACAGAGGGTGGTGGTTGGTGTGAGCTCATCCCCAAGGGTAGTGATGAGTGGTGTTCTCCAGGGCTCGTGTTGGGACCAGTGTTGTTTGGGATATTTACTGCAGACGTGATCATTGGGCATCAAGAGTAAGATCAGTCTGTTTGCTGACAACACCAAGATTGAAGCAGTGGTGGATGACCTAGGGGTGGCAGGGGTTGCAGGATGATCTGGCAAAGCTGTAAACCTGGTCAGACACCTGGCAACTGGATTTAATGCCAAAAGTGCAAGGTGCTGCATTTGGGGTGAAAACCCAGAGGAGTTACCAGCTGGGGAGAGTGCAGCTAACCAAGACAGAGGAGGAGAATGATCTGGGGTGCTCATTACGAGGTCAACAACTCAGCACAATGTAGGAAAGCAGCTGCAAAGATCAACAAAATGCTGGGTTGTATTGCAAGGGATATATCCTCGAGGAGGGAGAAGGTGATTCTGACACTGTATAGATCATTAGTTAGACCGCATCGGGAGTACTGCGTGCAGTACTGGTGCCCGTATCTGAAGAGGGACAGTAAATTACTGGAGGGGGTGCAGTGCAGGGTGACAAAGATGATCAAGGGGCTGGGGGACTTACCATACGAGAGGAGGCTGAGGGAGCTGCACGTGAACTCGCTGGAGGAGAGGAGGTAAAGGGGGGACATGATTGAAACCTTTAAGTACATGAAAGGAATAAATAAGACAGGTACAGAGGGGCTGTTCAAAGTAAGGAAGGGGAGGGACACCTGAGGCAATGATATGAGACTGGAGAGAGGGAGGTTCAGGAGGGAGATGAGGAGATACTTTTTACAGAGAGGGTGGTAACTGGGTGGAATGCATTACAGGCAGAAGTGGTATCCAGTAGAAAAGTGGACTGCTTCAAAAGGGACTGGGACAGGGCAAGGGGAGGGTCAATGGAGGGAAAGGGTGGGAGGGAGGGGCAGCTGCAGAATAAGGGGTGCTAGCTGCACATTCGAGCAGACTTGCTAGACCTCTAGGCCTTTATCTGCTGGCAAATTTTGTATGTTCGTATGTTTGTAAAAGGTGGATGGAACCACCTTTTGGGACTGATTAACAAAACAACAGTGCCACTGTTAATGAGGGGAAGTCCCAAAAAGCCCATGTTGCATATTTGGTGAAAAATTCCAAAAATGACTGTGTTACCAGTGTGCGTTGTGCAGTTTCTACGCACCTCATAACTTTACCAATTTTATATTTTCACTCCAGATTTTCAACATTGCCATTTCTTCACACCTCCTTATGAACAGTACATGTGTCATTTTTCACTTCCTATCCAAAACATGTTTTTGCACCTGTAGCGCACTATGGGTGTGGTCACTGTGCAAAATCAACTTTTGAGACAGATTAACAAAATCACAGTGCCACTGTTCATGAGAAGAGGTCCCAAAATGTCCATGCTGAAAATCTGATGAACAAATTCCAAAAATTACCACATTATGGGCGTGCGTTGTGCAGTATCTATGCACGTGCATAAGTTCGCAAATTTTTCATATTTGTTCTCCAGATTTTCAGCATTGCCATTTTGTCGTACCTCCTCATGAACAGTACAACAGTCATTTTTTGCATGCTGCCTGAAATGTGTTTCCGCACCTGTACCTCCCAACGGTGCAGTTGCTGTGCAAAATCACCTTTCAGGATTGAGTAACAAAATGATAGTGCCACTGTTCATGAGGTAGGGTCCCAAAAAGAAATATTGAAAATTTGGAATGAAAATACCAACAAATGCCTGGGGCATTAAGGTTTCCAACCATGCACCCACCCTGTAGAGACTGAGAGGCATTGGGAGTGTAACTTGGGTTCATCAGCCATAATGTTCACAGCATTCTACCCCTCCACCCTATAGCCACTGACAGGCATTAAGGTGTGCCTTGGGTTCTGTCACCTTAACGTTCACCCCATTCTTCTATATTGCACCCATCTCAGCTTATTTCTTTATAGAATGGGGTGAGCATAAAGACCATAGATCCCCAAAGCACACTGTGACACCTGTCAGTGTCTGCAGGGTGGGGTGAGGTGGAATGGCATAGCATTATGGCCCGACGATCCAAAGCCACACTCCCAATGCCTTTCAGTCTCTGTGGAGGTAGGGGTGTTGGCGTTAGTTCAGTACTTCACTGCCACTATTGTTATGCATCTCCAACTCCTGCACTAGCAATGCCAATGCCAACAAGCCAACATTCGGCACTGACAAATGCTTGTTAACTCAGGTATGAGGGGAACCCTGGGGAGAGCTACAGAATAGGGGAGGTGCTGACTGTCACCAAAGAGGAAAGGACCTAGGGGTCATCATATCTGATGACCTTAATGTATCAAAGCAGTGCACAAAGGTTGCAGGAGGGCCAGTGGCATGATGGGTGCAAAGGCAGAGGTATTACTAGCAGAGACAGGAGGTATTGATGCCATTGTATAAACGTCTGGTAAGGTCTCACCTGGAGTACTGCATGTGCAGCACTGAGACCACACATGCATAAGGACATAGACAGGGTGGAGGCCATCCAGAGAAGGGTGACAAAGATGGTGCATGACTTGCATCACAAAATATATAAGGAGAGACTAAGAGTCCTCAATATGTACTCACTTGAGGAGAGGAGAAAAGGGGGCATGATAGAAACTTTCAGTACCTCAAGGGCATAAACAATGTTCAGGTGGGGATCTTTTCCAATGTAGAAAAGATATCAAAACGAGGAACACAATATAAATTGGAGGGGTAGATTAAGAGGTAACATGAAGAAGTTTTCTATACAGGAGGATGGTGGGCGCTTGGAACAGTCTGCCACAAGAGGTGATGGGGCAGGCACAGTGGAGGGTTTAAGCATTCTCCTAGGACAGGCACAGGGGAACATTAGGTGGGGCGGAAGTGATGAAAAGGCATTGATCACTTAGAGTCAGTGACTGCATGCAAGTTTAGGGCTTATGGGCAGTCTAGATGGGCCTAGCAGTTCTTATCCGCCAACAATTTCTATGTATCTATGTACCTATGTATGGAGGTAGGTAGTACAACATGCATGAACATTTTCTAGCCGGATTATCAGGGATGTGGATAAGCAACAGTGGAAGGAGTTGCTATTATCTAAGATGGAGGAGACAAGACCTGATTCTGGGTTTTTGCTGTGGTGGAGTCGAGACAGTGAAGGGTATGTACAATGTTGGAGGGGTACTAGCAGGAGGAATTATAGATGTGAAAAACAGAAGGCATGGATAAATTCAGATTCAAAATGAACTCTACAGTTCCTAACCTTGCTGGCACATGTAACAGTAGAGTTGGTGATATAAGAAAAGACAGAGACATGGCAGTGCTGTCACATGACACATAGAGCTGGGTTCCACTCAAGTAGAAAGTATGCCCTAGGTTAAATTTAGGGAGGCGGTAAACAGAGGCAAGGAAAGGATCCAAACCAGAGCCATTAGGAACAAACAGTACTGGGAGAACTTTGTTACATATGTTAAATTGTAACCAGTAAGGATAAAGAACAGCTGGAAATGGTGAAATGAACTTGATAGAAGGGTTATCAAAATAAATCAAAATATTATCTTTAGTTGTCAAAAGGGAGTACACTTGTTCATCGGGGGAAGAATTTCAGATTCTGTATTCTTGTCTGAAATTTTCCCTCAGGACATTTCCGGATGTATTCCAGTCCCTTCTTGGTAAATTTTGAGAAACCCTATAAGCAAGCATTTGCCAATGCTGAATGTTTGCTTGCTGGCATTGGCAGTGGAAGTGCAGGAGTTAAATGCAGAATAGGAATGACAGTGATGTATTGGACGGATGCCAACTGCACCCCCACCCTGAAGAGATGTACAGGCAATGGGGTGTGCCTTTTGGGTCATCACCCATAACGGTCACAACATTTCACCTCACCCTAACCTGCAGACACTGACAAGTGTCAAGGTGAGTCTTGGGATGTTCGGGCTTTACAGTCACCTCATTCCATAAGGAAATACTCTGAAATGGGTGCAGTACTGTTGATTGGTGTGACTACTGGGGCCAAAGAGTCCAAGGTGCATCTTAATTCCTGTCACTGGCTGCAGGGTGTGGGTGTGGGTGGAATGGCATGAGCATTACTGTTGACAATCCCAAGTCACACCCTGATGCCTTTCAGTCCCTACAGGGTAAGGCGGATGCCTGTCAGACCCTACAGGGTAGAGCGTTATGATTGAAACCCCAAGGCCCTGGGTGTTTCTTGATATTTTATTCTAAATTTTCAACATGGGCTTTTGTGACCACCATGAACAATGACACTATCAGTTTGTTAGCGAAGGTGATTTTGCACAGTGACTGCGCCATTTGGCGCCACAGGTGCGAAAACACATTTTGAACATGATGTGAAAAATGGCAACTGTACTGTTCATGATGAGGTGTAAAAAATGGTAATGTTGAAAATCTGGAGTGAAAATATAAAAAAAAGCTGGTGAAGTCAAGCGTGCATAGAAACTGCGCAACACACACCCGTAATGCAATTATTTGAGTGATTATTTGCACCAGATTTTCAATGTAGGCATTTTGGGACCTCCACTCATGAACAGTGTTACTTTGATTTTCTTAATCTGTCCCGAACACTGATTTCCCACAGTGACTGCGCTATTCTGCACCAGAAGAGCGAAAACACATTTTGGCCAGGATGTGAAAAATGACAGCTGTACTGTTCATAAGGATGTGTGGGAAAATGCCAATGTTGAAAATCTGGAGTGAAAATATTACAAATTTGTGAAGTTATGAGGGTACGTAGAAACTGTGCAGTGGACGCTCGTAACACAGTTATTTTATGGACTTTTGTGACCAGATTTTCAACATTAGCATTTTAGGACCTCTGCTCATGAACAGTGTCACTGTGATTTTCTTAATCTGTCCTGAACACTGATTTCCCACAGTGGCCACACTATTCTGGGTCAGAAGTGCGAAAACACATTTTGGCCAGGATGTGAAAAATGACAGCTGTACTGTTCATAAGGAGGTGTGAAAAAATGGCAATGTTAAAAATCTGAAGTGAAAATATTACAAATTCACGAATTTAAATTAATGCGTGGAAACTGCATAGCATACGCTCGTAACACTGATCATTTTGGGAATTTTTCACAAATCTGCAACATAGGCTTTTGAGAGCCCTCCTCATAAACAGTGATACTGTTGTTTCATTAATCAGTCCCAGAAGGCGATTCCACTGATGACGAGAAATCACCTTTCAGGACTGAATAACCAAATGACAGTCACTGAATTCATGAGGTGGGGTCCCAAGAACTCCATGTTGAAAATTTGGTGCAAAAATTTGAAAAAATGACCAAGATAGCACCAAAGTTGAAAAAACCCTATTTATGCCATTATACAGCTTACTGGTATTTCTTCAGTTCACAGTCAGCTTTAAAGAGTGCAGACATGTTCCCGCTCCACCGAAGATCATCATGCCGGCCTCAGAGATAAGTATGGGGTGAGTGGTGTGTGTGTGTGTGTGTGTGTGTGGAGGTGGGGTGGGCCGGGTTGGGAGAGGGCAAGAGAGTTAATGAGGGACCATTTTCTTTTGTTACAGGTTTTTATTTTACAAAGGTGACGTGGGACTTTTGCCGCTGGAGTGAGCTCCCAGCTTGGCACCTGGAAGTTTAGGGAGCAGTGGAGTCAACGGAGATTGGGCACCCTGTTGGCCATACAGTGTGGGGGACACATGAGGGCGTTGGACTTTTGCCACGCTGGGGTGGGCTCAAGCATGGCACCTGGAAGATTTTGGGTGGGGTCACTGGAGCCGACGGGGATTGGGTACTCCCATTGAACATACAGTGTGCTTGGAGGGGGGAGTGTGCATGAGCCAAGGGGGATTGGGCACCCCCTCAGCACACAAAAAATGGGAGGGTGCATACAATGACCAGGGACCCTGGTTTTCCGTTTTTACCGGTAACACCGGTAAAAATCACGGAATCCTGCTTGGTTTGCGGATTTTGAATTCTTGTACCGGTGCCTCACGGAAATTGCATTTCACTGCACAGAACCCTAGGATTTCAGCATATTTTACATTTTTTTTTATCTTTCTCTGCCCCCTTCTCCCAGCATTAGTCTCCATTTTTCAGAGATCCCTAGGCTGGGTATACCTTAGCTTCACCCCAGGTAATTCTCAGGAGCTCTTGTGAGCCTGCACCCATCCTGCCTAGGCTGTACCCACCAGGTGGGAAGGGAAGGGACCCTAGGTCACCCCCTCCACAGTCCCTTAATGTGTGTCAGGCAGCCCAGTTGGTCCCTCATGGAAACTGGTTATGAAGTCTGGGGCAGCTGGGTTCCTTCTACCAGCAGCCGATGTGGGGTGATTGTTACTGGTTTTCTGGTCTCTTTCCCTGAGGGGACCAACACTCGAGGGGATCCAAGGAAGTAGGGCACATAGAGACATGCCATTACTCCAGATCCTGGCTAGCTTCCTCTCTTCCCAAATGCTCTGCAGCCTCATTGCACCACCACCTGTGGTCACCCAGGTGGCAGTAAAGCAACAGGACCTGCAAGCCACCGTTCCCAGAGAAGAGAGCAGCCCCAGGTGCTCGATCTCCTCCTGGCCAGGCCTCTAGCAACCCAAATTCACTTCTGATCCCAAGTCCCTGGCATTGCAAGCAGAAAAGCTACCTCAGGCTATTTACAGTGCTCTGTCAACTATACACCCACTTTGGTGTAAGAAAACATAAGCAGATGGAGAGGGAAATAATTCAGTTTTAGTAAAATGTTGCAGTGTTCAATGTTCATAATTTGCACTGTAGGTAATGTGCACTATTATTGAAATCATATATTAAAACATTATGTATGGGTGTTATGGCTGGCAGTATAGCCTAGTGGTTAGAGTAACAAACAGTGATCGAACTGAGTACATTTAGAAGACTTGGGTTTGATTCCCACAACCTCCACTTGCATACTGTGCGACTCTGAGCAAGGCACTTAACCTCCACAGTGCTCCTGGGTCACCTCTGAAAACAGGCAGTTTTGCCTAGTGGGTTTACCCAGTTTACATAAAAATACCAATATATGTTTACTACATCATACAGTAGTCAGGGTACCATGTAATTTATCCGAGTTGTACTCGGGCTACAATGATGTTGTATAGGTAAATATAAATCAGTGTTCCCCATTCATTGTTTTAGGGCGGTGGGCCACCACCCTATATTTTTTTGCCACCGCTCTATATTTTTTACCACCACCCTATATTTTTATCCATTTTTTTATAAAATCCTCCAAAATTGTCTTTTATTGACATCCTTTATTGCAATACTACCCATTTAATACCAGCACACTATATGTTACTTAAAAGCTACTTATGCACATGTACAGTGCATATAGGAGGTCCCGAAAAATAACGCACCATTTGACCCAATCACCATTGCCACCGCCCTATATTTTCAGAGAGTGGGGAACCCTGTATAAATGTTCAGATACATTTTGTGTTTTATAAGCTTGTTTTTAGACTTTAGTCAGGTTTTTATTGTATTTTTTTGCATGTGAACATCTAGGATATAGATTGCTAAATGGAGGATCACTGTTACCAACTAGTTTATTCAAGTTTATAATCAGCAGGGCCATCCAAAATCCTCAGTTGTTTGATTGAAAGTGAGTCTGAATGAAAGTATGTTCACAAGGCACAAGCTGCCTTACTACTTATTTAGGTGAATGGGGTAGACACATAGAAACATAGAATCTGACAGCCCACCTAGTCTGCCCATTTCATCATTTGCACCTTCTCTCCCACCTGTTGTGTCAGTCTCCGTGACAACAAAAAGTTTTCTGACAGACTGCTTTAATAAAAAGCAAATGTTACATGTTTAAGTGTACTTATGCTTGGCCGGTGGATTGGAAAGCACATTCAGTGACACATGGAAGGTAAGACCCCAGGGAAGTACGATGCTGGTGGGTAGAGTGGTGCTCAATTCACATCTGAGCTCAGACATGAAAACCGAGAGACACCCTTTTCATGGAGACCAAGGGAAAAAAAGGAATTCACATGTTTGTGAGATGCATTAGAAGGTCCTCCACTAATCACTTGTGAATTTTTTTTAGGTGAAGACACTATTTCAAAGAAGCAAATTCAGGAAATTTGTTTGTGTTCCTCCTACCCCTGGCCATCCACTCCTTCAGGCCTGCCAAGTCCCCTACCACTGCTGCTGAGTCCCCCCACCATCCACTGCCCCTTGGTCGGCGTGCTATCAGGTAACCCAAATTAACCCTTCATCGGGTGGGCCCCTATCCCTGTGGAGGCTAACAAGGAAGACAATCATCCTAAAGAGCTTCCTGTATATCCCAGGCATGGCAGGGGTCAGAACAGACACATGTGTCTGGGACTTCATGCTTATATAGGGATCAGAAGCCATCCTCTAGGTAGCCAGCAGGTGTTTTTCCATTTTTGTGGGAGCGTGACAGACCACATGATGTCAAGACACAAATTGACGTCCATCATGCTCTCCTCCGCAATGAGCGCCAATGTGTTGCCATGCCTCCAGCCTCCACCTGGGGCTAGCAAATGCTGAGCTGTGAATATACCCTCCCTCCCAGGAGAAGGCGAGTGTTTGTTGGACACTCAAGCCTTCACACACACACACACACACACACACACACACACACCCCCCCAAGCTGGTCTTCCAGCACCCAAACCCTGGTCAGTGGTGTCACTGGCAGAAATCCAATTGAGGCAGTTAGATGATAGGAAAACAAATGTGCTCCACCTTAGTAGTGGTGGTGGTTCAGATTAATTCATATCTGAGTTCTAGCAAGCAAAGAGACTAAGTAATTTATAACTTGTGCATGTGGGGTTGGGGTTTTGAAGAAAGGGGGTCATAGTGCTGTCACTACTGCCATCGAGGGATGTGGACTGCATTGTTGCTACTGCCATCACACCTGAGAGGTGGGGAGGGGGCGTAGTGCTTCTGCCATAACCACTGGTGGATGGGGAATGTTGTACTGCTGCTGTCCTACCTGAGGGATGGGGGCCATAGTGCTGTTACTGCCATCATACATGAGGAATGCGGAACGTGGTACTGCTGCCATCACACCTAATGGATAGGGACCGCAGTGCTGCTGCTTCCATCACACCTGAGGGAGGGGGAACACAGTGTTGCTGCTGCCATCACACCAGAGGATGGGTCTGTAGTGTTGTTGGTGCTGCCATTGCACCAGAGGGATGGGGGCCTTACTGCTGCTTCCATCACACCTCAGGGATGGGGCTGTAGTGCTGTTGCTGCCATCATATTTTGTACCTAAAATATTTTTAAATTGGTACACGGATGGAAGGATGAGTAATAGTGGAGGTCAAAACTGCTAAAATGCATGTTAGCAGAGTTAAAAATTGTTAAATAAAATACACAAAACCAAACACCGGTAAAACCGGATTTTGGCTTAGCAGACACCGGTGACAGTATCGTTTTTTACAATGTGCAAAATGGAATTTGCCCTTTCTCAAT
This sequence comes from Neoceratodus forsteri, assembly GCA_016271365.2. Taxonomy (NCBI): domain Eukaryota; kingdom Metazoa; phylum Chordata; order Ceratodontiformes; family Ceratodontidae; genus Neoceratodus; species Neoceratodus forsteri. The sequence goes on from CM028137.1 coordinate 197,697,904, forward strand.
CCTGGTAAACCAGTGTCCCTGACAATGACCGGCTACAGTCAGCGGTGGTGACATGTAGGCATACTGCTGACAGCACAGCAGTATGCAATGGTTTATATGTTACCACCGCTGACTGTAGCGGTCGCTTGCTTTCAACTGTATGCCACTGATCTGAACTGCTGTCATAGACAGCTGGGACATCCATTGGTGCGGTGTGGCCATGCCTGCAAAAATTCTCATGGCATTGGGCGGGGGTGCCATACCTCACGGAAGCTTGTATGGTGGCACTATGTTTCCTGCACATCGTGCAAGCAAACATAAAAAGCTGTGAACTGAAGATACTGTCTGAAGTACTTTAGATTAAGATTCCAAACCATCTGACAAGAAGAATTCTGTAGGGAAGCTAAAGCACACGTGTGTGTGTGTGTGTGTGTGTGTGTGTGTGTGTTTGTCAGTGTTTTATATTTTATTCTTTTGGCTTTTGAAGTGGGAGACAGTGGAGACATTGTTACCAATTTCTTCTACTGTCTGGTAGAATTGTAATGAAAGTGAAATTAGTTTTCTAAATAAGTATCTCACCAGAAAGTTTCACTGAAACGTGTAAAAGCTGTTTTGTTTCATAAAGCATCTCTTTATGTGTGGCAGAAACAGAAACTGATACCTTTGTATGTTTTGCTCAGCCTGTCTTGTACCCTGATATATTTTGTGATTTCCCTAATAGATGGGAACCTGTTTTTAATTTTAAAATTTTTGACTGCCTCCAAAGTTCGATTTGGATTTGTCTGCTTTTGGTGGTATGTCTCTCAGGAATACCAACCAAAGACAAGGGGCTGATCTTCAGAGGTAAGCGATTAGGCTAACATAATTAGTTTGGGTACTGTGCAAGCGCTCCTACAGGGGCCATATTCTGTGGCCCTGGGAATGCCCCCCAAACTCGTCTGTCCCAAAGGCACTAAAATATTGCAGTGTCTATGTAAATGAGAGGGTCCCATCATGCATACCAATGCAGCGGGATATTCAAAGGTTTGTGGCAGTGCTAAATGGTCCCCCAAGTGATGCAGTTTACCACGACCAAAAAACACTTCTTATCTGGGTACTAAGCCCATGCCCCGAACCCCTGAAGGCAGGGCAGCTGGACTGAAGCTGCACACCCCCAATCATTCATTCACAGGCACAGTTTGAACTCAGTGCCCAGTGGTTTTCCTCACCCCTTCCCCAATCTCCCTTTACAGTATGGAAGTATGCCCTGTAGTCCAGTGGTTCCCCCATCCCCTATCTCCCATTTCCTCTATATGTAGTATTCTCTGGTAGTCCATTGTCCCCCCTCTTCGAAAAATCCCAACCCAACCCACACACTCATATCCCACCACCCCGCACTCCTCCATTACCTGGGTATCCGGAGCCCCACTCTGCTAAGTATGACAACTGATAGAGTGTTCCTCTCACCTCCACAGCTGGCTGCCATATGAGCTATCGCTGAGCATGCATACTATGGAAACAGCAGTTTCTACAGTACATGCACTCAGTGACAGCTCATACAGTAGCTGGCTGTGAAGGTGAAACAAGGGCTGTGCCTATTGCCATACCTAGCTGTGCAGAGTTCTGTACACCTAGGTAAGTGGGGACAGCAGGATAGAGGGACATGGTGAGCAGGTCAGGTGGTGGGATTTTAGAACAGAGGCACTGGACCATCAGGGAGTACTGTATAACAGGAAACAGGAGATGTGGGGCTGGTGGAACCACTGAAAACCAGGACATACTTCCATATCATAATGGGTGATAGGGGATGGGGATTCCCTGGACACCAGGGCATACTTCCATATTGTAAAGGGAGATGGGAGAACCACTGGACCAAAAGGCCTAGGTATATTATAGCACTGGAGTGATCGGGGAGGGGAACCACTGGGCTGTCAGGCTCTGCTTTCAAGGTTGTCAGAAGCCTTGGGTTGTATCCCCACACCAGACATGTGGGTTAATATCCCAATACTGACACTGTAGTGCAGCATGAGGGGATGCTGCACTCCTGAGGTGCCATCTTTTGGATGAGACGTTAAACTGAGGTCCCATCTGCATGTACTAGTGGTAGTTCAGGTGGAGGTTAAAGATCCCATGGCACTTCTCGAAAAGAGTAGGGGAGATTTTATTGAAAAACACATACATAGCAAATATAGGAGCAACAAAAAATAATCATGAAAAAAAATAATACATTCAGGGAAATCACAAAAATACTAGTGAAATAAATGAATTAGACTCGACCTAAAGAAACCCAACTCCCCTCAATTATATTTAATAAAGTAAGTGAACCCCCTCCACCATTTCAACATCTGTTGTGATGAATGAAATGAACAATCTGTGGCATAAACAGTCCCTAGTTCATTCGAAACTAAAAGACAAAGACATTCATATGACATCCCCTTTTGTTGTAACACCCATTGACATCGTCCTTGCCACACATAAAACCTAATACAACAGAAGAAAACTATCAATGTGTCAGGATGATAATGTACAAGGCCAACCCCACATTTTTCTAAGATCAAAATGTCATAGGTCAGATACGGAAGCCAACCCATTCTCCACTTAAGAGCTAGAAAATCCCACAATGCTGTAACATATGAGCACTCCAGCAAAAAATGCTCCATAGTCTTAGTCAATGCCATGCACTCCATGTAAGGGCAATTTCTTTCTTCCACAACTTTATGTTTAGCATTCCCTCTTAATTTCAGTCTACCATAACCAGTAAGCCAAAGATTCTCCCACAATTTATGGGGGATCCTATGAAGGGTGAGTTGTCTGAGAATGAGATGATTATCAACTAAGGGACAGTTCTTAAAACTAGGTTCCAGTGGATATACCCTGGCCATAATATCATGATATAATTTTTTTGTAGTATCCAGTTGAATGGCAGCTTTTGTAACCCCCATTTGTACAACTTCTGGGCCGCTGATTTAAAATAGGGGAACATAAATAGGAATTCAATTTAGGTTACATTTATCCACACCTTAAGATATTTATCTAAGGATTTCAATCCAGGCATTGTGGACCAACCCAGATATGAGAAGAGCACTGTTAACTGTATGTTTAAAAAATAAATCATGTAAGAAGACCACAGGTTCAATCATACCTAGGCCCCCATCCTTAATCCCCAAATAGGTGTAGCACCATTTAATTGGATTCAGTTTATTACCCCACAGCATCTGGAAGCAAAGACTATAAAATCTAGTCTCCAAACGAGCAGGTAGGAGGTGAGCACAGCTACATATTGTAACAATGGTAGTATGAATTTCTTGAGTATCACAATCTGTTTAAATTTAGAAAGCCTCCGCTGCTTCCATCTGTGGACCTTCAACTCCATATATGCAGTGATCACTCCCAGTTATCATCAGGAAGATTTTGAGGCCCAAACACAATTCCCAGAATTTCCAAAGGGGCATGAAAATGGCAATTCCATCCACCAGGCCGGAGTGGCCTGTCCGCCCCATGAACAGACCCTTACTTTTGGTCATGTTAAATTTAACATTTGACACTAGCTGATAATTTGTAATTTCCTGTAGAAATAACCCAATCCGTTCCTGGTGTGAAAAAAAAGCACAAATACCATCCACATATGCCTGAACGCATAAAGCCTGTGGAATCCCCAGCCCTGACAATCCCTCCCATTTTGGTTATATCGCAATGGAGCGAAGCAAAGAATCCAATAAAATAATATATACAAAAGGGGGCTTAAAGGGCACCCCTGTTGAACCCCAATATGAATATCAAAACCTTGTCCAACAAGTCCTTTTAGAAAAGACCAGACAGTAAAAAAGGAATACAATAATTTAAGCTGTGTGATACAACTCGAAGGTATTTTACCGACTCCAGAACTGAAAACAGTCAGATGATAAACTCTATCAAATGCTTTTCCTGGTCAGCCACAACCACACAGCTGATAGTCCCGCTTATACTGCAATGGTTCTATCACATCTCTAAAGGTCATTAAAGCGTGCTGAATTTTCCTATCTGGAGTCCATAATACTGATATGAAATCACTAAGGAAGCTTGCGTTTTTAAACAATTATTCAAAATATGTGCTAGGATTTTATAATCGGTGTTCAATGAAACAACTGGCCTCCAATTACTGATTTGGGATCTATCCCCTTTCTTAAAGAGATAGACCAATAATCCCTCAGCAAAGGAAGGTTGTAGTGTGTCAGTATTAAAATAATGTGTATATACAGTCACCAAACCCAAACCATCCGCAAGTTGCTGACAAAAGATTTTTTAAAATAAATGTGGAATGCCATCCAAACCTGGGGAAGTATTATTTTTTAGAGCCATGATGGCCGGTATGATTTCAGTTTTAGTAAAAGGGGCCTGTAATTGAATCAGTTCGGCTGGAAAATCAGGGACAAAACCAGACTTAAAAATCACGTCATGTTCCTGAATCGGCCTAAGTGTTTCATGATGTTGCGGATTACCTCTTCCAAACCCTCAGGTGAACTCACCCTCCGACCATCTGAAATCAAAAATCCATAGTCATGTTTTCCTTAATTGTTTTACAAGCCTCAAAGGTCCCCATGGGAGTGTTCTGAGTACCATTGTGCAACATTGTCTGGATTATCCTTGCCCTGTCGTATTAATACATTTCATAGCATCCTTAATATTAGTAATCTGTGTTGAACAATCATATGTAAAGAGGTTAGTCAAAGAATACAATTTTTGCAACTGCCGTCTAAGAGATAAATATTTCAAAAAGTTATTATTTCCAAGTGATTTGCCATATTTCATGAACCAAACCTTGATATCATGTTTAGTATGGATCCACTATTCTTCTTTATTGGGGTATACAAATTCCACCGATAACCTGGCTGTGAGCAAAGCCCCCATATCACGAATAACAATAGGATTCGTTAAAACCGAGATGTTAAGTTTCTACCTTCCACTCAAAGTGGATCTTACCTCCACTTGGTCCAAGGACAAAATCAGGAGAAGATGGTCTGAAAATTCAACAGGGGTGATAGACAACGCCCCTGAGGTAAATCCGGGGAAATAAAGACATAATCTATGGTAAATGTATAAGAATTCCACATATAAGTAAATTTAGAACCTTTTTTGTGATACCTGTGGCAATCAATTAAGTCTGCAGTAGTCACTAGTTGTGCCAACAGCGTTCAGATCACAATAGATCTTCTTACCCTCATCCGTTTTCATTTCTATCCTTCACAAGACTGCAATTGAAATCCCCACATAAAAAAAACCTTATAGTTAGTAACCAAAAAAGGCTGGATAGACTTCATATGGCTAACTTTCTCTGATTTGACTGTGAATTATAAACAGAGATAAACTGGCAATCCATATCTTTCCATAGGCCATCCAAAATCAACACCCTGCCTGGAATTAAATCAATTAGTTTACGTAATGTAAAGGAATAAGAGCAAAAAAGTATCCCCACCCTGTATGCTGTGTCTAGGCTAAAGGACCAATAAGAGGGCCCAAACCAGTCCCTTTTAAACATCCAAATATGGTCCTCAGTATAATTCCAGGTTTCCTGAAGTAAGCAAACATCTAAATTAATGTCATGCAGATATTGAAAACAGTTTGTCTCTTAACAGAATTTAATCAACTATGAACATTAAGAGAACCTATAGCACAAAAGCCATGTAATGAAAAAAGGAAGACCAAACTAAAGTTTAGCTATTTTTTCTTTTTCTTCTTCTTCTTCTTCTCTTTATATGCCCATTGATCCAGAGCCTGTGAGCCTGCTCTACAAAGGACTTCTGAGGGTCCAGTCACCACTTCCATTTGGAATCCCCAAGTTGCAAATAAAGCAGAATAGGAGTTTTGGTTTCCACCGGGAGGGTTCAGAAGACACAGACTTAACAAACCTGGAGGATCTCCTGCGAGGTAAAGGATCCTGCACAGACAGGCTAGGGGCCCCAGTAGTTGTACCGATGGGGTCATCATAACATACTGGGGTCAAGATCTCAGAAACAAGGGACTGATCCAAAACTTCATGTGGCAGACCAGGTTGTACTGAAGATTCATCAGAAACAACTATGGGATCATCGGCCTTAGGCCCCAGGGAAGGAGGAGGGGGAGAATCCTGAGGGGTAGCCTGCAGAGCAACAGGAGCAGCACTGGCAGTATCCTGTGTCTGCCAAATAAGAAGATCAGGACAAATACAGGACGCCTTGTTTCGTGCAGCCCAGGGGCATTCCCCAAAGACGTGGCCGAACTCTTCACATAAATCACACCGAGTGTAATGTGACCAACCTCCCTACAATTATTGCATTTAGGCTTGTTACAAGTACTGGGGAGATGTGTCCGAGAGCCACATTTGTAGCATGCCTGAGGCTGCCCTGCATAAAAACACACCCCTCAGTCTCTATCCAGTAAAAAGGAGCTGGGGATATGTTCAATACAAGTGTCATTCTGTCGAAGTTTAATCTTACACTTCCAACCTCCAGTCCAAAAGAGTTCACTATCAAGTATATCTTCAGGTTCCCCAGAACCTCACACTTCTGAAATATCCAATATGTAATGTCCTCTATATGGACCCCCTTGTTCGAAACATGACCGTGACATATTTCACAAGAGGTTTAGTCAGAGTTAGCACAACAAAGGAGTCCATGTAGAATTTGACTTGCCTATATCTCTCCCAAAACAAATCTAACGCATAAGCTGTACGGAAACTAACATCAAAATTATCCTCTCCGCAGATGTTTATACAGTAAATGCATAAACTTCCCCCAGAGAAAAATGTAAGAAATCCTTTAAAAGAACTTTCCCCACATGATACTTATCAGGTCTGCCCTGTAACCCCCCTTTGTAGCGAATACGAACAGCATTCCTCTGTGGTGCTGCTTCCTTTTTAGTTTTAGAAAAAAGCTCCGACAATAAAGGTTTATGATCAGAGTCAACATGCTTGCTAGTGCCCTATAACTGAGGGGTTCATCATCATGTTTATGAGGAGTTACCAAGGGTGGGAAAGATTGTAAAGGATCCACAGCATCAGTCACCGTGGATGGGCCTGTGGCAGTATCCAAAGGAGGAGGCTCAAACCGTGCTGCCATAGTAGTAGGCAGAGAGCTATCGTGGACAGGCTGCTTGGTCTCTTGAGGCTTCCACTCTGTAGAAGCTTGTGAATTAGGAAAGGGTGAGTCCCAGGGAGGGTCAGGAACCCAGATTCCCCCAGGAGACTGCTTTCAATCTGCTCCTGACAGGGCTTTCTGAGGAGACCATGAATCACAAGGAAAAGTAATCACTGACTGGTCAGCAGATGGCGCTGTAACCAATGTTTAGTCTGGAAAGTCAGCCAGGTTCCTATTAGCTAGGAGAATAGCATCCCTTTTGTCTCACACATCGATCATTTTCCGCTGTTTAAAACCTGCTCCAGAAAACAAAAAGTCAGTAAGACCCCTTTGATCATTACCCTGAGTCTGTTAGACCACTACTGGTGCATCCCCCACAACCTGGGGCTGTTTAAAAACAAACCCAGTGAGCCGTCCACCTGCGCTGGCGGTTGGATTTCGCTTCGATGCCAGCGACCGGGTTCGGAGCAAGCCCGGGAGCTGGAGGGCGGCCGAGGGAGGGCTGAGGCGTCCCAGGGACTGCTCATCCTCTCCGGGGAGGGATACCTGAGCTCGGTGCTTGTCTGACCCTGGGTGGAACCTGAGGTACAGCAAGCCGATGCTCCAACAGATGGGGAGTAGCGTACCAGACATCAGTGCTTGAGCGCCTTGGCGTCACTGGACCTGGCATGTCGAGAACACCAGGAAAACCCTTGCAGCCGCCTAGTAGATGGAGCACTGCAGGGCCCGACTTCAATGCCCCTACCTGACCCGGGGACAACATGCCAGCGAATTGAGTGAGCGTTGGGGTGGTTGGGGTGTCCCACCCGTACCTGCCTGGGGGGTATAGCCACGGCTCCATGGGGCATGGACTGCACGGCTCCAGGTAGGTGGCGAAGGCTGATAAGGCCATAGGTGTCTCCTGAAGGAGGGGCTGCAAGGAGGAGGAGGATAAAGAAAATTAAAAAAAAAAACAAAAAAAACAAAACAAACCCAGTGGATTTTGAAAGTGTAAAGACTGGGAGCTTTGACAGTAGCTGCTGTCCAGCTGGTCGAGACACAAGCTCCACACACCTGAAATCACAGTCACAGAACCAGTTTGTGCGTGGGAAAGTCAGAACCTTCAGGCTTCAGGCACACACTGTATGTGGTGTCAAAACTGCCAGCCTGTGAGGATTCTTCAGGAAGACAAACCGCTTCAGATTCACTCTGCCCCAGCCAGGCATCAGTAGCTTCAACGTCATCCAGTCGTTTGACGGGCCGGGTGTCCGAGATGACAGGAGTATCTTTAGAATGGAGCAAAGTGAGTTGTGCTGCTAGGTGCTTACTCTCAATTTGTGGCGTTCCTCTTCAAAATGAGCCAGAGCCAGAATTTCCTGCTGTTTAACATCGACATTACAGGCTAAATCCTTCTCTTTGTCAGTAAGTATATTTGAGCTTAAATCCTCCGTTGAGACATAAACATCAGTGATGTCTTCATCAGAAACAATTTCAAAATTGTTAGAATCAACTTTATCAGCCTCTGGCAAGCTTAGAATAGTAGAGAGGCCGGCTCTCCCTTCTCAAGACATCTGCACCCTCAGTGCTCCAGCCCAGTGGCCATCCTGCAGACAGATGGCAGGTTCCCTACAGCTCAGTGGGGAATTTCCCTGGTATCCTGGCCACATTTCTCCCATTCACTAAAAATACCACCAACAGCTTAATTCTGGTTCAGTTGCAGTTGGTTACCATCTGTAGCCCCTCCCTGGTCGCCCTTGAAAAAGGAACTTCTAGTCTCAGTGGGCCTACCGGATCAACAAAATTCAATAAATAAATAAATAAGTGGTGCTAAGAGGTTTCTGCACCCCATGCAAATGAGCCCATAACGGGCATGCAAATAGCCCCTTAGAGCCTTGCATGCTCCCGTGGACTTATTTGCATATTTAGAAACATAGAAACATAGAATTTGACAGCAGATAAGGAACACTTGGCCCACACAGTCTGCCCATTTCCTTACCTAGTGGATAAGCTGCAGATCCTAGTTAACCAGCAGCCTACTTCTTCCTACCCCCACCCCCTAGAATTGCCTTATGACTTGACTTCTCATGCATGCTTGAATTCCACCACTGTTTTTTACTCCACAACCTCCTCCGGAAGGCCGCTCCATGCATCCACAACCCTCTCTGTGAAAAATACTTCCTTAAATTACCTCTGAGCCGCCCCCCATCTTCAAATTGTGCCCCTTGTTCTTGCACACCTCTTTTTGAAAGATGCTACCCTCTTGGACTTTGTTGATTCCTTGGGCTAAATATAGTCCACAGTGGTCTTGACGCTATCCTACTTCCCCTGCAAGAAAATATTTATCTCTATGGGCCATACAAAGCCCTGGTCCATGTGCGGCAGCACAGGATCACTTAGTGCTGCACCCACATGGACCGATAGGCAGCACAACCTGCTATCCATCTGAGTATTACAGCAGCCAGGAGGAGCACAGGGGCAAGCACACCACAAGCATGTGTGCTGAGCTGCCCGCTTTCTAAATATAAGGCCCAAGACATTATATTGTTTGAGAAATGTCTGGTGGTGGGCTAAATCTGGATGTGCACAGGAAAAGGGATTATACATGGGAGCAGAGGTGGGAGAGAAAGGATGTTGTACTGTTCATCATCTTTCCATACATAACTTACAAATCTCAGATATTTCAGGAGTCTATAGTTACGTAGATTCAAACTGAACCAAATGGTTAACTCAGTGCCATATCAAAGGAATGCCATCAGCTAAAACGTACCTCTCCCTAGTGTCTAAGGTCCTGCTGAAATAAAAATCTATATTTCATCCTAAATATTATCTGCGCAAACAGATAGAATGAAAATACATAAAAGAGATGTTGGGAAGTTTTTCTTTACCAGTGATGATGTTAAGTTGTGATCCTCGCTTTGTGAACACCTTACAAAACAATCCCACTTTGTCATTCTTGAGGTGCAGTGCACTTTGTGAAACTGTGAATGGGGATTTGCTGACAAATTAAGTGTTACATTGTGAAGTGGATCAATTGCTGGACAGGTCACATGGTTTCATTGCTGCAGGAAGTACAGCTATGTTACCATGTGATCTCCCTACTGTGTGCAGTTCCACACAGTTAGTGGAAGGAGTCAGATGTGCCTCTGAGTGTTTTAGGAAGTGGCAGTGTTGAAATTAAACTTTATAAGCATTGGGATCCGGGAGCCCATGAAGTGCTGTCTTTAAATTGTGCCCTTTTTCCCATTATAAAGTCAATGGCAGTGCTGTGTGAGCTACTGGGGCTCACTTGAGAGCTGGGGGGGCAGGCTCTGGCAAGCTCCCCTGTTATTCCAACACTGGGAAGTGGGATATGAACATAAAATTGTAAGACAGAAGAAGGCTTGTGTCCCATCAAGACCATTTTCCACTCATTCAGTGGCAGTACCCAGTAAAGTTACAATAGCTTCCATAAAGTACCTATTCACACACCATTTGTGTTACTGATATTCATCCTGCAGCTAGGAAGCATGTTCCATGCTGCTAGCACTCACTGTAAAAAAACAGTACTTCCTCCTGTCTCCATAAACTCTTCCCTTGAAATTGTTTTTTATTCCCTTTTGTAATTATACCTTGTTCTCTTAACGTTATGCCCATCCTCAGCCTCAACTCAGAATCCTTTAATAACATACAGAGCTATCAAGTCTCCTTTTGTTCTCCACTGCTGTAGACTATACATACTTATACCTGCCCCATACCTCTCAACCTTTTTTCACCAAAATGTGTGACAAGATGTGTGACAAATGTGCAAAATGTGTGACATATCATCAAACACGGCACTGCAAGCTCAGAACACTATGGCTATCTGTGCACTAGTGTTCATAATGTTTGCTGATAACTGAGCACAATAGATAATTACGAATTTCTGCTTTAAAACCTCTGCGAGAAATGTGGAATATCACTACCTTGATGTGGGACAACGTATTTCTGAGGGTTAAAATGAGTGATGTACCTCGTAATGTGTGACAGTTGAGAGGTATGACCTGCCCATTTATGTAACGTCACAACCTCTCCTCCCACCATTTTTAGTTGTTCTTCTCTGAACCCTCTCCAACCTGTATATATCCTTCTTTTGACGTGGTTCCCAGAACTGTCAGAAATATGTCATGGGTTTTAAATGATTTCAGCACAAGTATCTCTGCAGTCATGAAGTGCTTACTCTCAGTACCCTGAGCCTGAGCTATGACTGGAAGTGAAAATGGCCTGAGTTGTGCAGGGCCTCAGATTTCACTGTCAGATTGTTGTCAGTACATATAAAAACCAACAGACGTAAGCTGCCCCGTTACCAAAACTTATGTCTCTCTGATATGCAACGCATTAAGCAAGCATTAAGTAACAACATCAAACTTACAAGTAAACAAAGAAATTGCATTCAACAGAAATGGGAACAAGAAGCACACATAATATAAAATACTGTCTAGGGTGTATTTAACCTCAATTAAACCATCTGAACTGGACTACAATAATAAACCAACTTTTTGGCAGGGATGCAATATGAATGGAACCACGTGCCACTTAATATAAGAATGTCCAAAAATAAAGCTGTGATAGCAAACAACTCAACAAGAAATCAAAAAAATAACAGAATGCCCAACTCCTCTACAAATGGAAATTCTTTTATTCAATGATGTTTCATCTTTCAAGCTAGATAAAGTGAAACAGAATATTGACATTGGCAACTACGTGCAGGAAAAGCATGATTCTAAAAAATAAGAACCATCCTAAATCGGCAAACTTTGACCTTAAGAGATGACTAGCAAAAATGAAAGAAGTAGTAACTACTTAAAACTTATTACTAAATTTGGATGAACAACTAGATGTTTTACAGTCCACATGGAGCGATATCATTATTATACTACCACCTATATTGAGAATATAATGTAAAATGTCTTGTCTGTACTTATATGTTAATGTCTGTGAACTTTAACTGAGCTAGGTAAATAAAGAGGAAGATAAAATTATGACCTAGTAACACAGGGTGGGATATTCAGACTGCAGACAGAGCGCAAGCCTGGGCACAGTGCACCTGGGTTGAGCCAGGGCAGGGACAGATGATATTCAACGGTGCTGCGCCATGGCTCAGCACCATTGAATATGGCACTGAGGGCACACGCACTGCGCATGGTGCAGTGGCACTGCACCAGCGCAAGTGGCAGAAGGGGAGCAGGGGCTGCGTCAGCTCAAGTGTGGTTGCGCTGGGCGTAGCAACTGCGATATTCAGCCAAGGCCATGCAAACGAGGCCATTATGCATGCAAGGTGCAAATGGAGCCATTTGTATGTCATTATGGCCCTATTTGCATGCTGTGCAGCGATTCCTGGCGACTTGTGCCTGGTGCCCTGCCAGGCTGCAGCCATCTGGGACTCACGCCCTGCAGCCCCTCAGCAGGCTCTGCTCCCGTTCGCCTGATCACAGGCATATGTTCACTCACTCCCTGGTGGTCCAGTGGACCACTATCCACTGCCCGATCACGGGCATCTGTTCACTCACTCCATGGTGGTCAGTGGACCAATCCCCGTGCCGATCTGGGCGTAATGTACATAACCCTAGTGGTCTGGTGGCCCCCAGCGCCTGATCGTGGGTAGAGGTTTAAAACAGGTTGTCCAGTGGTACCCCCCCACCGCTCACTGCATCCCCCACCACCCTGCCCCCCAGTCAGCGGCAGGCAGCAGCTCCCCACCTGCAAGCCACCTGGCCTCCTGTCAACTGACAGCATACAGTAGGGCTGTATGCCTATTAGTCGCTGCATGAGCCAATGGGCATGCAGACCATACTGTACTACACAGTCCCGAATTATGAATGAATGTTCATTCACAACCGGGACTATGTGGTATGTAATCTACTGCCAATCACTGCACAGACCAATAGGCATACAGCCCTACTGTTCGCTGTCAGTCGGTGGGCAGCCAGGTGGCTTGTGGGCAGGGAGATGCTGCCTTCCGCTGACTGGGGGGTGCAGGGTGGCAGGGGATGCAGTGAGAGGGTGGGGAGGGGGGTACCACTGGACCACCAGAGTTTTAAACCTATGCCCATGATCGGGCACTGGGGGGGGTGTCCACTGGACCACCAGGGCTATGTACATTATGCCGGAGCTGCCCTTACTACCACTAGGCTGGCTTGCCCTAACTCATTAGGCTGGGGCTGCCCTTACTACCACTAGGCTGGCCTACCTTCACTGGCTAGGCCTGAGCTGCCCTTACTACTACTGGGCTGGCTTGCCCTAACTCACTAGGCCAGGATTCCTATCATTCTTGGCCTGGTAGCCCTGCTTTACCTTGGGCCTGGTAGCCCTATACACTTCGAGCCTGGTGCCCTACTTTATATTGGGCCTGGTGCCGTGCTTTACATTGGGCCTGGTGCTCTGCTTTAAATTGTGGGCCTGGATTGCCCTTTTGACTGAGTGGCCCCTTTAATTCCGGATGCTGTCACTCCTGTGGGATGTTGCCGCCTTCTACCTGCCCTTCTCATAAATATTTAGAGGCCTCTTCACTGGCCTTGCTGTCCTGACCCCTCCCCGTGGGAGTCGCTAACTTGCCCTGCCCTCCTAAATATGAATTAGGGTCCTTGTGACCCGATTCCTCTCGTGATGCTATGCGCTCCTCCAAGCGCCTGGTGCGCTATGAATAAACAAAACAGTCCTTCCTTTAATAATTTAGGTGGACAGCACATATCAGTGTTCTGCCACCAGCTCACAGCTACCACAAGCTTTAGGAGGCAACCAGGAGGCGGGAGGTACTCTGGCAGTGTGAATAAGGTAGAAGGCAGCACAAGGGACAATGTAGGGGGTCCTTGGAGGGCCGACAGAATGGAGTGATGCAGCGCTTCTCTGCCACTGACTGGGACGAAATTAAACTTTTAAATAACAAGGGGTAAAACAATAAAACGACAGGGCTCTTAAGCCCCAAAGCGTCCGAACTGGTAGCTCTCTTTCTTAGTGGTGCCCCGATGGCACCACCGACCACACCACACAACTCCGGGGCAGAACAGCAGCTACTTGATGGCTTCACTAGCTGAAGCCAGAGCAGGCACACAGAACAGCCCTCAGTGAATGGCTTCAACCCTCCAGGTAAGCCTTCCTGTTTCCCCTTAACTTTCTGTGTCCTCTCATCTCCACAGCTAGCAGGAACTCCCCACAAATAAAGTTGAATTTTTTGAAGATAAACCTGGTTCTAGAGTCAGGGCTGTTTTTGTGCATAGGCTAACTAGGCTGCAGCCTAGGGGCACCTGCAAAATTAGGCAGCAAAAAAAAAATGTTTTTTTCTGGGCTGGCTGCTTGTGTTGTCTGCCAGTATATCTTGCTAAAAACAAAACAAAATAAAAAAACGACACAAAAGTCTAAAGACGTTCCAGTTCAGACTCCTACTAAGGGACCCCCTGCCAGCGTCATTTAAACAATTGGCTCCCCACCCTCCCCTTTGTCGTGACAGACATAAATGTTTATTGCTCCTGGTGTTGTGCTGATGGCAAGCCCCTCTCCTCCCCTTAGGCAATGGATGATGTGACATCAATGTACATGACTGCTGGCACCCCCCACCCCCCGCTTAGGCAATGGCTGACCTGACCCTGACTGACGCAGACATCAATGTACTTACTCCACTGTTGGTGCCCCACCGCCCACTCCGCCGCTTTCACCTCCTCAGATGAAACTATTATCCTCAGCAAGTCAGCAGCGCCCCGCGGACCTTGTGATTTAAGATTTCAATTAGGTCCATGGTGGGCATATACTGTGCTGTGCATCCTCTGATTAGCTGCTGTTTTCAGGTTAGAGGGTGGCAAGTTTAAATGGCTCCAGTACAAGTACAGCAAAGTACTTGGAAGATAGAGAGAACTGTAGTAACTGCCACTCTGCCAGCCGGAATTGGGAGAAGAGAGAGAGACAGAGCGCCGCAAGCCACAAGCAGCTGTGTCTTCAAGTCCACTGGGTCTCTGTCTGGGAGAGTCACCATCACAGAGACAAGACAAGTGTGACTGCATAGGAGATTCGGGAGTCGAAAGCAAGCAGCAGATGCGGAGCGGTAGTACTAGTCTGGAGCAGCTAGACCAGCCAGCTACAGCTACTTAATTTTAGCCCAGCTAACTGTATTGTGGACTGAAGTGAAAGAAATTCAAATCCTCCCTCCTCTCCTGACCTGACTGAGCGAGCGTGGAGGAGTCAGGTAGGCTGGAAAGCAAAGACTGAGAGGGACCTTCCTTGCCAGATAGTGAGTGCAGACAGTGCTGCCAGCCAAGTAGTCATGGCCGGTCTGGTCAGGGAGAAGTTTGAAAGCAAGTCGAGAAGTCACTGAGACTTGCATAGTCAGCACCAGACCCACTTTACTTTAGTAAGTAAACAGAACTGTTCTTCATCTTTTTGAGTGAGCAGTGTCAGCCAGTGTGTATGTGAGGTGAGCTGTAGACTAGGTGTGTTCCAAATCAACGCATATGCATCATCATCACAACTAGTCGGGCGGACTGGGTCATCATGTCCTGTCGGTTGGCTTCTCTGGATAAATAACTGCTGCCTGCAACTTCTGCCAGACTATTTACCTTCCCACAGAATCATTTAAGGCATATCAGGTACCATTTTTGCTTTATTGCACACAGCGTCATCTGACAGTTTGTTTGAAGCTTATCTTATTTTATTGTCTGTGTTATATAGTAACAAATAAATGCTGCTCCTGGTTGATCTGTAGTGTATCCATTTTTTTTAGAAAGTTCAGGATGCATGCTACCTCCCCAACCCTATGACCTGCAGTGAATTTGAAGGTTCTTTTTTTTCTCCTGTAAATGAAATTGATAGCAGCAGCTTCAGAGTTCAGACTGTTTACCCACAGGTTCTGTATTATCAGACAGTGACACTGACTGGCACTGCAGTAGCTTTTATTCTTAAATAATGTTATCACCACACTTAGTAACAAAAATTCTGCCCCCTGTCCTTCGGACCACTTGGATAAGAAAAAGTTTAACCACTAGCCTCCATTTTAAAATGTTACCCCCCCATGACCTGCACATTTTTTTCCCCTCTAACTCCTGAAGAAGTTAAACCGGGGAGTTTTGAGCAGTGCATTTATTCCTGCAGCTTGTTTGTTATGACACTAACTTTAGTTTAGTATTAAAATGCTACCCCTGAATGACTTGTAGTGATTGAACTCAGACCATTTAGGTAAAAGTGACTTTTGTTCTGTTCAGTGCATTACTTTTTTCTAACCAGGGAGACTCTGAATAAGAATGCACACTGTTTGGCCTTGTTCAGATCAAATGAACAAATAAGCGAGTGTTTGTGCTTGCTTGTGTGCTGATAGACTGTTTTATTCTCACCTCTAAATAAGTGTAAACAGTTTATTAAAAGGAATTTTAACATTTTGACTGTAAAAATGTTCATATTCTGGAAAAGTTTTATACAAGTTTAGCTTTCAAAAGGGTATGAGTGGGACCAGGCAGGGACTCTGTGGTGTGGATGTAACTTAGCAGGACATGGCAGGAGAGGGGTGTGTGTGTGTGTGTGTGTGTGTGTGTGTGTGTGTGTGTGTGTGTGTGTGTGTTGGGGACATGACTGGTGCATACTGGGTGCATAGGTCAGTGGTGGGGGGCCCTGAAGTTTCAAGCCTATGGGTGCTATCTATGTAAACACAGCCCTGTCTAGAGTGTTTTGGACTGAAATGCAGTGCATGAGCAGCTCAGCACAGCATTCCATCCAGGCCATTGTTAGTGTCCTGCAATTAATTCTGCTTTTTGACAGTATAATGTGCACAGGGCACTTTTATTATTTACAATGTTTTTCCACTACACAGGGAGGGTAATTAACTTGTGAGGGGCCCCTTTCATTTATACCCTACAGTCTACACCTGCAGCAGGCACCCTGGGCACCTGCAAAACCACTAATTTATTTATTTCTTTTCTTTTTCTGTGATGCCTCAACTCTGGGGCATTACAGATTTATATATATATACATAAAGTGGGGATAATTTACGATGACATGGGATTATATCCTTAATTAATGACTCTCTTACCAACCACCATTTTTGAATATGACAACAACTCCAATGATTATGTGTCATGCCTACATACAAAAGCCATGCAGGCTATGGTTAATAATAGACAGGTTTATTTTATTCTGAATGACAGGAGTTCAATAGGCCCTTCTGGTAATTTTTTTCTGTATGGACATATTTTTTTCAGAAGTATATAACTTATTCGCCTTCACTCTTAACTTTGACTGTTGGTTCTGTGAAAACTTAATTTCCAGCTCCTCATACCATTTTCCATTGATTAAATCTTGAGTCTGTGTGGCTCATTAGTATAATTTTGTACATTCTACAGAATATGTTCTTCAATGAAATTCCAGTCAAATTATTTCCATCTATAAGCTTCTTTTATTTTTCTTTCCTTACATAGCAGCGTCAGGGCTCCAGGGCAGGCAAGCTGTGGTCCTTCCATGGAGGATCTCAATCCACCTATTCAGGGCCTCATTGAGCCTGCCCCCCATGCCCCATTTTCTGTTGTCTCCTTCCATTATCCCAGGACCCCAGAACAGAGTCATGCATGAGCATGGACTTGAGCATGTGGTCCCTAGCTCCGGCGACAGCCCTTCCTCCCACCCACCTAATGTCTGGCTCTCTTATTGGCTTGCTGCCACTGGGTGGCAGCCAAGAGCGAGGAAGTCCATCCCTCCCTGGCAGAGGAGAGCTGCCTTGCGGCTGGTCAATCCAACTCCTCACCATCCCCACAGCCAACCACCAGCAACTCAGACTTGTTCCCAAACCTGGGTTGCCAACATGGGAGGAGGTAAGGCACCCAGCATCTCAATCCTCCACGCCACTGGGCCGGCATCTAGAAACCTCTTCTGATGGTTACCATTATTACCAGAACATATCAGATGTTGAAATTCTCATTTCAAAATATTGAATGAAAAAGTATTAATTTGAGATTGTGAATCAGATTGTGTGAAGTCTATAAATTTCCATTCTGTTAAAAAAAAATTTCTGTCTTGTAAAGCCATGTGATATCGACTCTTCCTTAACTTTATAGTTTAAAAAGTTTTTTCTCAGCTGGCCAAGTGACACAGCAAGCTAAGTCAGGGGCATCGCCACTCACCCCATCTGTGTCCCAGTTTTGGCAATGAAATGGGGTCACATGGAGGAATGCCGGGGAAGAAGGATTGAGCATCTCTTGACAACTCTCATCCTCGGGAGGGGTGAGACCATATACCACTGCTTAGCAACCACCTAGTGGAGGCCAGGTGGTGGAGCAGTGGTTGCCTACCTGGCTGGCTGGGTGCAGGTAGTTGAGGTGTACTGTGTCTTAATGCAGTATGAGTGCAGCATAGCATGCATGCTGCCCAGGGAGGAAAGCTGTAGGAAAACCAGCTTGGGTGGGCAGGATGATGGTGACCTACCCTGCATGCTCTGCGCCATCCAGCAAGGCACCCACCCACCCACAGAGGTTCAAGAGGTGGAGTTACAGTAAGTCCAGGGTTGGGTAGGTGATATTGCTGGGGTGACCACAGAATAGGGGCCACCAAAGTGTCAGGCAGAGAACTATAAGTTATAAATAAAGTTGCTTACTCTTTTCTTACAAAAATGTATGCATGAAGAAATGACAAATTTAAAGGTCCCAGCTTAATTATAGCCATGGGAACACACAGAATAAATGGCTTCAAGAAAAGGGAGAAAGATCCCTTCTCACATTGGACATTAAATAATATACAATGTACT
The DNA here is from genome assembly GCA_016271365.2 of Neoceratodus forsteri. Taxonomy (NCBI): domain Eukaryota; kingdom Metazoa; phylum Chordata; order Ceratodontiformes; family Ceratodontidae; genus Neoceratodus; species Neoceratodus forsteri. The sequence continues at coordinate 197,716,660 of CM028137.1, forward strand.
TTAATGCCAGATGCATTTACATCTAGAATGGTCTGCAGGATTTGATGATCCCTAGTTTGAAAAAAGATTACTCCATAAGAAGGAAAAGGTCTGTGCCATAATATAGCAGTAAGAACCTGGACAGTCATACCTCTCTATTGTCCCTGATTTTCAGGGATGTCCCTGATTTTGCCTCAAAATTTTACTCTGTCCTTCTAAAAATTGTGTTTCTGTGACCAAACAGTGGAATTTGTAAGCACAAAATAATGTCAAACATTAAAATTGCAGACTTGTTCCTCCTTAGAAAACCATTTTACACTAAGCCCCTTATTCTACCAGCTTCTTGAGTTGATAGCTCAATTTTGAAAATGTGTCCCTGATTTTGGTCCTTTGTCCCTGATATTTTTAAGCTTTGTCCCTGATTTATGAGGCAGGAGGTTGAGAGGTATGTGGACAGATATACCATGAGTCTTTTCTTCTTGTTTCCAGGTGTGTCTGATCCTGGGATCCTCCTCATAAAAATTTAGAAAAGATTGGTTTAACACCAAATAACCACTTATTTGTGTGTCCACCAATAATATCATTGTTAATAAAAAGCAGGTGTGGTATAACCATCATATTATAACTTCTATATCTCCTAAAAGAAAGATGGATAGACTCTGCCAGTTATCTAATTTAGTCCTCATTTTATTATTTTTATTTTTTTTTTGCATTCCCATAATTAATATTGATATTCTTAATGTAATGTTAGCAAAATAACCCCAGATATTTAACTTAGGTATCTTTCTTAAATATCCTTAAATCCTGGTATGCTTAGTATTTCCCTCCCTTGTAAATCTGCATTATACTAATTGATATCTAGCCATGGTAGTAAAATCTCTAATTTCCTATAATAAAGCCTGAACTGATGCAAGAATAACAGTGTATCTTCTGCATAAATATTTATTAATCTGATTGGACATTTTGATACCACCAATGTGTGAGTTTTCGTGAATTCTGTTTAAAAAAGACTGAAGACACAAAATGAAAATGGTTGAAGATAAGGAACAGCCCTGTCTAACCCCCACTACCCCATGAGCATGTTGTTCCATAGACATCCATTGACAAGACATCTGATTGTAGGGCAAGCACATAACTGAGAGATTATTGTAATTAACTGTGCAATACCCCATTTCTCCAAAGTTGGAAACATATACTGTCTGTTAATCAAGTCAAAGACTTTGCTTTTATCCAGTGCCAGAGCAAAAGACATTTTGACTTGAAGACTGGCAGTATGGAATTTTCTGACAGTTTCCAGGCTAGTTAGTCTTGGGATAAACCCATACTGATCCTGATGGATAACACTAGAGAGATATTCAAACACTCTATTAATAATTAATTTGGCAACAATTTCATAGTCAATATTAAGTAGCGATATAGGTCTATAGCTGTCTCGTCACTGGTTTACCTGTTTTAATATTAACACCATTTTAGCCTCCTACATAGATTTCAATAAATTCCCAACGCCATCCATCACTTCATCGACCATTTCCTTAAATCACAAGAGCAACTCATTTTGAAATGCAATGAATAAAAATAAATACAAAATCTGAGGTGAAGCTATCTAACCCTAAACTGTTATTTATGGGTAGATTATCAATAATATTAAGTATCTCTACTTTTAAAAATCTATGTTAAGTAACTCCAATATAGTGGTGGGCGAAGTGGCCTCAATTCGCTCCACGAAATAAAAAAATAAAAAATAAACAAGAAGGTAGACAGACATGTGGGGAGTAGTGCAATGTAATGGCTGTGGGGCAGCAGTCTTCAGGGAGTCTTTCTGGAGGCTGAGATGCTGCCCTGTTTGCAGACAACTCTCTGCCCTGAGGGAGGAAGTTGCCCATTTTCAGGCCACACTGGACAGTAGTAAGGGAACCTTCCCCCAGGCCACACTGGACAGTAGTAAGGGAACCTCCCACATCCCAGGAGCACCAGAGCCACCACCACTACCTCAGAGGTTGTGAAGAAAGCACAGCAGTTGGACCACAGTGGGCTCAGGGAGGGTAAGGGTGGTGGAACAGAGGCACACCCAGTCAGTTGTTCCACTCCACAATCCATACACCATTCTGGGGGAGCATAGTTCCCCTATGGATGCACCTGCAGAGGAGACTAAGGAGGCTGCAGACAACTGTCACAAGGGAGGCCCTCAGGAAGGAGGCAGAGGACACCACAGGGAAAGGAAGCAGCTCCTGGTAGGGGACTCAATTATTAGGGGGATAGAACTGCAGGGAGAAGGAAAAACTGAAGTAAGGTGCCTGCCTGCCTGGTGCCATGGTTTGGAGGGACAGGAAGCGCATCCTTAGGATCACGAGAACAGTTGCACAGGAGTCTGAGCTGGATGTCATTGTCCACCTAGGGACAAATGACTTGGCTCATCATGAGATTAGAGCAGTGCAGAAGGACTTTGTAGAGTTGGGGAGGGGCCTAAGACAAGTAGCACACACAGTATCCTTCTCAGAGGTGCTGCCTGTCAGTGGCATGGGTGAGGCGGGGTTCTTGCACCATGTAGTTTAAGAATGGTTAAAAAATGGTGTGGAGCACAGGGGTTTGGCTTCATTGGGGACTGGGGTTCCACCTGGAGGATACCAGTCTATACTGGCAGGATGGTCTGCATCTGTCCAGGAAGGAACAAGTATTTTGGGCAATCAGTTTAAATGCTTCATTGGCAAGCTTTTAAACTAGTCAAGGGGGGAGGCACTGATAAGCAGCAGGAAAATCCCAGCCCCCCCCTACAAAACAGGGTACTAAATGAGAAAAATACCAAGGTAGAAAGGTCAGTGGGGGATGCTGCTACAGAAGGTAAAGCCATAAAAAAATGGAGAGCAATGAGTACCAATGCCCGTAGTCTGGGGAACAAGCTTCCTGAATTAGTGGCCTTGATGGAGGAGGAACATCTGGATATCATGGCAGTCACAGAAACATGGTACACACAGAACCATGACTGGGATGTAAACATACCAGGATACACAATCTACAGGAGGGACAGGGAGGGTAAAAGAGAAGGAGGAGTAGCTCTCTACATAAGGGAAGGAATCAAAGCAACAGAACAAAAGGGTAAACAGGGAGGAGAAGAAGCACTGTGGGTCAATTTGGAGACAGGCAATGGCATCACAATCCGCACAGAGGTTGTATACAGACCCCCTCTCAGGGGGAGGAAATGGACAAGGAAATGATAGAAAGTATACTTAGAATGGCAGAAAAAGGGGAGATATTGCTGATGGGTGATCTGAATATGCCAGATGTTAACTGGAGTGCAGTTGTAGCAGCCACTTCTAAGAGTGGGGTTATTCTAGATGCCCTACAGGGGGCATGCCTTAAACAACTAGTATTGGAACCCACTCGAGAGGAGCAATCTTAGACCTGATTCTCTCAAATGGAGATGGAGAGAGGATCACAGATGTAAAGTGGGTAGCCATCTGGGAACTAGCGACCATCGAACAGTATGGTTCACAATAAACACAAGCAATAAGTTCAAGCCATACAAAGGCAAAAGTACTGGACTTCAGGAGGGCTGACTTTGCCAAAATGGGTGAGTGCCTAAGGAATACACTAGCAAATGGGCAGGAAGGAGGGGTGGAAGAACAATGGGGAATAATAAAAACTGCCATCACAGAGGTAACAAGCCTTTGTGTGAAGCAAATAAACAAAACAAAATGATGTAATAAACCACTATGGTTCTCAAAGGAGGTGGCAGTGAAGGTTCAAGAGAAAAAGAAAGCATTCAGGAAGTACAAGGAATCACAGAAGGAGCAGGACAGAGAATTGTATCAGTTAAACCAAAAAGGAAGCTGGGAAGGCAGTCAGAATAGCAAAGGCCCGAACCGAGAAAAAGATAGCCAACTCAGTTAAGAAGGGGGATAAAACCTTTTTTAGGTACATCAGGGAGTGAAGGAAGACCAAGGGAGGGATAGTGAGACTTAATAAAGGGGAGGGGGTGGGCAGAGGGTGACTGTGAAAAGGCAGAGATACTAAACAAATATTTTTGCTCAGTATTTACAAATGAAGAGGGGGAGGTACCTAAAACAAACAATAGAAACACTCTGGATACAGAAGTTGATACCAGCCCATTTACAGAAGAAAGGGTTCTGAAAGAACTCTTAAAACTGAAGGTGGACAAAGCAATGGGGCCTGATGGGATTCATCCCAGAATTCTAAAAGAACTAAAGGTAGAACTAGTGACACCACTAACTACCCTCTTTAACAAATCATGGGAGGATGGGGTGGTACCTGAGGACTGGAGGAGGCAGATGTGATTCCCTTCACAAAAGTGGGAGCAGGGCAGAAGCAGGAAACTACAGACCTGTTAGTTTAACCTCAGTGATAGGGAAAATGATGGAATCACTTCTGAAGGAAAGAACTGTCAGTACCTAGAGGCCAGAGGGCTACAGGACCCAAGGCAGCATGGATTCACAGCGGAAGGTCATGCCAGACAGATCTAATAGATTTCTTTGACTGGGTGACCAAAGTAGTAGATCAGGAAGGGGCTGTGGACATGGCCTACCTAGACTTTAGCAAGGCATTTGACACAGTCCCACACAAAAGATTAATATACAAGTTAGCCAGCCTGGGAGTGGGTCCCAAGATGATAGCCTGGATAAAGAATTGGCTGGAGAATAGGTCACAGAGGGTAATAGTAAATGGAGTCCACTCTGAAGAAAGGGGGGTTACTAGTTGGGTACCGCAGGGTTCAGTATTAGGACCGGTCCTCTTCAATGTCTTTATAAGCGACATTGCAGAGGGACTGGAAGGAAAAGTATGTCTCTTTGCAGATGACACAAAGATCTGCAACAGAGTTGATGCACAAGGTGGGGTGGAAAGGAGAGAAGGGACTTGGCAAGGTTAGAGGAATTGTCAAAGTATGGCAGCTTAGATTCAATGCTAAGAAGTGAAGTAATGCACCTGGGAACAAAACCCAGGGAAGCGTACACAATGGGGGTGAAATACTAACAACAACAAAAATGGAAAGGGACCTGGGGTAGTCATATCAGATGACTTAAAGGTGGGCAAGCAATGTGAGAGGGCAGTAAGAGGGCTGGGGGATACTGGGATGCATAGGGAGGCATCACCAGTTGAAAACAGGAAGTTGTTATCCCTCTGTACAGACAGCTGGTGAGACCCCATCTGGAGTACTGCGTGCAGTTTTGGAGACCCAATCTCCACAAGGACATAGACAGGATGGAGGCTGTCCAGAGGAGGGCAACTAAAATGGTGCAGGGTCTGCACTGGAAGACATGAAGAGACACTAAAGGAGCTTAATATGTATAGCCTTGAGGAAAGGAGGGAGGGGGGACATGATAGAAACTTTCAAGTACCTCAAGGGAATCAACAAAGTCCAAGAGGGTAGCATCTTTCAAAAAAAGAGGTGTGCAAGAACAAGGGAGCACAATTTGAAGATAGAGGGGGGGTGGCTCAGAGGTAATGTAAGAGTATTTTTTCACAAAGAGGGTTGTGGATGCAAGGAACGACCTTCTGGAGGAGGCTGTGGAGTCAAAAACGGCTGAATTCAAGCATGCATGGGACAGTCATAAGGCAATTCTATGGGGTGGGGGTAGAAAGAAGTAGGCTGATGGTTAACTAGGATCTGCAGCTTATCCATTAGGTAGGGAAATGGGCAGACTGGGTGGGCCAATCGGTCCTTATCTGCCATCAAATTCTATGTTTCTATGTTTCAATGTTTCAATGTAACGTGAAGTCCATTGAGAACAATGACTTCATGTTACTCTGCCTTCCCAGACCACTACTCCACCAATTTTAAAGGTGAAGTGCATTGAGAACAATGTACTTTGCCTCACTTTACCTTGTTTTTAAGATCTGAAGGCGAATTTTGCAGTGATTCATGGGATTTCAGGCCACATGGGCTCTACATTGATCTGCACAGCCTCAGTTCAGTAGTGTGTGTGGGAAGCTGTAGGAGACAGTGTGCTCTGAGAGCTGTCTGTGATTCAAACCTTCTAAAAGCTATTAAAAAAGCCTTTTTGAGTACTTTTTTTTGCTCAAACTTTAGTTCATCGATTGTAGGAAACCCTCCTGTGCTCATATCATTGAGCGTTATTGTTTGTGTGTGGATTTTGAATGTTAATGTACAACATGGTGTCTGTGTAGTAAGAGACAGTGAAAGTGTGCTTTGGAGGAGGGGCGTATCTGTGGTGTAGGTAGATTTAAGTTGGAGAAATAGGGAGTTCTTTTTTTTTTTGTATTTTTGTTATATAACTGACTGTGTTAATGTACACACAGTAATATTGTCAGTAATTGACATTTTTTTGCTGATTGTGTGTTGTGTGGATCTGGTGCAGCAGTTCATAATTTCAGGTTGTTTACAATACGTGGTATATTACTGAACTTTTCAATTTGCTACACATTACTTGTAGACAAATTGTGTCTATGTGTGAGTGTGTGTGCGGTGCGTGACATCAAATAATACACCTTTTATTGTGCCACAGTGTAATTGCAGGCGCAGCAGTGTGAACCTGCTATCCACTGCAGCTGCATGATTTTGTGCTGCCTTCGTGGTAGATTTTCTTTGTTTGCTGCTTGCACTGCCATAAAATCTGTAGTCCATGCCCCTCCTCCCCCACACACACACACAGCGGCAAAAAGAATTGTTTTCCAGATTGGATTGTTTGTGACTTCAGCACCACTGGTTAGTTAGTGTGTTGTTTTCACTTGGGAATCTGTGTCTGTATCTGTTGCTGAAGCCACAGTTGTTTTTTTGGCTTCACATCCTGCGTCCCAACACCCAGAGTGAACGTTCCAAAATCTAAATTTGTTTAGAATATTGTTGTTGATCCCCAAAATGCCTGCAAAGAGACATGCAAGCAAAGCTGGTTCTCGCCATGGCACTGCTGCCAGTGGTAAGATTGTCTGTGGGTGTGGTAGTACGCAGATGCAGAAGTGCATTGCTGATGTGAGAAAAGGTATTTCTCCTGCAATGTTTTTACAGCCCAATCAGTAGCTTCACTCATAGTTGGAGGAGTTGTTGTCCCAGCGGTGGTGTTAGTGCAGTTGCTGGTGGTGGTATGAGTATTGCTGCCTCAAGTTCCACTTCTGACCAGTGTACCGTGTCCAAAATATAGTGGAGTGTGAAGCAGTGCGATGGAGTGACAGTGTAGATGATGTCATACTTCCCAGTAACATCCAGTAACCGAACATGAGGATTCTGATAATCATGTCAACGATAGCATACAGTGTGATATTTCTTCCATCGTGGTTCAGGTCTTGCATTTTCCATGCAGTGATTCACAGTGGGGTGAAAAAATATTAGGTGATGGACATGGTGGTGTTGATGATGATGATGATGAATCTGATGATGATGTTGCTGTGGTTGCAACATGCAGTCCACATGCCAGCATCCAAGCAGAAGATGTAGATGTGGGTGATGTTGACGAATATGATGATGATGATATAATTGACCCCAGCTGGGAACCGGAGAAAAAGAAATTCAAGGTGGCTGTGTCTGGGTCTGTTTGTATTAATCCTCCCTGTAAAAACTTGTAATTTACCAGTTTCAGTTGATGCTGATGATGATGATGACCCAGGAATAATGATAGGTAGTCGTGGTGGTCAGTTGCAGTCAAGTGTGTTCTGCCGAAAAATCACGTAGACACACCCACACACACACACACACACTTCATGGTTTAAAGAACAAAGTCCAATAAGCATCAGGGACATGTTAAAGTAGACCATCACAATCCCATGTTTGGGATTTTGTGTACTAAGATACAAATGATGAGTCAGTTGCAATCTGCCAGGTTTGCCACATGCATGTGAGTCGAGGTAAAAGGGAGCCATCTGGGCACAGGAGGACAGCATACTCATCTTAAGAATAGCCACATGGCTCTGTGGACCCAGCACAACATGGCACTAATACCACAGTGGGGCATTCACCTCGTCATCAACCATAACGAGCATGTTATCCCCTTCCATGAATGTTAAATCCAGCAGGAAATTAAATGTGTGCAGTAGTGATGAAATAAGAGCAGAGGATTACTACAGGCATGATGAGGTGGAGGAGCATAATGATTTTGAAATGTTGTCCAGTGATGGTGAGAGTAGCAGTTTTGGTGGTGGTGGTGGTGAATGCAGTATGTCTAGTGCAAGTGGTACATCAACCCCGTTTGTTAAATGTGGCAAAATAACTGCATTTGTGGGTTTGTCATCATCATCACCTGTGCAACCGTCTTCATCAAACGTCCACACTCCACCCCCTGCCATTTGCAGAGCAATACCATTTGTCATCACACCCCATGTAAAATGTTTAAGTTAGCCCATGTAACAGTGTTTTTTCACGTGAGTGGAAGTACCCACCCAGTCATACAGTGTCACATGAATTTAATGCTGCTATAGCTGAAATGCTGGCAATTGATCTTTTGTCCTTCTCCTTTGTGGAGAATTCTGGGTTCCAGCGGTTTGCTGCACGTGCCTGTCCAAAATGGAAAATCCCATCCAAGATGTACTTTTCGACCCGTGCTGTCCTTGAGTTGTGCCGTACTGTGTCCGACTCAGTAAGACATGCCCTTCAACATTCCCCCTCTCCATTCATCTATTTAAGTATAGATATGTGGACAAGTGGCAAAACAGCGGGGAGTTCATATTTGTGTACAACTGCACACTGAGCGCAGGTGCCGGGGATTGTTTGTAATGTTGGTAGTGTGAATAATCAGTGCAGTAAGGTGGAGTGTCGTGGTAGCAATCTTCCAGGAATTCGACAGCATGCAAAGATTACTATGTGCAATGTGACCTGTTCACACACCGGCGAAAACATGTTGGACGTGGTACTGACTGAAACTGACAAGTGGCTGAACCCTCTGTCCCTGACAGCTGAGTTCACAGCAAGTGACAATGGGTCAAATGTGGTGAAATGCATCACGAATGGTGGTTTTTTCATATTCCATGCATGGCCCATTGTTTAAATCTTGTGGTGCAGGAGTTTCTACAGCACCCTGATGTAAAGGAAATGCTGACAGTTGCACGCCATATCTGTTCTCACTTTTCACGATCTGCAAAGGTCCATGGCCAACTTCGGCAGTTGCAGATGCAAAACAGCCTCCCTCAGCACCACTTGAAGCTGGAAGTTGTCACCTGATGGAACTCCACTTTATACATGGCAGAGAGGTTGTATGAACAATACAAAGCCATCTCAGAATACCTTGTGATGCACACTAGCCGTGACAGTTCCAGGGACTCCATGTCTATGACGAATGAACAGTGGTGCCTCATGGACTCTGTAATAACAATTTTGTGGCCTTTTGAACATGCCACACAGGCAGTGAGTGGTGAATCTGCCTCCATTAGCCAATCAATTCCACTGCTGCGGGTGCTGAGGCAGACATTGGTGAATGTACAGCATGGCTTTGATGTTGCCGGAGACAGTGGTAGCAGTATGTTGCTGAAACACATGCTGACAGTATTCGACCAAAATCGTCACATTGTGAGCATTCAGCATAGTGACAACTTTGCCATAGCAACAATGATGGACCCACAATACAAACACGGAATTGCCTCAGTACTGGAGGGAGGGCCTGAACAGGTAAAAAATGTCAGTGGGCAACTGGTGCGCTTGGTTCATGGGGCACAGAAGTCACGTGCCAAGGTCAGCAAACTTCAGCAACATAATCAGGCTGAAGAAGCAGCTGGAGTAGTATCAAGCATATCTTGTAAGGGGAAGGGGACCGCAGTTCCAGGTGGTCTGTCATCCAAAGTGGGAGATGTCAAACCACTTTGGGAGGTTTTGTTCCAAGTGGGGATTTGTGAAATAAATGATTCCGGAGAACAGGATGATGCATCAACCACTGGACTTAGTGCGGCACAGAGAATGGTTGAGTCATATTTGTCTGAAAACAGGCATCTGTCAATAAATGATGATCTTCTTTGTACTGGAGTGGAAAGGTCAGTGAATGGCCAGAGCTGACTGCAGTGGCACTGAAGTACCTCACATGCCCACCCTCCAGTGTAAGTGTCGAGAGGGTATTCAGCTCAGCAGGTGCAATAGTTAGGGATCATCAGACAAACATCTCTCTTACAAATGTTAGTTTGCTAACATTCATAAAAATTAATGAGAGGCACATACCAGCACAGACTGCAGCCTCAGTATTCATACCCCAGCCTAGTCATGGTGGTTTGGTGATGTGAAATGGACCATCCTGGTGGCACTGGCAGTGGCAGCATGAAACGGCCTACCACTGACGTAGATGATGACACAATGGAGAAAGAATTTCCCAGTGGTCAGACTTCAGACATAGATGACTGTGAGGGCAGCTTTCTTTATGAGGATGACGATGAGACTAATGTTGGCAGGTTTTAACTGAAGTTGTTAAAAGGTGGTGACATTTGCTGTGTGCTTCATGTTTTCTTTTTCATGACTTTGTGTGCCCCCCCTGGACCACCACCAGGACTGCTGTTAGCCACTGCCACCACAGAGAATGACTTTGTGTGACCCCCTGGACCACCACCACCAGGACCGATGTTAGCCACTGCCACCACAGAGCATGACTTTGTATGCCCCGGACCACCATCAGGACCAATGTTAGCCACTGCCACCACAGAGAATGACTTTGTGTGCCTCCCGGACCACCACCACCAGGACTGATGTTAGCCACTGCCACCACAGAGAATGACTTTGTGTGCCCCCCTGGACCACCACCACCAGGACCAATGTTAGCCAGTGCCACCACAGAGAATTACTTACTGTGCCCCCCAGACCACCACTACCACCATCGCTGTTAGCCACTGCCACCACCACCAGATGCAGGAAGCTGTCATAGGGAATGTCATCATGTGCCTCAGCTATCACCACCAGCACCCACCACCAGTGTCATTCTGACAATGTTTTCCCATTACATTTACCATACCAAGGCCAAGAGAGTCGAACAGGAGACCACATCCATCAGCCACAGATACAAGGCTTCTTACTATTAAAACTGTAACATGAGTATATGTATTAATGTTTTTTATGCTATTCAACTTCCTTTACTGTAGCTGTATGTTTTGTTTTGTTTTCTGTTGCTTTTCTGAGCTGCAATGGTCAAACACATACGTAAACTTATTTTTTTTACAGGTTAACAAAAAGCAACTCTCCTTCACTAAAAGTTGCTATCAATGGTACTGCAGCAGTACCTACACAGGAACCTATGGAATATCCATTTCAAACCCATACTAGTAAGTATATATATTTTATATCATCTGTTCCGTTTTTTTTTTGGAAGCACCAAGATATCTCATTGGCGAGAATGCCGACTTCCCCATAGCGATGACACAATACCGACACAGGTATTGTGCCGCCTCTTCTATCGTTGTTTTCTGTGGGTGGCTGTGCCCCCACCCTCCATGCAGGGGACTCTGCCTCCCTCACCCCCATTCTCTAGGATGCCAGCTCCAGGTTGGAGTTGGTCCGGGAGGGGCAGAACATTAGAAGGCGAACACAAAAAAGGACCATTACCATGAATGTCACTGTAATGGTCTCTTTCTGTGTTTCGCTGTCAGGGTGTCGACAACAAGGGGTGCTACTTTTTTAAGAGTGCAACAAATCCAACTGAGGAAGATTCATAAACTAGGTGACGTGTACGTTGCCAAAACTATTTCTGCAAGATATCATGCACTGTTTTCCAAACTTGCAGCTGTGCAGATATGACAGTGTTGAAAAAGTTGCACACAGGTTGTGTTACTTGACAAGATGTGGTTTTGAAATGTAACTTGAGTTGAGATTGAGAACCAGGGACACTGGCACAGTGTATTTGTTACACAGCCTGGTACTAAATTAACTTGTGATTGATCTGCTGATTGCAGTGTGACAGCTTACTATACAGTATGTGTTAATAATCCAGATACCTTGGAACAGCCACGGCTTAAACATAATGTATGACTGTTGCAATTAAGTTGTAAGAAGTCCTTCATTTCTTTTTTAAGGAAACTTCCAGATGCTTTTTTGTGGCATAGCTGCCTTATCCAAAGAAGTTCTTCAACATCAGGCACACACCCACCCATGCAACACGCAGAAGTCGTTTCAATCGATGACCATGACCCAGGGGTGTAGCAAGGAATTTCTGAACTGCACACCAAGTGTGAAGTCACTGCTACTACCCCCCTCTTAGGATGAGCTGCTACCTCCCCCATCCATACTCTCTTAGGGTGAGCTACCCTCCCCACCCATACCTCCCCTTAGGGTGAGCTACCCTCCACCCAATGAGTTATTTGCTGTATTGTATGCCAGCACACCACTAGTCACACCACCAAAAGGTTTCACATAGACTGGCTTTTGGTCACAATATTACATTGTGACAAGTCTCTGTACCACATCAAGGTAGCCAGTCCCACAGAGGTCCATTCCCAACCGACATGCCACACCAACAGGTTCCACAGACTGACTCTTTTGTTACAATTACATTGTGACAAGCCTCTGTACCACATCAAGGTAGCCAGTCACACAGAGGTCCATTCACACCACACCAACAGGTTTCACACAGACTGGCAGCCCAGGAATAGCCACAGCCAAGTCAGTACCACAAAAGCATGTTATGTTCACTACTCCAGCTCCGCTGAAAACCACACAAGCAGGCACAGACAGACACACACACACACACACACACACACACCCCCAGAGAGCCAAGCTCCCAATCCAATTGGAATGTAGCCTTGTACTGCTGCAGCCCAGGAATAGCCACAGCTGAGCCAGCAACTCAGACATACCAGGCACTAGATTACAGTCAAAGAGGGATAGGGTCACCTCAGTGGTGCTCGGGTTTGCTTCCGCACTGTAACCATCATCTAAACCATTCACACCACAGAGCCCATACCTCGGGGTTGGTTCTGGACCAATTTTAAACCGCTACGCCCAAAGAGCCCTGTACCACAAAAGCATGCCATGTTCACTACTCCGCTGAAAACCACACAAGCAGGCACACACACACACACACACCCAGAGAGCCAAGCTCCCAATCCAATCGGAATGTAGCCTTGTACTGCTGCAGCCCAGGAATAGCCACAGCTGAGTCAGCAACTCAGACATACCAGGCACTAGATTACAGTCAAAGAGGGATAGGGTAACCTCAGTGGTGCTCGGGTTTTGCTTCCGGCACTGTAACCATCACCTAAACCGTTCACACCACAGAGCCCATACCTCTGGGGTTGGTTCTGGACCAATTTTAAACCGCTACGCCCCAAAGAGCCCTGTACCACAAAAGCATGCCATGTTCACTACTCCGCTGAAAACCACACAAGCAGGCACACACACACACACCCCCAGAGCCAAGCTCCCAATCCAATCAAAATGTAGCCTTGTACTGCTGCAGCCCAGGAATAGCCACAGCAGAGTCAGCAACTCAGACATACCAGGCACTAGATTACAGTCAAGAGGATAGGGTTACCTCAGTGGTGCTCGGGTTTTGCTTCCGGTCACATACATATAATGCTGTCTCTTGTGCATTGCGACGTAAATCCACAATGCTTTTATGTGACATTTCAGATGTTGAGTTCTTGATCCACACCAGTCCAGATATTACCCTAGGTTTTGATCCCCATGCAAGATTGGCAGTTGTTACTGTGGCACAGCTCAATTGCTGAATTCCATTATGTGTTTGAAAATCTTCTGTCTTTGCACGGATCAAAGTCTTTGAGCACTGCGCTCTACATCAATGTCAATATCCTGATGTATGCAGAAGAGCAAGTCCTGTAAGGCGTTCTTCGCACATGCTGCTTCTGAGCCAGGTCTTGATCCTCCGCAAGGCACTAAATGATCGTTCTGCACTCGCCACACTGACTGGCATGGTGGCCAAGACTGATAAGGCGGCATTTATGTTGGGATAAATATCTGGATTTAGTTGTTGCAAGGTCGTCAGAATCGAATCTGGTCTTTCTGCCAAAGGTACGCCACACCACTTTGTGTTCCATAGTTCCAACTCCACTTCAAGGTCCTCCAAGCTGCTTAGGTCCATTTGATAGGCAGCAAACAAGTCTGCCAGCTGTGCCTCCTGCAGAAATCCAAGTTTTTTTGGCACAAGGTACTGGGCAAGGAAGCGAGGCGACAGTTGATTAACTGCTCCTGCAATTCAGAAATCACATGGTCTAAAAATGGAATAAATATAGTACGCCTGTAGTATTCTTCAGCAGTGGCAGCATTGATATTATTGCGTTGCGTTTGCCTTCCGCATGTCCGGGGCACCGACTCTTCAATACATGCAGCATCTGCTAAAGCCATGATCTTGCGATACAGCTCCCCAAATGTCTTCTCCGAACTCTCCCTCATGTCCTTCATTCTTTCAATAACTGTGGAGGTTTCTTCAGAGGCCTGAATTAGATCAATGCTGACCCGTTGCAGGTAAAGATGGAGTGGTTTTGTTCTGGTCAAAACAAAATCCACACTACACAGTGTCACAAGGAAATCAAATCTCAGTATTGCAGCCAATAGTCTGTCCCCTTCACTGTCATATTCAGCTATCTTTTCTAGAGTGCTGGCTACCACCAAAACTTGTCTTTGAATCTTGACAGAGAATCAGTTTGGCTCATCCATCTGGTGTTTCCAGCTGCAGGAATTGATGATATCGGTCTGCTGGCTCATCATCGTGAGTCAGATGGGAGATTGCGAATTCTCTTAGCTCCGACAGAAAGGCATTGTGGCGCTTATATGACGATTTCAGTGTCAAGATTATTTTCTTTGTAGTATCAAACATATTTGCTATTTGCCTTGTGGAACATGAGTGGACAATTGCAGTGTTCAGGCTGTGAGCCTTGCAAACAGTATACATTGCTTGAGGGCCACTGCCTTGATCTTTGCTTGCCGCCATTGAATCTACCACTCATGTTGCTGCCTTTGTCATAGCCTTGTCCTCTCATCAGCGTTGGATCCATGCCCCAAGCTGTTAACCGCCCGTAGAAACAGTTCTGCAAGACCCTGACCGGTGCTGTCAAATCCTTCTGTCAATTCCACAAAATCTTCACGGATTTCGACATTCCCAGAAGCGTCACGGTGCACATAGCGCACAGATAAAGATATCTGTTCCTTTGTGGAAATGTCTGTAGTACCATCTGCTATGAAGCTGTACCACTTTGCTTCCTTTGTATTGTGCAAAATTTGTCTCTGCACCTGTTGTCCCATTACCCTTATCAATTCATTCTGAATTTGCGGTGACATGTACGTGGCATTCCTTGGCGCTGCTGTGATGTGTTCTTGTAGCTCTGGATCCATTGCTGCAGTGTACTGTACCATGGCATTAAAGTTGCCAAGCACACTAGATTTTCCCCTGAGGGCAATGTTTTGCCTTCCACAAAAGAGAATAATCACACTTATGCGACGTAGGACATGCAAGGTCCTCTCTGTCCTTTGTTGGCACACTCCAGAAGAGATTGGCTTGCTGTTCTCAACTTCCCAGCACAAACTGAAAGAAATGCATCTGCCCGAGCAACAGCATTCCCATGGTCCTTTGCTTTGCTGTGCCTTTCCAGAGTCTTCTTCCCATTGGACCAATCCCTCATTGGTGTAGATGACAGAATGATGCTACTGGAACTGAATACAAAGCATGGAGCGCAGAATACACCATCCAATGTCTTTGAATACCGTGCAAATCTGTAATCATTCAACAGCTGTGCATTAAAATGCCTGAAACTGGCTTGGGCCTTCAGGACCCATCAGGCGCCCTGGAAAGGTAAAGTCTGGAGTTGGTAGCCACTGTGTTTCCAGAATTTGCTTCTTTTCAGCATCTGTAAGATGAGCCCGATTAAAACAGCCAAGGTCTTCAGCGCTGCAGGGATTCTGATTCAGTTCCTGGCGGATGTTAGTTGGGCCGTCTGCAGTGACTACTACTTCCAGTGGACAGTTGGTTGACTGGAAAGCTTCAATGGTGTGTTCTTCCTGGGAACTGCTCTGATTCTGGACAGCTTCCATCAAGGTAGGTTCATCCAGGGAACAGCTGTCAAGGGCAAGTTCTTTGGAGGTGTCAATAAATGACAGGTGACATTAGCTTCCTCGATAATGGCATGTAATGTTGAATCTTAACTTCACTGTCATCTCTCATGAGCGGTGCACAGTTATCAATGCATTCTCTGTGGCACTCCGGGGCTGTGTCTCTGTGTTGCCAACCCTGAAACACACAAATGCTCCAACTTTAAATGTACTACGCCAGACTGCCAGTGCTCTGTACAATACAATGCATTGTCAAGTATGCACGTCTTACCCAGATGTCGAACCTCGAGTGAGGAAGGACTGCATCACCCTACACATCTTTGCAGTTTCTTCCATTCTAGCACGTTTTGCCTTTCGGACATGTGCTCCAGATGGTTGCTTGCGTTTTCCAGCCTCCATCTTGTCAATTAAGAGATTAGCCTTAGAAATGCAAGAATAGGACTGTTGGAAAGACATGCAAATACAACAGAGGCTTGAACGGGAGATTGAAGGACTGTACTGTACCTTTATATAGTGGACAAACTGTTCTGACGTGTAGCTTCTGACCAATGTGTGTTCAGCGCTGCTCCTGTGTAACGACACTTGACCCCTGCCTTTAATAAGGTGAAAAACTTATTAATAGCCTGCCTAGTACAAAGACTGACAAGAGATGTGAAAAGGCGAACCAGATGTACTGGGATCAAGCCGGTCAGCTCCACTGCTGTGAGTAATGGTAGCTAGCCAATTCCAATTTTAGCTAACCACTGTAATGTACATTAATCCAAAGAGTCGTGCCCCAATTAAGCAGCATGTTTTTGTGAAATGATGGCGCCAACACAATTACCAACTGTGAGTTAATATACGGCTGGTACAGGGAGCCCATTACCAACTGCATTTCAAAGTTGTACAATGTTATACGATCGGATGACGTTGCTTTTTAATGCTTCTTGAACGTCAATGGCATAACAAAATCAGTACAATCAGGATTCCTTTTTCAGAGGTCAAAATGCTGGTGAATTCTGAATTAGGCCAGCAAGTTTACGTTAGCCGTGTGCACTTTGTACTACTATAGTATTAGCCGATGACAGAATCAAGCACTCATGTGTCAGTATTCAACTGCCTGGGGCCAGTGCAACTTATTTTAAAATAAAATTACCGAGGTTCCATAACAGCAAGTAATGGTTAGACAGCGATTGTCAGCAGGGAAACAGCACGAGCAGTGCGCGCAAAGAACCGCAGCGGTATGCAAATGAGAGAGACTTGCAGGGTCAACGAGTGAAACAGCAATATGGCAGTTACCCTAGCAGCAGTAGCACACTAGACACAGAAATCTTGTAAAATACTGCAGTTGTGAATTGTATAGTTGTACAGTTGTACAAGCACATTGAGACTGACATTTCATACATTGACCATTTATTCATAAATAATACCAATATCATACAATTATAACCAGCTGGCAAGCGTCACACCTTGCCTCGAAATAAAGGGCACATACAGTCCAGCTGTCCCATGTCACTTGTCAACAGGAGTATTCATTTCATCTTCTTATACAAAAATATTGTTTCCACACAAAACATCTTTGAAATGACTTTCTAGTTCTGTATAACAATGAGCCACTGTATAATAGCAATAATGCCCTCCAAGGTGTGTGTGTAGTTTGGGATAACTGCGTCTCAGTCATCAGATGCACGGGGACTGCGGCCTCATACCCAACCACCTGAGGTGTGACGTTATCCCAGCACGACACACCCTGTCAGGCGTTACTGCTTAAACGTACTATCCTCTGGCATCAGCACTTAGGTTACATCCTGACCTGCCACCATAGAATCAAACTGCTCACCTGACCATTAATAAGCAACACTAACCTGCAGTGCACAACACTGCTGACCAGCCGTAATTACTACCATCATTTTAAACAAATTCACCTAGAGGTTACTGCAGTTGTGCCATGATTACAGAATGCAGGTATCCCACCCAGCAGTGTTCCAAGTGGTTTATAGAGAAAAAAAACAGACCAGCCATTTAACAAACATTCCATGGGCGGGTGTGCCATCAGCACCTCAACCCTCAGTGCCACCAGCCCAGACTACAAGCTTCTTTTTCTTCTGGGGAAACCATTCCAAGTTGATTAGGGCCCTTATCCACCCTGCCTGTCTTAGTCTTTAATTAAGCTGCACATCCCATGTCTGTCACTCTCCCAGTCACTGTCAGAGACCTCTCAGCTCTGAAATCACAATGCAGCTTATAGTGTAGCATGTGGCCCTACAATACTGGCAGCCAGTATTACACGACTGTATTAGAGGCCTTCCCCAATTTTGTCATCTCCTCCCACTGGCCATAGCCACCCAAGGCCAGGTGGTCAGAGGCCACACTCACAGGTCACCCACATGGTAGCCCAATGCACTACGACTGGGACCTCAGGCTACCCCTGTCTGTGTAATTTCTGGAGAAGCTAAAACTGCTTTGGATAGCTCAGCTCACAAATGAGGTCAAGCTCATTGCAAAGCACCATGACCTAATGGCTAGATTGAGCTGTGGAGTAGCTGATCTCAGGTTTGAATCCCACCACTGCCACAGGTTTACTGTGGCACCCTGAGCAAATTGGTGGCAGTGCAGTCAGTAGTGGCTCATAGGGAGGAAGATGTTGGCACTCTGCTGGTGCCGTACTGCATGCTTGCATGTGCGCGCTTGCCTGCCACACACTGACATCCTAGGGAAATGGACAGAAAAGCTGATAATGACCCATCCCACAGCATGGCAACCCTCCACGAAAAAACAAAAATGTGGCATGCTGCTGATGGTCCCTTGTCGCCAAAATAGAGCAACAAAAACAGTTACCTCAGACAGGAATATGTGACCCGTAGAAGCCCTGTGGTATGGTGCATGAAACTACAATACAATGGTAATCAAAGTAGCATTCTGCTGATACAATGTTCTACAAGCTGTAGTCCACTGTAAGGTCCTGCAGAAGTGAAGGTAGAATCGGTCCCCGGTTCCCAAACAAAGGCAACGAAGTCCAGGAGGAGTTCAAGAAAACATCCAGCCGTGTTTGCAAAACCAGAGTTGGAACAGACAGTTAACTTTTTGGAGACCCCAACAGCCAGCCATGTTCATCGTGGTTTGTGTGCACACATTTTGCGTCTTGTTTTTATCCCTCCCATTAAACATACACTTTTATTTATTTTTTCCATGATTTGTGGCTCCCTTCAAGGCAAAGTACTGTTTAATTGTGTTTTTTTTTCTTCTTTCTAGTTCAAAAAGAGATGCAAGCAACTGAAGTAAGAATGCAGAGTACTGGAGCTGCTTTTTAGAATTTTTTTTTTTACTAAGCTAATCAAACGTAAGTATTAATGGGCAAGTCAAGTAACCATCACACAGCCGCTTGCCCCCCTAACTCACCGTGCATTGAGCCTACCTAGTCACCAAATTTAAATAAATATTTTTCTGAACAAGAAAATAAAGTTAAAAAAGCAGCTAAACTGTGCCATACATCTGATGATCCTGTTTCCATGTAAATAATAAAATACTGAAAAACAAAAGGAAATGGAAATACAAGAATTAATAAAATACAAGATAAACTGTGTCTAATAGTACACGTTTCTCAGTTTGTTCCCAAATGCAAGAAACTTGTGTCTATGTCTTCTGTTGGCACCCTTTGCAAACCGTGAGAGGCCTTTCAGCACCATGCATTTCTGCTTAAATTTGAACCAACATAATATCTCTGTGGTGATTTGCATATGCAGCCCATGATGCTTTGCAGTGTGGGGGCATGTGTGATTTTGTATTTATTTGAAACTTGCATTAATTCATTCTTACCTTTCTTACCATCATTTAACTATGCTGACCTGTTCTAAAAAGTCAGCACCTAAATCCACCCTGGCCAGGCTGGACCCTCTCCTTTATTCATTCTGTTGCTCTGCCACTGACTCCTTGCCACTAACTCACCACTGTCTCCTGTACCAGAACCTCTCCATCCCCTCTTGAATCCTGTTGTCTCTCTATGTGCTGCCTTCCTCTCCAAATTTTGGCTTGCCTCTGCCTCTACAACTTTGTCTGGAAGTTTGTTCGGCGATACATCATGGAATCATAGACATTAAGCTGTACTGCTGCTAAGCTACTTCTCACTCTGCTGATTTCAGCACTAATGGAGATATATGGACCAGCTTACTCTAGGGAGTAGTTGGTATTGTAACCTGGTGTCATCTACCTGAAGGACTACACTACCCCTACCTTGCAGGCCTGAAAAAGGTTGAGAGGCCAGGTTCTTACTTTAGCTTTAAAACTGGTTCTTTCCCAAGATAACATAAATGTGCAGTGCCTCCACCCAGAGAATACATTTGAGTGGGCTAGATTAAAACCTGGAACAAACTTCTGGGATGTCGTATCCACCCACATTACCATAGTACATATCAAACACAACCCAATAAACAATTCTCCACATTTCAAACATTTGGTAATTATTGACTTTCTCTCTAATATGCTAACGACAACAAATGTATGCAAAAACAGCAACAGTTTATTTGCATGGGGGTGAGGGTTAAGACTGGGTAAATAGATGCAAAAATCAAGCTATTTACAACTGATTAGATTTGGCAATTGGTTTAGATGAATATTAAAACACTCATGTTGCATTTTGGATTTAGGCATTAATTACTGTGGCCACACACCAACCTTCTGATGTATTCAGCATGTTTGATCGGTCTATCTAGCTACCTGTATCAGACATTTATATAACCACACATGCCCCATGTACCAGTTTCCAGTTTGTATTAGGACCCCACAGTCCCACAAAACCTTTATCCGGGGCCCAGTACTATGGATTTAAAGGTGCAGGCCTATTGCTCGTTGCACTTGTGACTGCCAGCTGAGTTTGGGGCCCTTGAAGGAAATAGGCAGATTAACGTAACTTATTATGCAAGTGGAAGCTGTGGGATTCAAACCCAGGTCAGGTCAGCTGGATGTCACCAGATTTTCAGCTCAGAGCCTTAGACCACTGCTCTATCCTGCCTCCTGTGTGACCCTGAGCAAGTCACTTAACCTCCTTGTGCTCCCAGGTCACTCCTGTAAAAAAGTTATACCTGGTTAAACAACTAAATAAAAAAAACCTCCATGGGAGACAGACATACTTGGCCCAATGCAGCCATGAAATGCATTGCCCAAGGAAGAGATATCAGAATCAAGCTTTGGCTTAGTACCATCCAGGGCTATCCCCCAATCCGACTGGGCCACTGAATGAAACCTGCTGCAATATATGATTCAGGATTTCCAAATGTTGACAAAATTGAGACATTACCTTATCCAGACAACTATAAGCCAACCACATTTAAATGTGCAACTTAGATCTCAGACCTAGCCAGGATAGCCTACTCGTTTGTTACAAATAAAAAATGGCCACATTGTCACAGTAACTCACCTTAGAAACAGGAGCTGAAGACAGAACTTTTGGAGGATGCAGCGTGATTTGGCAATAGGCACGGTGACCTGACACCGCACAGCAGTAAGTCCTACACCTAGGCTACGCTCTACGCTCGATTACAGTACTCTCAACTGCTCAACAGCCTCAACTGCTACTCAGGGCCTGGCTCCTGACCGACTCTCAGTGCTGGCTGACACCTGACTAGTGATCACCGACCGACCTCGTTCTCGGGCCCTTGTAGTCGACTCCTCACTCCTCTCTGCTCTCTCTGTCCACCACCAACTGTCGTCTCTGCTGCGATCACCGACAGACACCGTGTATACGGACTGTATGTACGCTCAGACTCGCTCACGCTGCCGCCTGCCAGGACTCTTCTCTCCGTCCGTCCGACCCGAATTCCACGCCACAAAGTGCACGCCGACCGAAAAGAGCTTTCTGTGGGACTTCGCCGGGCATTTAAAACCCGCTACACCCCAACCCACACCCTTACTTGAGATGGCATGCCTCCTTTTGCGACCAGTGGACCTGATTGAGATCAAACACGGTTCTCAATCAGGTCCTCCAACAACCCGCATCACGGCGCTTACGTCACAGCTACCCCACACCTCCTCCCTCAAGCGTTTACTGAAGTGCCCGGGAATGGGAAAGCGCGAAAAAAAAAATGGAGCGAAACAAGGAATGCAATGGCGAGCTGGCTCCTGCTGCTACCCCCAGCTGATAGCTGCAGCACGCCGTGGCGTGTCGGGCGTATCGGTAGCTACGCCCTTGCCATGACCATCATTACCAACCAGACTGGAGAAGGATGCAGATGAAATCTGTGGAGAAGTAACCAAATAAGAAACCATTAATGAGACCTACCTGCAAATATGCTCCCCCACCAAAAAAAAAATATACTTTCCTCCATTGGCTTGAGAGTTATCCATTTCCAATTTCAACGCAAAAAGTTCTGATCAAGCACTGGAATGTGCACACCAACAGTATCTGTGACCTGTGATACAAACCAATACAATGAGTACAAGTCTATATATATCAACCCCCACTTACAAAATACAAAAATATATATATATCAACTAGGGCTGTGCGAATACCTTTTTTCAAATATTCAGCTGAATATTCTATTCGGGCACTTTTGCTAATTTTTTATAAAAATACTAAAATTGCCCCTCACCCTCCTTCCTTACCCAGATCTGGCAAGATAAGAAAGAACCCCCTTCCCTCCACCCTCAGATAGCACCCAACCCCCCTCCTCCCAACCAAATTGTAATAACAAAAAAGAAAAGAGAACCAAAATCCAATGGGTGAGCAGCACAACCCCACCCGCCTCCATGGCCGGTCGCCAAGTTTCAATACTGTGTCCCCCCCACACACACACACCCATCCCCGCCCCAGTAGCAGCTCACACCCCGCACCCTGCAGCTAAAGAGAAGTTTTTAAAAAAGGCAGCCGGTGCAGCCCACCCTCCTCCTCGGCCAGCTGCCTTCTTGTGAATGAAATCATTCACTTGCTTGCACTTATATAATAGAAGAGTTGATCATGCACGCAGTACTCACACACATTCGGCGGGCGGCCGTGGTGGCATGTGGAGGCTGTGCCAGTCACCAGATCGGGTACGGGAGGGTGGTGGGAGTGTTGAGATGGGTAGGGGAGGTTGGCAGGATGCCCGGACGTGGGTGTCAGGGACCATGATGGGGGTGAGAGGGGACCACCAGACCACTAGGGATCACCCATCAGGGATGGATGGGGTGAGCCACACAGTGGCACATACAGGATGACCCCCCCAGGAGCTGTCTAAGTCCCCATAGACCTGTCCCTCACTGGTCTAAGGGTACTTGAAACTTGGTTCCTGGGGGGGTTCTTTCAAATTCTGCATCTGAGGGCTGTGGCAGTCTGGGTCTGCTGCAAGCCCCAGCACCATGCCGCGGCACTTTTATGGTGCAAGGATGGCACTGCCTACTGGTGCAGGCAGCCTGTGAGTGGCACAGGCTGCCTTTTCAAATTCCACTTGGCACAGCCTTTGGCGCAGCGGTGCCTTTGCATCAGACCTGTTTGACGTAAGCACCTTTGCATCAATCTAAGGCCTTTGAAAATCTGGCCCATGCAGTTTAGCACAGTATGCTTGCACTGCTCAGTCTGCTTTTCCACAAACATTCCATGACAGAAAGTATGTATTAATGAGGCATCAAAACAGCGCACACACACACACTTAACAGATGGTAGGGGGGCCAGAATACAAAGTGTCACGCATATGGAAGACAACAAAAAAAGGGCATAATTACATACAAGGGTCGAGGATGGTGGAGGAATACATTTTATAACACAGCAAGGAAGGTGTGTGGGGGCACATGGTGTGTAGAAATAAAACTAATGTGGGATCCCATGGTGATCCAGCAGCAGTTCCAGCTTGGACATAATTTGCAACTGATGTCATTCTATGCTATCCAGCCGCTGCTCGACAGTACCCACCCTCTCATTGTTCTCCTTGACAGCAACCAGAGAACTGCTAAGTCAGCCTGCATTGCACACAGTTCTCTGGGGTCCACACATTCTACAGGCTGACCTGCTCATGATGGTGAGGGATGTGTGTGCTGGTGGAGAAGCAAGTGCTGCTCTGGCCCTCCTCTTCTTAGGGCTGCCACCACGCACTGCTGCCCTCTGCCACAGAAGGGCCAGCAGGTGCAGGCATGGCCCGTTCTGTGGCAGCCTACCACTCCAACTGATGGTGATTAAGCATATCAGTGCGCTGGCACCCAAGTCCCCAGGTGAGTCCCAGGGGCCAGGCGCACCTCCACCTCACATAGGACAGCACCTGACCATGCTGCTGTCCCCCTCAACACAGTCAAAAAACTGCCAAACAATGGAGGTGCGGGGAGGACCAGGCACAGGCAGGGGAGGGCCAGATGAACTGGCAGCTGCCTGGTCACAGTGCTCAGCAGGGATGGGATCCACACCTGGGCCAGGGGCACAGGCACATCCTGCTCCAGAGGACCTAGTGCTGGAGCTGGTGCTGGGCGTGGTGGTGGTGGTTCAACTGCCTCAGAGTTAGGAGGTAGTGCTGGTCCTGCTCCCGGGAGGACACTTAAAATGTTTGATTGGTCCAACAGGAACCGGTGGCCATGCCCCCTCACGCATGTGCACAATATGACACCCACCAGTACCACATTCTCCCAGAGCTGCCCCGCCCAGACATTCCCTCACCCTGGTCCATCTCTCCTACTGCATTCCTCAGTCTGAGCAATGACTACTAACATTGCCACACAACACACACACAGTCACACAAACAAATAACTACTTATAAAGGTAAGAAAATAAATTTACAGAAAGAACAAATTAAGTTAAAAAAAGAGTACAGAAAAGACAAAAAATATTTAGCTTTTAAAAAAGATGTTGGGTCTAAATCAAAGTTTAAATCTCCTCCTCACTCTGATCTCCAAGTCTCAGCAGTGACGAAACAAGACATTCCTCGCTCTCCCTCTGCACAGGAGAAAGTGAAAATGCCTGCTTGTATGACTAACTTCCTTCCTGCCTGGCTAAAGAGCATGTGACTTACAGTGCTGTAAGCCATGTGACGTGTGGGGGCGGGGGCTGCCAAATCTGAAACACCAAGTGGATCACTTAGAATCATAATGAGGAACGCAAAGTCCATTGAAAACAACGACTCCACCTTACTTCGCGTTGCCATTCCACCTTAACACGAAGTGGTAATGAAAAGGTGGAGTGAGCACCTTGCATTGCCCACTCCGCATAGCATAGTGGCAACGTGGAGTGCCCACTTTGCATTCACTTCGCCGGTGGAATTTAAATTCGCTGCACCTCTACTCCAATGTAATTATTGTGTGCAGAGTCCAAATACTCACTTATATCGTGATTATTAATTACTGAGTTACTGAGTTGTTTTAAAGAATTCAATAATATATACTACAATGATATCCTTAACTTTAGTGACTATATGGCCACTGATATCTTGAAGTGCAGGTGCAGAGATTACACTTCTCTCCTTTACTTTTCTGAGAAGGTGTGCAATACGTTTCCCTGATCTGTCTCCTTGTAAATAACATGCTGTTCCAACCCTTTCAAAGTCTTCAGCTACTTGTTTATTTAACAACTCCAGCTTATTTTGCTATGTATCTACCCAGACTGCATAATATTTATTGTGGTTGCTTAGTATTAGTGTGATGTTTATTTTATTTTGTCCAAAATGTGTTGTTATGCTTTCTTTTGCCAATAAACTCAGCTTTAGAAGGATATTATCACTCCTCAGAGAACTGCCTTGGATGGATCCCAGAGTTTCAGTACTTGGATTGGCTGAAGTAATTACATAACAAAAACTCAGCTATAGTCTCTTGATCTTACTGATAAATTATGGGATTGTAAATAAGTCTGTAGCTCCCCAAGAAGCTCTGCTCCTTATGGAGGTCTGCTAGAGATATGCTAGCTTATTATGTGGACATCCATATCACAGAGGGTTAACTCCTGAGTCCTTTAGAGGCTGAGCTAACAGGACTGTGCCAGTGTTCAAAGCAAGTGGCCAACTGCTGAGACTGGAGAGCTGAAGCTGACTGCATCATTCTGGAAGGAACTGCATGACTGACAAGGAGTGCCAGTGCTCCCTCCTGTGAAGTACTTTCCAGAGAGTGAGACCAACTTCAGTTTGACAGGAAGTCATGCGAGCTGCCACTGACTGATGCCCCAATTAGGGCTGACCTCCACAACAGAAGGAAAGAGGAAGCTGAGGGAATTTTGCTTTAAAGGAAATAAAGAGAAACTGTGTAAACAGACTGGAAATCTGAGGTTTGCTGTATTTAATTCCAAACTGAGAGACTGTTCAGACACCCAGTGGTACCCCAAATCTTCCAGGAGGTGTTGAAGAATGGTACTTTGAGAATGAATTTGGCTGGGGACCTCTGCCCATGGGTTCATTGTTGGAGGTGGGATGGCACCTGTGTATTGTCCTTGGACCCCTGGTGGTGTTTCCTTCCTTGTCCTTCCACTGGTGGGAACTCCACCTGGAGCCCCAGATGTGGGGACATAGCCTGTGAAGGAAGTTAATTTGGACCTGGATCTTCTGCCCATGAGGATCAGTTCTTGGGAGAGGGTGGGTGACAGCACCTGTGGCAGCCTCAGACCTTCTGGCACCATACAATTCTGCTTAAAGTTGAGCCACTCCAAATTAACTCATGTGCATTTGCATATGCTTCCCATGATGCTTTGCATTATTAGAGTATGTGCAATTTGTGTTTTCTTTAAAATTTGGCTATATGGCCAATATCATCTGGGATAACCCTTGCCCCAGTGCATTTGCTTTGGGGTTCTTTTGTTTTCTCTTCTCTTGTTACTTTGGGCTGCCCATGATCCAAACCAATAAGATCCCTATAGGGTTGCTGGCTATCTCCCCTGGTCTGAGGAACAGAAATGGTACACTGATGAGTTCAAATGAGGATGAAACACGTGTATGTTTTTCTCAGCCTTTGCTGATTGAATTGTGAGCCTTCTGGCACCATGCAGTTCTGCTTAAAGTTGAGTCAGTCAAATAAATGCATCAGCATTTGCATAAATATAGGTAATTAAATATATAAGGTAATTTTTTTCTGAATATAGTATTTTAAAAAGTTTTCCTATAAACTAGAAAATCAGCATAAATTCTGATATTTGCACATTAGAAACATAGAAACATAGACTTTGATGGCAGATAAGGACCACTTGGCCCACCCAGTCTGCCCATTCCTACCTACTGGATAAGCTGCAGATTCTAGTTAACCAACAACCTACTTTCTGCCACCCCCACTACAATTGCCTTGTGTCTGTCCCATGCATGTTTGAATTCCCCCACTGTTTTAGCCCCAACAACCTCCCCAGGAAGGCAGTTCCACGCATCCACCACTCTCTCCATGAAAAAAATTTCCTCACATTACCATCCTCGGACCCACATTAAAATCCTGTTTGCTAAATTATCTTTTTAAATAGTTTTATAAAGATCTATGTGATTCCTTCCATTCAGTTGAATTTCTCAGTTAATTTCCCTCAGAGACAAAATCACATTAGATGGATTGTACACTTTAATTAGGAGATTGTTGACAATGTGTTAGCCAGGTCTGACATGTAAATAAACAATGTGCTGTGTTATTTCTTTATACTGTGTCTCTTATTGCCAGCAAGCTAGCTGTTTTCTCAGTCCTTGCATAATGATCACATCTGGTTATTAAGTCCCTCTTGTTATAAACCAAAATACCTTGGCAATTGATCTTACCTTAACTACTGTATATTAAACTGCCCAAACACAAGTTTCAGGCATCATATGTAGCAAATTATAACTTACAAAGGTGCTTAATCATGGGGTCATTGTGAACATGTATAACTTGGACATTGTCTAATGAATGGAAACTTAAGATCACAAACTTAACAAAAGGAGTGAAGCATTATTGCAGTTATTTTCATGGTCACTGCAAAATTACACACTCAATTTCACTGCAAAACATGCAAGTTTTTCCATTCCCCTCAAAAGAATCCACTTCTTGTAATTTATTGAGTTTTTGCCATGTTATATAAAAGCACTAACATTCTCAAGGAAACATATTTAAACATGTTGACAATTTGGCATGCAGACTTGGGTTTAGTCAAAACTATACAGTGTACTGTGGGGAGGGGTTCCCCAAGAAGCTCTATATGACACTTTAAAAAAAAAATTCATATTTAATTTTTGTTGACCAGGTAAGCGCACTAGACAAATTCTGCCTATTTTCAGGCACAACCCGGGGAAGGGGGATACAGATGAATGCCAACTGACCTTGAAGCAGATTAAGCTGTTGGTTCTATTTTTAGTGAATCATTACCTGGTTTGTTTTTTCAAAATCTTCTGGCTAAACATAACATGCACCTAAGGACTTAACAAACTTTTTAAGCTGTCTATCAGAAAATGTGTTGTTGCCACAGAGACTGATACAGTAGTCAGGAAGATGCAGATGAGCCATTTGCCAAAATTAAGCATTACCTACAATGATATCGGGGCTGGCACTATAGCCTAGAGGTTGGAGTAACAAGCTGTGAAACAGCTTGGTGTATCCAGCAGACAGACTTGGGTTTGATTCCCACAACCTCCACTTGCATACACTATGACTCTAAGCAAGTCACCTAACTTCCCCAGAACTCCCAGGTCATCCCTGAAAATAGGCACCTGTGCCTAGTGGGCCTTACCTGGTTATTAAAAAATAAAATATTTTTGAGTGATAGGATGCAATAGGTGTTTCTCTGCATGCATGCGTTCATTCTGAATGGGTTTTAATTGAAGTATTTTAGGATTTTTGGATGGCTTGCTGATTATAATGTAAATTTGAATGTGCTTCTGAGAGACTTGGTGACAGTAATCTCTCCCTTGACTAACTGCCACCTGCTTGCTCACATGTAAAGACAGCAATAAAAACAAACTAAAATTTCTGGAAACAAACTTTAAAATGGGTATCAAGTAGAACTCTACAATTTCCCCATGAATTTTTTAAATAGCTGCATTTTAGGTAATAGTTTCAACATTTTCCAGTGACCCTGGACATTGTGGAATCACTTTCTTGTAAGTGAATATGACCAAACACATGTCCTACATATGGGATAGGGTATACTAAGCTCTTGAGAACACTCTATGTTACCAGGACTATGAGCCCACACATTCACTTCTAGGGATGTTTACAGGTCAAATACCTGCGTGTGTTATGACAGACAGAGGAAATAATCACATTGTTACATCACATTTAGGGTTGGCAGTATAGCCTAGAGGTTAAAGTAATGAACTGTGAACAAGCTTGATACATCCAGCAGACCAGACCTGGGTTTAATTCTCACAACCTCCACTTGCAGGACACATTAGCAGAGTTCAGTATATGAAATCCTAGAACAAGGGGACAGATGTAATATGATTGAAACAGATAAACATCTTAAGAGCATTAAGAAGGTGAAATAGTCTAACATGTTTCAATATAAGAAAAATAGCAGGACAAGAGAACACAGCATGAGATTAGAGGAAGCTGATTAAGGGTAATGTGAGGAAGTTCTTTTCACAGAAAGGGTGGTGGATGCATGGAAGGCCTACCTTTGGAAGTGGTGGATATGAATACAGTGCAGGGATTCAAACAGGCATGGATAGGCATAAGGGAGCAATACAGATGAGTATAACTAGATAGGCCATTGGCAGAGCAAAGGCTGATGGCACATTTATAAGGTAGAAAAAAATGGGCTAACTGGATGGGCCTTCGACCTTATCTGCCATCAACTTCTATGTTTCTATGTTTGCATATTGTGAGACTGGGAGCAAGTCCTTAACTGCCCAGTGCTCCCAGGTCACCCCTGAAAACAGGCATGTGGGCCTTACCTGGTTACCAAACACTAAAATAAATAAATATTGGAATACAACACATTTGTCTTGACCTTGTGCTGCACAAAATAAGACTGTTGCTTCAAAAGACGTTTTCTGATGAAATAGTGCATTTTATCAATGATGACTGTGATGTGAATGTTCTATTAATCACTATAGATTCATTCTATAGTGTATGCAGAACGTAGTTCAGTATGGTTTCTATGCTGTGTAAAAAGTCGTTCTGCTGCACTAGTGCGTCCCTACAGCAGAATGACTTTTTGTTCTGCTCAGTAGTGATATCGGCCAATTTGTTTGTCATTGGGCTGAAGAAAGCATCGATGAAATGAACATCTAGATGGATACCACAAAAAGGCAGGATCAGACAGAAATAACAGATTTTGAGGCTGCAGGATCAACCAGATAAGTAAGAAATACTTACACACCCATTCCTGTTCCTCACAATGAATGTAACCACCATTTGGTTTCTTCAAAACCCTGCCCAAACCTGAAAGGCAACCAATTGAAATGCAGGATTAAAGCACAAGGATGCCTGGTCCCTAGCAACCACACAACGAGCCCTATCAACCAGAGCTAACTCTCTGCAGGAAACACTGATTTTATAGTAAACAAAGAAACACAAATTGAGCTATATTTTATTTGTTTTGTGAGCTACCATACACTATATAGAACAGTATACAACTCACTTTACACAACAAGGCTATTCTTAATCTCGTGGTTACTATGCCAACAGAGAGACCTCTAGAGCTTCGCTCTCAAGGTCATCTGGTCAGCATAGTAACCACTCAGTTGAGAATAGACTTGTTGTGTATAGTGAGTCATACACTATCCCATATTTTCTCCATTCCTCTGCTGTCAAAAGGATAACACCTTTTTGTGTTTGCTTGCATGCATGTGCAAGAAACACATTGCATCAACTTTCTTCACAAGCAGGTTGTGGGGCGCAGCAGTGTTGTAGCCAATGGCAGCAGTCCATTTGGGGCGGTCTCTGCTGCAGTGAATAGAGGAGCATGCTGTCAATGACGGCAGTTAATGCACATTCCACTATGCTCAAAGCAATTAACCACTGCAATCAGTGAGTGCCACGTCACTACACAATCAGCTGTGTTGGCGGGGCAGTCCTTGACTGCAGTGGCCAATTACAGAGCATTGTCTGTTGCATGCCTCATTTTTTAGTAGTGCCTGCTTTCATGTATAGGGATAAGGAATCGTGTACAGTACCGTAAATGCTGAAGTTGCAGCGCAGTCCGGCAGCCTCCAGTATCACCGATTTTTTTCCTCAACTGTCCCTATATTTTCCACACTTTTTCCAGTGGTGTTTGCCCAGTTGTTTGTTGCTCTTTACTGAAAAAGTCACTTGTCAAGTGCCAATTGACAGCCTGAGCTTGCCTCCCACTGCGTAACTTCTCAAAGTTCTGCTAGGTCCCTCCCTCTTATGATTCCTACAGGCTGGTCTGCAAAACATCACCGATTTCTGATGTGACCGATGCAAAAACCTAGCTCTGATTGGAGATTGTTTGACAAGCTCCAGCCCTCTTTCACACTGGAGTCTGATTGACAGTCCGGAGAATAAATCTTGGTTTCTCAGTCCCGTTATTCATTGTGCACTGTGATTTTGGGTTCAGGAGGTAATACCACCCAACACAAATGCTGAAAGCAACAATGATGGACTCAAGCCACCCACAGTGGCTGCAGCCTGGGGTGACTCTCAACAGTGAGACCCTCCACTCCATGCTGCGACCCAGATTTATGACGGCTAAAGCCGGGACTGGGACTCTCCCCGGTCACCACCAGGCCTCGGCACCCCCGCTGCCACCAGGCATTGGGCTGGCAGGAATGACAGGCATTCCTGGGACAGCAGCGGGGTTCGGGAGTCCCAGAAACCCAGTGGTCCTGCGGGAGGCCATGGAGGCAGTCATGAGGAGCTTTGACAAATACATTTAGGGCTACAGCAGAGGTAAGGGGGTGCAGGCCCAGTTGGAACCTCAGTAATGGTATTTGCCCTGCTGTCATTCATTAGCTGCTGTACTTGCTCTGTTTTCTCCTTCTGTAGAAAAAATGTTCCTCTTTTCATCATCTCTGGGGCCAGAGGGTCGTGGGTTAGAGTTCAACACCTGAGGAAGCACATTATTTAAGCTGCTAGTCTAAAACTACAGCATTGTTTTACCACAACTTATATTTTGTAGTACATATGAAGAACGAACAGGCAGTCTGTCATATGTTGGCTAATTGTCAGCTGAACCTTTTATCTAAATTGCAAAACTGTTAGCCAAATCCTAAAAGAAAATCATGGGATACTCTGATTTACTTCCTCCAATCCCCATGGGCTCCATTCCCCCCCCACACCAAACATCCAAGTGGCATGCTGGGAGCCTACCACAGCATGGCAAAAGTCATGCAGTGTATTTTTTTTAAATTACTGTAAAAAAAAAAGAAAATAGTCCCTTGTTGAGTCTCTTGCCCCTTCCCCCAACCCACAGCCACCCTCCTCATGAACAGTACAGCTGTCAATTTTCACATCCTGTTTGAAATGTGTTTTCGCACCTGTGGCGCCAAATGTCGCAGTCACTGTGCAAAATCACCTTTCAGCTAATGAACCGATTGTGTCACTGTTCATGCGGTGGGGACACAAAAAGCCCATGTTGAAAACTTATAGTAAAAATACCAAGAAATACCCAGGGCATTAGGATTTCCAACTATAATGCTCTACCCTGTAGGGACTGAAGGGCGTCAGGGGTGTGACTTGGGATTGTTGACAGTAATGCTTAAGCCATTCCACCCCACCCCCACCCTGCAGCCAGTGACAGGCATTGAGGTGCGCCTTGGACTCTTTGGCCCCAGAATTCACCCTATTCTCCTATACTGCACCCATTTCAGCGTATTTCCTTATGGAATGAGGTGAGTGTAAAGCCTGAACACCCCAAGGCACACCTTGACACTTGTCAGTGTCTGCAAGGTAGGGTGAGGTAAAATGTTGTGACTATTATGGGCGATGACCCAAAGGTACACCCCAATGCCTGTCCACCTCTGCAGGGTGGGGGTGGAGTTGGCATCAGTTCAATACTTCACTGCCATTCCTGTACTGCATCTAACTCCTGCACTTCCACTGCTAATGCCAGCAAGCAAACATTGGCATTGACAAATGCTTGTTCTTCAACAAGGCGTTTGACTCTGTCCCCACAATGGTCTGGTGGAGGAACTGAGTGGGGTTAGGAGTAGGCCCTTTGATGAATCAGATGGATTGAAAACTGGCTAGCTGGGCGCACTCAGAGGTAGTGGTCTGTGGGGAGCTCTCGAACCCTAGAGTTGGTATTAAGGTACCGCAGGGGCTCGGTCTGGGTCGATCCTGTTCAATGCGCCCTTATCGGACATCAGGAGGGTATAAGGTGTGTGAAATGAGTCTCTTGCGGATGACTCCAAGATGGGAGCAGTAGTTGAGGAGAAGAGGGAGGTTGGCCTGCAAGGACCTGGACACCCTGGAAAGCTGGGCTCACACATGAAATTAAATTTCAATATCACCAAGTGCAAGGTGTTGCATCTTGGTGGGAAACCTAAACACAGGTACACCCTGGGAGGAGGGCGCTGGAGGCCTCAATAGGGAAAAAGACCTAGGGGTCATGGTGGATGCATGTATGAATAACTCTGAGCAGTGCAGGAGAGCAGCTAGCAAGGCAAACAGGATGTTGGGATGCATCATAAGGGGGATCACCTCTAGGAGCAAGGAAGTGATTCTGCCGCTGTACAATGGACTGGTTAGACCACACCTTGAGTACTGTGTACAGTACTGGAGACCACACTTGAAGAGGGACATACAGCTCCTGGAGAGGGTACAGAGGAGGGCAACAAAGATGATACAAGGGCTAGGGGATTTGATGTATGAGGACAGACTTGAGGAGCTCTGCCTGTTTTCATTGGAGGAGAGGAGAGACAGGGGACATGATTGAGGTCTTCAAGTACCTCAAGGGAATAAATAGGGTAAACATGGAGGGGATCTTTAGACTAAAGCAGGGAGGTATCACCAGAGGGCATGGTTTGAAGTTGGAAGGTGGAAGGGTGAGGGGGGAAAAGAGGAGGAGATTTTTCACTGAGAGGGTGGTGGACCCTTGGAATGCACTGCCTGGTGAGCTGGTTCAGAGATCCACAGTGGAGGGCTTCAAGAGAGGGTGGGACAGACACAGAAAGTGGATGTATCAGATGATGGCCTGTCCCAGGGGGGTGCGGATGGATGATAGGGGTTTCTGGAGCACAAGGGATGGGAGGGTCTCGGCACCCAACTAAGGAACTAAGGTTCAAGCAGACACGATAGTCCTAATCTGCTGGCAAATAGTATGTTAGTACATCCCTTTTCTGTCCTTTTGACCTCCTGCCTCTGGACAGTAGGGGATAGGGTGCTTTCTATTCTTGTAGACTGGATGGCTGCTGGCCACCTACATTTATTACATACCTCTGCTTTACACAGTTGGATCAGTTTCTTCAAAGATAAAGATAAAAAGATCTTTTAAAGTTGTATGGGGGGGGGGCTGGGAGCTTCCAGCAGAATGCAGAGACAATCTCTGCAGATACGATTTAAGTGTTTAATGTTTGGATTCTATTTCCAGGTGTATTTTTATTTTCTTAGATACTAGGGGCCCAATATTCACAAGCTTGCACAGGTGCTAATGGGTCTTTGCCCTCGCAAATCGGGGTTTGTGATGGATCCCCATATTCAAAAGGCACTGTTGCATGGGCAAAGAGCATTAGTGCCCACGCAAAACATAATGTATGTATGCAAGTAAGAGATGGGGCGTGGTCATGAATAGCTGTGCCTTTGCACTGCGCAAAACGGTTTAGTGTGGTCCTTTTGCACAGCACAAATACCACTTAACAAAACCCCAGCTTAACTCCGGGCAGCCCTGGCAGGTGCCAGAGGTAATGCAGCCACCTAGCAGATTGGCCACTGAGGGAGTACAACCACCCTCTGAGGTCCCTGGCACGTGCTCGCATGCGTGCACACACACACACACACACACACACACAAACACACGCTGATTGTTTTCCCATTCTTTAAAATACTGATTGCAGTACATTGGTTGCCTGCAAGATGTAGGAGTGTTGCAAAATTTTATTTTGCTGGCAAATTGCTGGCAAAGTGCCAAACTTTGTGCTACATGTAGGTAACATGAAGTTGGTGCTTCACCAGTAATTTGCCACACAAAGTTACCATTTAAAAATAAAGGAAGAAAAAACAATGTCCCCACTCCCCGCAGTCTCTGTAGCACCTGAAAAAAACACCCTCCTCCTTCTAGAATTGACTATCTTTGGAAATAGTATTCCATTTTCCATCCACTCAGCAACATTTGCACCTTTCCTCCTCTCCCATGTCCCATGAAAAAGTATAATTAAATCAACAACCCTACCTCCAGCTCATCCACTTGACACTCAGCCACCTTTATCCCACGAACCCCCAAAAAGACAACCTCTTTCCCTCAACCCTCAGCATCTACCACCTCCACTCCCCAGTGGCACCTATCAACACTGACAGATTCATAATAGTTGAACAAGTGAGATCAATCATGTTGGGACTCATAGAAGGCAACAAAAACTGGCAAAGCAAATTGGAACACACACTTATAGTAATCAATTCATTTACTCCCACTCATTCAGATGGTGGCTGGCCAACATGGTTAGGAGGCCCAGGCCCTATGTTAATGTCAGTATGTGGGGCATGAGTAAAGAGGGTGGAAGCACGTCTTGCTAAGTGGGTAGGGGAAAGGTGTAACATTTCAGGAAATGGTCCACGCTGGAAGGAGGAGTGTGGGTTTTGGGGTGTACAGCTTGTGAGGAAAGGGAACATTGTTTTTTTTAGTGTCTGTGGGAAGGAGGACTCCATGAAATGTCACATCACGCAACTTCATAAGTGAAGTGTCACTTCATGGAGTCTTCACCAGGTGAAGTGCTACATAAAGTGGCCTTTCATGGGTGCAGTGCCGCACTCATATAGTCTTCACTATGCATAGCAGTTCATGAAGGGCCAGGCAAAGTAATGGCATTTTGCGTAACGCTACATGTAGCGGAATTAAATTACTTTACACGCATGTAGTAAGATGGTCTATTGCAGGGGTTCTCAAATGGTGAGGCCAGCCTCCCTGGGGAGGCCCCAACCTGTTCCAGGGGAGGCTCAAGCAAGTCTGAAAAAGCACTGTATTTAAATTTAGAGTTTTATGTATTTTGTGTGAAGAGATGAAGCAAACTGAAAGAGGATAATAGTAGGTGAATTTTATGTATTTATTTACTAGTAGGTGACAAGGGAAGGTGAATGAGCCAAGGCTTATTTCGGGTGTACCCCGGGGAAGGGTAGGTAGTGAATACATTTCAAAAGGTAATTGCAAAACAATCAAGAAACACACAATGAACAATACTGCAAACAGATATGAACAATAAACTAATAATGAGTGGTGGTAACTGATCAATTTGTAGCCTGATGGCAGAGCAACCCAAATAGAAGGGTTGAACATAGAAGTGCTAAGCGCAATAGCAGAAAGGAGCAAAGTAATCCCTGAGAAGTTGCTTAGGAGCAGAGAAGGAGGGGGAGAGGCAAAGTATGTAGGAAAGTTATTTTATATAGAGAGGAAACATAGAAAGTTGTCTGACCCATGAAGGTACTGCAAGTCTGCAACAAGGGGTAACAATGGTTTAAGAATGAAAATAGCAGAGCAAGTAGGCTGGCCGGGGTTACAATAAGCTGAATAATAATATTTGTTTATTTTATTTATTTGTTATTTTGTTATTCAGATAACACCTTTGAGCACATGAGCTCTTTTTCAAAGGTTACACATCAGTATAAGACAAATAATTGAATGTGAGCTAAGTACTCAAAGGGGTTTCAATTTATTTATGGTGTACTGCTCAAAGTACAGTATGTTATTTTTCTTTGGGGAGGTCCAAGATTATTTCAGTTTTGGGGGGAGGCTCACAATATTTTCCCTGGATTAGGGGAGGCTCACTGTGACAAAGTCTAAGAACTATTGGTTATTGTGTTTAAAATACTGCTGCTTGCTTTTAAAATTCTGCGTGGTTTGGGCACACCATGCAGAGCTGATGATTTGACAAGATGTTAAAGCTCACCACCAAAGGTCCTTCTTAGACAATTTGCTAGTAGTTCTCATATCAAGGCTAAAGTCTAGGAGTGACAGAGCCACTTTATTTGCAGTGCCCTATCTGTGGAACTCTTCCAAAGAGGCTAAAAGCAGCAAATTCAGTGGGAGACTTTAAAGGGGCATTTACACTGCCTGATCTGCCCCATTGTAAGACGTACAGATGATTTGCACTGGTGCAGGACAGGCAGTGTAAAACTGTAAGGGGAGCATTGCAGAGGGCTCCATTGCAGCACAGGATGAGCCCTGTTTTCCTGTGACTGTGTACTGTTGCAGGCATTTTTGACTGGAATGTAAACATGCTGCTTCACCATATGAGGCAAGTACACTGCTCCATGAATGTTCTGACATTGTCACTGGAACTCCAGGAGATTGTTATGGGTTCCTGTAGAGGCAGGGCTGACGGGCTCTAATGTCCAGTATAACCACTGAATCTGTATGGGATGAAGTTCGCAGTAGATAGTTGCAGAGCAAAGAAACAGACAGGAATCCCAGTAGCTCTGGGAGTACTGCATGTATTAGGCAGGGGTATGAAATCTATAGGGCGTTGTGTACTTACATGAACCTGGGCCCATTTAAGGGACACCTGTCCCTATAGCCTTGCAATGGTTCTATGAGACTACAGAGCTTGCATGCGTCTGTATGCCAGACTGTGCACATGACAGTAACATGGGACTCATGCTATAGGGCCACAAGAAACATGACACAGTACTAGGGGAGCAAGGCCACTGTGCCTCTGGTGTGGGGTCCACAGCGTTGGAACCTTCCATGTTGTATGTGCTGGACATTATAGGCACTTCACCCATATATCCCTGTACCACCATGGACACCTTGTCCAGGTACACGTCTCCTGCCTTGTACAATATGAGATGACCTGTACAGCTGGTGGCCATGCTTAGAGCGAAGTGATGGAGTTAGGGACCCATCACATTCTGATGTCTATCTGTGCTGTGGGGTGTTGTTAGTAAACATTAAATCTATGTGTCTTGCATGATGGTGATGTTGGACTGTCAGCAATATGCAGGGGTTTGCCCAGCTAGAGGTCCTGTGAATCCCTCTACATGGCCCCTGTGGGTCTATAGTGTGCAGCAGTACCATGGACATATGGTGGTGTCATCCAATGGTGCCCTCATCCAGTGATGGTGTTGCTGCTCTGACTGCGGGAGACCCCCATCATCCATGGGCATACTGCTGGTGGAGTTGTCCCCACACAGTCATGCACCTGTGTTGGCGGCCGTGGGGTACATGGGCCCATGCACCTGTCCACCCCTGCTTGTCTGTGCCCATCACAATGGCCAGGTATGTGCATGGCAGCCTGGTGTCAGTAGGCCTAGGGCTGTGGGAGGGCATGCATTGCTGGGACACCTATGTGATTGGGGTTGGGGGTACAACACTGTCCTGTTCAGCTGTGTGCTGCTGCCTGCACTCCCTGGCCACCTGTCTTGGGTTCCAAGTAATTCCAGCAAAGCAAAATCACGACTCAGAAAACAGCTCACAGCAGTACAGCGAGCACAAAGACAGACCGGATACATAGCGATCGCCAAAATGGCGACAGTGCATTTCTGCAGGGGCCTTCACCCCTCCTGCCCCCTTACTTTAGAAAACCAACTCGGGGGGGCACAACTTGGGTAGGGGGGGGAGACACAGGTCACTGTTGCAGCAATCGCTGTGTACCCTGGTCACCCTTTGTGCCTCGCTGTATTGCCATTGCCATTGTCCAAGTCACAATTTAGCATTCGCTGACTTGAAGGGACACCCCTGTCTTGCACCCCTTATCCACCAGGTACCATGGAGGATACCAACAGGCTGCAAGCCCACTGCTTCAGTGCAGATAAATTGCAGGCACTGGCACAGGCCCACAAGGCCAGGAAGAATGTCACATCCTGAAGCAAAAGCACCAATGTTCGTGTACAGTGGGTCTGGGGTGAGATAATGGAAATAAGCAATGCTATTGGCTGACAGAAAAGGCATGTTGTGGTGAAAAAGTAGTTCAGGGACTTAAATAGGCACGCTAACGAGGTCATGGCATTGGAGAGCTGGGAGGTTCAAGCCACAGGCGGGGGTCCATGTGCATCAGCGGCCGCACATTCCCTTGATCCTGTGGAAGAAGCCATAGAATCCACTTTATGGCCCATGGAGGTGACAAGGAATGCCAGGTGGTGAATATGAAAGTCAAGTGTGGCCTGCCAAGCCATGTATGCCTGCCAGTAGACCATATGTGTCTGTGTGATTGTCTAGTGGTATGGGTGCATGCAGAGGTCAGAGCTGGGTAGCGCACTGCGTTTGGGCAACTACTGTGTCCTGGTCACCCAGAGAGTGGCCATCTGTGTGCATGCCCATGACAGTGCCCCTTGTGTTGCCCATATGCCCTCCAGTGCTGGGCTGTGTGCATGATGGGGTGGTGGAGATTGCCTGGTTCTCTAGAGTGTGTGTCCACTGGTGCTGACTGTGTATTCCCTGGTGTTGGGTGTGTGCCCACTGGTGCTGGGTGAGTGTCTACTGGTGGTGTGGTGTGTACACACTGTGGTGGGTGTATGTATGCTTGTGTGGGGTGTAAGCACATTGGTGATGGGCTGTGTGGACACAGGTGTTGTGTTGTGATCCCCATGGTGACAGTGTGTATGTTCCTGCTACAGGGGTGTGTCAGAATCTGTGGGGTATGGGTACTGCACTGCACACAACGCATTGGTGCATGGTGCCATATGCTCGGGCATGCATGTAGCCTCAATCTGCACACCACTCTGTCCTGTACAGTACTATATATATCCCTTCTCATCTCCCTACAGCACAGTACATGGGTTTGGGCACAGAGGCCCAAGCCTCAGGATCATCCTGGCGTGTGCAGTTCCCACTGTCCACCCATCAGCACCACCCAGAGGACAGCAACAAGGGGGCCATGAAAGAGTACAATGATGATGACACCTACACTGACAGCATGGAGCAGGTGGGGCTTGCCATGGACTGGGAGAGGCTGTCCCCTGCTGCAAGTCTCCACACCACTGGGGCCCAGCTGCTAACCCCACACAGCCCCGTGGGAAAAAGGATGCAGCCCACTACTGGTCTGGTACAACCATTGCTGTGCCACACCAGAAGCCCACCAGCACCCAGGTCACTGCCCTACCACCCCCTGCCCCTACTGCAGGGCTATCCACTGCTGCCCCTTCTCACAATGCCTCCAGTGGCACATCCACAGCCTTCACTCCAGACTGGCCACAGCCCACCCGCAGTGCCACCGTACATACTGTGGTGCAGCCCTAGCCCATGCAACAGCCGTAGATGCAGCCTGACCTTGTCCCACTGGACAGTCCCCAATGACAGCGGGACATGGCCAAAAACAAGCAGCTGCTACAGTCCACCATGGAGGCACAGTGTGCTGAGCAGCAGAAGCTGATACACCTCTGCCAAAAACCACATGAGGACATGCATTGTGCTGAGCAGCAGGCAGAGGAAACAAAGAAAGATAGAAGTTGACAGCAGATGAGGACTGCAAGGCCTATCCAGTCTGCCCATTTGCATGCAGAGCTCATGGTGGTCCTAAGGAATCTGTGTGGTGCTGTGCGTGAGGCTGCAGTCATGGTGGTGGGCACTACGAGGACTGGCCGTAGCCGCGACTATCCAGTGTGAGTAGTGCCAACCCATAACAGACACAAAGGTATTTCCTAGACTGTAATAAATAAATAAATAAATAAAACACCTTGGCATGCACAAATGGCCAAACAATGTTGGGACATGAATGCCCAGCACTGGAACTCCCAGGTTAATGAGGACACCGTGCACTCCATATCACAACCTGCCCATCCCAGGAGGCAGTACCCACAGGCAGGCCATACCATCTGCATGGACATCCCCATACCTTGGCTGAGGTCCCCACCCCACCCCACCATACAAGGGACTGTGCAGGCACACTGTCCATACCGGGGTGGTGTAGGGGAGATGCAGTACATAGCCACCCCACACCAATGTGGTTTACCAACCACCCCTGCTGTGCCCCTGTGACACCACCAGCTGCTCTTGTGTCATGGCCTGGGCTGTCTGACACTGGTATGGATGGCTTGTGCTACAGCCTCCACCCAGCCTGTCTGGCGGGTATACCTGTAGAAATCCCTGTTGCCTGCCCACATGGCTTGTGTATGTGTGTACTCTGTGTGCTACCCCCATGCATGGTGGTGGGCCTGTTATGCCATGCATCCCCCAGCCAGAATGGCATTTATCTCTGTTGGTGTGCCTTGAGGTCCACCTTCAACTTCTAACATGGTTGTATGTTTATGTGTACACTAGCTAGCAACCCCTTGTCTGGTAGCACTGCATTTGTGTTACCCCATCATGTAACCTCCTTGCCTAGCATACTATGCATATTGCGCTGCTAGCATTGTTGTTGTTATATTTTTTGTGATAATATATTACTTAATGAGAGAAAAAGATGAACCTGTGCCACTGGGGAAAATAAGGGCTCAGCAGGGGGAGGGGTAGAAACTGATGTGGAAATACAGGAGGAGAGAGGGTTTGAAGGGCCTCAGGGACCTTCGGGTGGACAAGGCTCCTGGGTCAGACAGTGCACACCCGAGAGTCCTGAAGGAATTGGCGGAGGTCCTAGCGGGTAACCTGATGGACCTTTTTAACACCTTGCTGGAGACAGGGAACACGCCCCAAGACTAGAGAATGGCATATGTGGTGCCTCTCCACCAGAGTGGCCTCCAGGGATGATCCTTGTAATTGCAGACTGGTCAGCCCCACCTCCATTGTAGACAAACCAATGAGACCATTCTCAAAGAGAGACTGGTGAGCTTTCTGGAGGTGCATGGTCTCCAGGATGAAAAGTAACAGGGGTTTGTCCGGGGAGTTCATGTCAGACTAATCTGTCTTGTGTTGTTTGGGATATTCATTGTAGACATATCATGGGACATCAAGAGCAAGATCAGTCTGTTTGCTGATGATACCAAGGTAGGAGCGGTGGTGGATGACCTAGGGGGATGGCAGGGGTTGCAGGATGATCTGGCAAAGCTTGAAACCTGGTCAGACACCTGGCAACTGGGGTTTAATGCCAAAAAGTGCAAGGTGCTGCATTTTGGGATGAGGAACCGAAGGAGGAGTTACCAGCTGGGGGGAGTGCAGCTAGACCAGACAGAGGAGGAGAAGGATCTGGGGGTGCTCATTACAGGGTCAATGAACAACTCGGCACAATGTAGGAAGGCAGCTGCAAAAGCCAACAA
Organism: Neoceratodus forsteri; assembly: GCA_016271365.2. NCBI lineage: Eukaryota > Metazoa > Chordata > Ceratodontiformes > Ceratodontidae > Neoceratodus > Neoceratodus forsteri. Next base: position 197,758,661 of record CM028137.1, read on the forward strand.
AATGCTGGGTTGTATTGCAAGGGGTATATCCTCGAGGAGGGAGGAGGTGATTCTGCCACTGTATAGGTCATTAGTTAGACCGCACCTGGAGTACTGCATGCAGTACTGGTGCCCGTATCTGAAGAGGGACATTAAGTTACTGGAGGGGGTGCAGCGCAGGGTGACAAAGATGATCAAGGGGCTGGGGGACTTATCATACGAGAGGAGGTTGAGGGAGTTGAACATGTACTCACTGGAGGAGAGGAGGGACAGGGGGACATGATTGAAACCTTTAAATACATGAAAGGAATAAACAAGACAGGTACAGAGGGGCTGTTCAAAGTAAGGGAGGGGAGGGACACCAGGGGCCATGATATGAGACTGGAAGGAGGAAGGTTCAGGAGGGAGATGAGGAGACACTTTTTTACAGAGAGGGTGGTGGCTGGGTGGAATGCATTACCTGCAGAAGTGGTATCCAGTAGAACAGTGGACTGCTTCAAAAGGGGATGGGACAAGACAAGGGGGAGGGTTAATGAAGGGGAAGGGTGGAAGGGAGGGGCAGCTGCAGAATAAGGGGTACTAGCTGCACATTCTAGCAGACTTGATAGACCTCTAGGCCTTTATCTGCTGGCAAATTTCAAAAGTTCGTATGCAATCTGATTAACTTTTATTGGATCACAAGGACATTGGATAAGGGCCATGCGGTGAATGTCCTGTATCTGGACTTCAGCAAGGCCTTTGACTCTGTGCCACATAGAAGGATGCTTAATAAACTGAGTAACCTGGGAGCAGGGAAGAAACTAGTGGGTGGGCCCAGAATTGGCTGCAGGACAGGAACCAGAGGGTGACTGTCGGGGAAGGGGGACTTTCGAAGCCTAGGCCTCTGACCAGTGGGGTTCCTCAGAGCCCTGTGCTTGGGGTGGTATTATTTAACATCTTTATTGGCGGCATAGTGGATGGGGTCAAAAGTAAAATCTGGGCCATGTGTCTCAGGCCAAATGCACGCGTCATAGTAAACGAATGCCTCTCGGAAAGATTTGGGCTGGGGAGGGGCACGAGACAGGGGTGCCCACTGTCTCCCCTTTTGTTCACCCTGACGATCGAACCTTTGGCATTGGTGATACGCCAGCATAAGGGTGTGGTGGGAATAGAGGAAGCAGAGGGGAGGGAGCATAAGGTGGCGTTATACGCGGATGATATGCTGCTGTTCCTGGGAGACCTGCACAACTCTTTGAGACACTTGATGGACATTATCAAGAGGTTTGCAGGTTTCTCAGGTTATAAGATTAATGTTAGAAAATCTGAAGTCATAGGATTCCCGGATGCTGGCCAAGAGGTACAGCGAATGGGATTCAAGGTGGTCCAGCCAGTTTCAAATATTTAAGGGTCAGGATAGGACGGAGATGGGAAGAGCTGTACAAGTTAAATTATCACCCTCTGATTAAGTCGGTCTTGGCAGACCTCAAGGGGTGGATGCAACTCCTTGTGTCATGGATTTGGAGGATTAATTTGATAAAAATGAACATCCTTCCCCACATCCTATATCCTATGCAAATGCTGCAGGTGAAGCTAATGATGGGGGATATGAGAAAAAGAGAAGAGGTTCTCGGACTTTATTTGGCAGGGCAAGAAGCCCAGAATTAGCCTGAAACAGCTTAAGGTGGACAGGACTAAAGGGAGGCTTAATTTCCCAGATTTGGGCATCTTCTACAAGGCGGTGCAGCTTGGGGATAGCTGATTGGGTCCACAGGCCGGTGGTGGCCAGTAGGGTAGAGCTGGAACAGAGGGGACCCCAGGGAGACTTACAGCCTACCTTCATAGTAAGGGATTCCAGGCATATAGGGAGTTGGGGTGGTAACCCACTAGTTAGGAAACATTGAAGGCTTGGGATCATCTGTGCGGTCGGAAAGGTTTGGCTGAGGGAGACCCGGTTACTACCGATAGTGAAGAACCTTTTTCTGCCTGGGATAGAGGATAGGGATTCCTAGAATGGGAAAGGGGAGGAGTTGCCTATGTGGGTGTCTTGCTGGAGAAAGGAGAGCTCAGGGCATTTGATAGGGTTAGGCGAGACATGAGATGGGGGACATCCCAATTATTTTGATACCTGCAGGTGAAAGCATTTGTGGGAAAGATGGGAATAGGGGACAGGGAAGGGCTGCATCCAAAAATGGTAGACCAGATGGTATACCAGGCTATGAAAGACTCGAGAAAGGATTCATAGGAAAGTGGCTAAACAGAGATAAGCAAAACCTACCGGATTTAACTGGTGCTACAAAGGCCCTTTGGGAGAGAGATTTAGGACAGCAAATATCAGAGAATTGGAAATTAGTTTTGGGTATGCCTGAGAGGATCATGGTATGTAATAAGTTTAAGGAGGCCTTTTATAAGTTTCTGCATAGAATATACTGCCCCCGGTGGCGGTCCACAGGACACATCCTGCTGTATCCCGCTGTGCCAGAGATGTAACAGGGGATTGGGTACCTTTTTCCACTGTTTTTGGTCATGTCCAGTCCTGGCTAAGTTCTGGGGGGGAGGTAGTGGAAGAGGTAAATAGAATGACTGGAGGGCAACTGCCTTGGGACTCCCTGGTTTGCCTATTTGGAGTGGAGGCAGTGGGAGGGGAAGAGGAGTGGCTACCGTTGCCTAGATGGATGAGAGTCCTGTTTGTATTGGCCCGGCATTGTATTCAGAATACTTGGGTCTTAGGGAATAGGCCTATGGTGACTGAGTGGCGGAGAATGACCCTTCGCTCTCTAGCATTGGAAAGGCTTACACTATTGGTTAGAGACAGGGGAGGAGGCTTTTCTGAGGGATTGGCACCCTTCCTGGCATCCTTGAATATCTCTGAAAATGTGATGCTCCGCACAGGGCTGAATATATAAACATTAGTATAAATGCCAATATAAATTGAAGGGCATTTTTCATTAGTTGGTTATTCATCATTTATTATTTGTCAATGTTATTATAAATTTGCACAGAATGGAGTTGGTCCCCCTGGTCCTATGTATGTAATTGTGAGTACTTGTATATTTACAATGGTATGTAATGGGAACGCACACTCGATTGCATCTATTTATTATTACTTATTACTAGCATACTTAGGGTCTTAGTTTGTCTGTTCTTGTAGTTGTCTGTTGTATGTAATATATGTACTGTGTGTAAAAACTTTCAATAAATAGAATATTCAAAAAAAAAAAGTAAAATCTGCCTATTCGCAGATGATACCAAGATATGTGGGAGACTGGACATAGAGGAGTTGAGCGTGGAGCCCAAGGAGGATCTGGCAGATTGGAATAATGGTCAGGCATCTGGCAGATGGGGTTCAATGCCAAGAACTGCAAGTTAATACACCTGGGTGCTAGGAATCCTAGGAACAGCTACTGGCTGGGGGGTACAGGTGTTAAGTTCACTGGAGGAAAGGGATGTAGTGGCCATAGATAGGAGAGACATGAAACACTAAGCACAGTGCCATAAGGTGGCAGCCAAGGCAAACAAAATGCTGGGATGCGTTGCCAGGGGAATCGCCTCTAAGAAAGAGGAAGTCATTCTACCCTTCTACAAGTCATTGGTAAGACCACACTTGGAGTACTGCATGCAGTTCTGGTCCCCTTATTGGAGAAAAGACATCAGACTACTGGATGGGGTACAGCCTAGAGCAACAAGATGATCCAGGGCCTAGGGGATGTATCCTATGAGGAGAGTTTACAGGAGCTCAATATGTATTCCCTGGAGGACATTAGGGAGAAGGGTGATATGACAGAAACCTTCAAGTACCTAAAAGGTATAAACAGGGTTGGAACAGCGGGCTTATTCAATCTGAAAGGAGAAAGGGCCACGAGGGGGCATAGTCTGAAATAAGTGGGGGGAAGATTTAAAAAGGAAATGAGGAGGCACTTTTTCACCAACACCTAATGAAAGTTTACTCCTATTGCCTTCCAATAAATTTGATTTGATTTGATTTGACCAAAAGGTGGTTTTAAAATGAAAATGAGCTACTGGAGGAGGTGGTCTCATTGAGAGCGATGAATAGTTTTAAGAGTGGGTGGGACAAGGTAATAGGAGAGTCACAACTGGTGGTAGGAGGGTTGGGGTTAGAAAGGGTGGGAGTAGAATACTCTGGGGGGGAGGGGGCAGCTCCAGTATAATTTACTGTGAGCTGCACACTCAAGCAGACTTGATAGACCATTATGGCCTGTTTCTGCTGGCATCTTCGTATGTTCATATGTTCGTATATAACCATCTTTCAGTCTTCTATGTGGTCTGTACTCACCCAGTATGTCTCTAGATGTCACGAAGGATTCAGGCTCTGTACTCCTGGGCCCTCCTAGCCATTCTGGGATCACGCCAGTTGAGCTGCTCTGGTATCCCCAGTCCTATGTATTGGATGCAGGCTGTTTCTCTGTAGCAGGCAGAAATGTCCCAGGGTTGAGCGCCATGATGTGTATCATGCAATGACAATAAAGAATGCTGGCCTCTGATTGGTCAGACTGGGACTGGACCCATGATGTTATCCCAGTACAACATCACGGGTCTAGTCCCAGCACACAGAAGACCGCAGCAACTCTAAAGGGAATCAGTCCACGTACCCAATCTGGCTCGGCTGCCCGCTTCAGTAACTGCCACTCGGCAGCCGCCATGAGCAATCCCGACTCACTTGCCACCAGCTGCCAGCAGCCAGAAGCAGGCACAGTGGCAACAACCTCATACTCCTCACTCCCTCAATATACCCCCAAAGAGAAAAATCTTTTAAATAAAAATCATCATGTGAGACAGCATTTCAATTCACCTGCAGCAGTAGCACGAGCACTTTGAAACTGCCACACTCATCACCCGCTGGAGAAACCGCTCACTTTACATGTTTCTAGCTCGAAAAAAATAATTGAAAAAACACATTTTACCAGTCCCAGGGTAGGGAGTGGGACCAGAATAGCCAACATCGTTCTGTGAGTCATACCCGATGTGCTTCACAGCCTTGCAGTCCTCCCACTCAGAAATGTAAGTGCTTTCACGGCAGTCTCTCCTCGTCTCCTTGCAGCTCTTCACAATGAGCACATGCTTAGCCCTCTCCAAACACCTGATGCAGTCTCACAACCTCGCTCTTCCCAACAGCTGGTCCAGGTGTGTCGAGGTTACTTGCCAAACTCAGGAAGTCTCCACAACTCATGCTACCGACGCAGTTTGTTGGAAAAGAAAGTCATGCACAAATTTACCTGCTCACACAGCAGGCAACAGGACCCACTGGACCAACTTAATTAAATCAGGGGTGCACTGCTGCCAGTTTGGGGGAGTACCACACAAAAGAAAAGTCTTTGTGAGGAATGGGCAGAAAGAGCAAGTATTAGCAGACAGAAAAGCAGCTAGTGTCACCTGCTGCACATAATAAAAACTGTGGACTTTTTTGAAGTATATCTCCACATGCAAAAAAATCTATTAAAAACTTAAACAAACTGAATTTTTTAATTTTTTTATTTTCACAAATGAGCCATTTTATAATAGCAATAATGCACTCCAGGGTGTGTGTTATGCAGGGATAATGTCACGCCTTGCTGTTGGACGTACTTGGCTTTTGGCCTCGTGCCCAGCCACGCAAGGCGTGATGTTATCCCAGCACAACATACACCCTGTTGTGTATTATTGCTTATGTATACAACAGACAAGGAATATGGCACATTGATCCTTCTGAGAAGCATACTGAAGGGCACCACTGGAATGGTCAAGGTACCAGAACCGCATCTTGAGCATTCAAAACACACACTCGATAATGCCGTGTGTGGCAGCATGTACCACATTGTACCTGGCTCTCTGCAATGGATGCAGGGTGGAGGACAGGTATTAGGAGCCAGGAACACAGGAGATAGGCACTGTAGCTTGTGAAGGTGAAGGGCATAGGTTACTGTCACATAGCAGTATAGGCACATGGACACTGACAACAGGTCAACAGCAACCACAGGACCGTCCAGTCCACCCACAAACCATAGCTTATCTGGGACCTATGCTCCATGCATGGATCTACCCCATCATGTCCAGTACGGGGCTTCTGGGACAGCCTGTGGGGTATATTCACCAATGTGGTGGTTGCTAAGGATGTCCCCACTTTCAAACATCCAGTACAAAATGGAATTGTGCCATATGAAGGTGCCGTGGGTGCTGCCGGGGGTACTGCGCCAGGACACCGATGATGCACCCTGTTGCATCACACACCACTGTGCAATTGATGGAGTGGTACCCAATTCCTATTGAACTAGGCTTCCACTAAATCACTGGTGGGCACCCGGGATGGCAACAAGGGTGTAGTCGATGCTGAGTAGAGAGGTAGAGTGCACAACTTGATGGAATTGCAGCATGCTCACTGTTTGTTCCATGGGTCCCAAAGAAGTGCCAGGGAGTATGATAAACCGGCAGCATGGTCCGCAGAGTGTCTAAGAACTGTCCCAACAGGTGGAAGGTGGCCAACTGTGAGATACTGCTGGTGCCCCCACCAGTGTCTGGAATGTTCCAGTGGCCAGGAAACACATTGTAGCCATCACCTTGAGCTCAACAGACAATGCATGACTGCACTGGGTGTCTATCCGAGCTGGTTATGCAGAGCTCGCACAGCTTCCAGAGCATGGGCCTGCTGAGCCTGTTCCGCTCACGAGCTGGTTATCACTGAGGACTTCAAATGTGACTTGTGACTGGCACTGTCTGTCTGCATTGCACCTTCATGGCTACATATGGGCCCAGGATGGGCTTGGCCATCTTCTCCTACTGTACATGTTGCTGCAACATGCATCATGCGTGATTGTTCAAGCACCATCTTGCACTGTTGCCTGCAGTGTCTCTACCCACCTTTGGGGTTTGCTCAAATTTGATTGGCCTTTTACAGGTGGTAATTGTGCAGTGCTAAGTGACTTGTGGTAGCTGCTGCATGGTGCTGAGCCAGCCGCAAAACTCTTTCTGCCCGCCCGAAGACACAGGTGCTGTGCCTATGAGTGGGCGCACTGCCACCAGCGGACCAGCCCTGAGCTGAGCCAGCTGCAAAACTCCTTCTGCCCACCCGAAGACACAGGTGCTGTGCCTATGAGTGGGCGCACTACCACCAGCGGACCAGCCCTGAGCTGAGCCAGCTGCAAAATTCCTTCTGCCCGCCCAAAGACACAGGTGCTGCACCTATGAGCAGGCGCACTGCCACCAGTGGACTGGCCCTGAGCTGAGCCAGCCAAGAAACTCCTTCTTCCCACCCGAAGACACAGGTGCTACACCTACGAGCAGGTGCACTGCTGCCAGCAGACCAGCCCTGAGCTGAGCCGGCTGTGAAACTCCTTCTGCCCGCCCAAAGACACAGGTAAGTGGCCTACGCCACCTCAACAACCCATTTCCCCTCACCTGATGCTGGGACCTTGGTTCTAGCTTGGCTCAGCTCCCATTGGCTAGCGCCTGTCCCTGCTCTCTCCTGATTGGCTCGCCTTCTTACCTGCTCTCAGCACTCTATTTTCACACTGTAATTCTACTTTTTTGCGACACTGCTTGCTAATTCCAAGTACTACTGTATAATTTAGTCAAATTGCTGTGTTACAATGTTTTTAGCCATAAATTAGTGTTTCCTGTCTAAGTGAAGCTGTTTGCAGGGCCTTAGAAAAGTGACTGCTCTTTTCTGAATTTTATTTTCCAATTACTCCATCTCTTCAGCCTGACTCTTTTCCTTACTGCCATTCTCTCCACTCTGACGCCATAGCTCCCATTGGCGAGCGATTTCTTGGCTTCTCATGAGTACTCATCTGTTTGTCTCTCTCCCCCCCCCACAAAGCTACCACTTGCTATTCACTCTTGGGACATAGTCCTAGTACCCCCATCCCCACCTTCTTCTCCTCTCTTGAGCTCCTAACTGCCTTCTCCTACCCCTCCTCCTTTTAGCACTTTACTCCCTTCCCTTTTGTTTCATCTCCCAGGAACGCCCTCTGGTCTCTGCCCTGACCCAGCATGCAAATCTTAAACTTTAGTAACCCCTTATCTCTCCTCCCTTTCTTCCAGGTGCTGCGCCTACAAGCAGGTGCACCGCCACCAGTGGACCGGACCTGAGCTGAGCCGGCCGCGATACTCCTTCTGCCTGTCGGAAGACACAGGTAAACAGCCTAAGCCACCTCAGCAGCCCGCTTCTCCTTGCCTGATACTCAGACGGCAGATCTAGATTGGGCTTAGCTCCGATTGGCTTGTGCCTGTCCCTGATCTCTCCCAATTGGCTTACCTTCTTACCTGCTCTCAGCACTCTATTTTCAAACTGTAGTTCTACTTTTTTGCAGCACTGCTTGCTAATTTCAAGTACTACTGTAATTTGTTTCACCCACCCTCCCTGGCCCAGACCTCTATTAAATACGCTTTGGCTCCACCCTCTAGTTACTCTTACACTATATGCTCAGAGTGCAGCCCTCACCTTATAGGGTATTTTATATTTGTTTTACACTCTGTCCTCCCACCATACTCAGTTGTTCCCTCTCACTTCTCATTTCTTACACTGACTAATATCTCTACCACCTTTCTAAAAAAAATGTATACCTTCTCCTTCTTTCTTCCCCCCTCCTTCCCCACCATGCCCACTGCCTCTCCTTCCTCCCTTTCCCTCCCTGATAACTTCTTGATCCTATCAATCACCCCCTCGGCCCCTTTCTAAATTAGATCCTAGTTCCCCTCTACCCTCCTGCTTCTGTTTTCTCTTTCTAAACCCTTTACGTACCTTTGTCTCCTGATCTCCTTTTCTCCTAACCCTCCCGAATGTCCAGCTGTCAATAAAAAAAGGTCCAAACTTCGCTACTTCATCCTTGCACTCCTCCTTCTCCAATCAGGGAACATCCATCCTAACCCTGGTCCTATGTCACCTCCCCCAACTACATTCCTTCTAACTCCACGGCCTCTACGTTCATTCCCAAAGAGTTGAAGCTACTCACCTGAGCATCTGTAGCCTGCTACCCAAAATTGACCTCCTTCATACTCTTGTGATAACACAAACTCCTGACATCCTAATTATAACTGAGACCTGGCTCGAAAAAAACGTCCCAGATAATGCCATTTCCATCCCCAGGTATTCTCTCACCAGACAAGCCCAGACTGGACGAGGAGGGGAGTAGCAATGTAAATCCTGTCCTCCTTGCAGTTTACAACTACCCTATCTTTCTCCATCCCAGCTACTTATGAAGCTCTTGTCACCCGTATTACCCTACCTTTCACAGTCTCTATCTTTGTAGCTGGTATTTATTGCCACCTAAGCATCCACCCTTCAGTCACGTCTGAACTATTAGTCTCCATTACCTCTCTCTATCAATCTGGGGAGCTGTTTTTACTGGGTGACCTGAACCTAAATTGGTTGTCTCTCAAGTCAAACAAGCTACGGAATGATGTTGCTGCACTAAACCTCACTCGACTTATACTTGAGCCCACACTCCCTAATCTCCAAACACAAAACCACACTTTTCTTGACTGAGCACTCACAACTTATCTGCACCCCATCATCAAATGTGGTATCCTCCCAGATGCCCCTAGCTACCACAACCCCATTTTCATTGTTTGTAAGGTTCATCGCCCCAAACCGCCCCCTAAAATCATACAGTTCCACTCCTTTAACTCTTTAAATCTTGCCCCACTAAAATCCGAACTTGCCTCCACAGACTGGGTGCCTCTCTCCTCTGCCTCTTCCATTGACTATTGATTTTTATTTATTCATTTATTACTAGGATTACAAATACCTTTGAACCAAGGGTTCTTTTACACAGGTTCCACGTCAGCAATGGGTGCAAGCAAAACAGTGCTAAGATACTATACAAGGTCAGGAGGTTAACATAGAAGCAAGCACTGCTAAGATACAATACAGATCAGGAGGTTAACTTAGCAGCAAAAGACAGTACACGTGTATAGACTAGCACAGTAGCAAACAGTCAGTGGCAAATAACAATGCACAATTAACAATATGGGTGTATATATAGCAAAACACAGATACAAATGAAAGCCATCCTAGGGGTGACATAAGTGGAGCAAGGAGTGGGGGATAAGAGGGGGAGGGGTGGGGAAAGAAGGGATAGACAGTCAAGGATTTGTCATTGTCGTAAGTGCAAGAACAGAAAGATAAGTGCTAAGTAGTCTAGGGGTGGAGCAACAAGAGACAGGGTGATAGGGAGAGGAAACTATGCCCTCAACTGTTTCAAGGACAAATTCATCTCCACCTGGAATGCTTTTGCTCCATTCAGGAAGACTAGAGTTTGTAGGATCCATCTTCCTTGGATCACCCCTGAATTATTGGCCTCCTTCAGGGAGTGCGACCATGTCTGTAGAAAACACAAATCTACAAAGCATCCAAGTGACTATGCCAAGTACAGAATGCTATGCAGCTCTTGTACTAAAGTTACCAAATTGGCAAATTCTGATTACTTCAATTCCTCATTCCTGACAAACATTAACTCCCCAACCAAATTCTGGAGGGTTGTCCATGCACTATTCTCTCCTCCTTCTCAACCCCCCTCCCCCGTTCTTCAATTAAATAACTCCCTGGTTTCAGACCCTGTCTTAGTGGCCAATGAATTTAATGAATACTATACCTCTTGTGCCTCATCTCTCCTAAAGTTCCTCCCACCCGTACCACCTTCCTTCTTCTGTTCTTCTCCCCAACCAGTGTCTACCCCCACTTTTTCCTTTTCCACAATCTCCCCAGACAAAGCCCTAAGTGCCCTCCTCTCCCTCAACCCCTCTAAAGGCTCCTCTCCAGATGATCTCACTCCTAAACTTCTCTACCTTTCTGCCCCTGCCATTGCTTATCCTATCTCTCTAATCTTAAACCTATCCTTTACATCTGCCCAAGTCCCTTCCCCCTGGAATCACACCATCATCCTTCCTCTCCCCAAAGGCAGCAACCAGTCCATATCTGGTAACTATCACTCCAACTCTCTGCTTCCTACCCTTGCTAAACTGCAAGAACACCTGGTTCTCTCCCAACTTTCATCCTTCCTCTCTGACCCCTCCTTCTTCATCCCATTCCAGTCTGGTTTTCAGAAGAACCACTCAACAACCACTTCCATCCTCAGGCTCACCAATTCTGTCCTCACAGGGATGGAAGATGGACTGATTACCTCAGCCATCTTTGTTGATTTAGCCAAAGCGTTCGATACTGTCTCCCATACTGCTTCTTGACTTCTTCTCCTCAGCTGGCCTTGCCAGCTAAAAACAGGTTTAAATCCTACCTCACTGATAGGACCCAATTGGTAAGAATTGCTGATTCTATCTCCCCTCCACTCCCCATCAACACTGGTGTCCCCCAGGGCTCAGTGCTTGGTCCTTTGCTTTTCTCCATTTTACTTAATGACTTCCCCACTGCCTGCTCTACCACGATCCATCCATATGTACACTGATGATACTGTCTTGTTCAGTTCGGCAAAAACCCTGCCACTGTGGAAACCAGCCTTCAGCACGACTGCAACCAAGTTCAGCTCTGGTTTTCCTCCCACCATCTCTTCCTTAACACCAAGAAGATAGTCTCTATGACCTTTGGCACCAGGCAGAGACTCTCTAGGCTCATAGCCATGCCCTCCTTCCTTGCCCTCGATGAGATACTCATGAGGACACTTCCTCTTTTAGATATCTGAGGGTTTGACTGGAGCAACACCTCAACTTCTCTGTGCATATCAATGCCATCCTGAAGAAACTGTGCCCCAAGCTTGGTGCTCTGTTCAGGAATCATAGTTGCATCCCACTGTCTGTGAGGCATGAACTTGTCCAGAAGATGATACTCCCCATATTTGACTACTGTGATGTAGTCTATAGTGCTGCTCCCAAATCTTCCCCTGACCAAACTGGACACTCTCTTTAACTCCTTCTGCCACTTTGCCCCTGACTCTCCCTCCCACTCCCATCACTGTGAACTCTGTCGCTCCCTAGCTTTCCCTCCACTTTCTCACAGGTACATTTCTCACTGCTCCAAACTTACCTCCAAATTCTGGCTTGGTGAACTCCCTCCCTACCTCTCATCCTCTTTCTCCACTCCCCCCTCCCTTCACCCATTTGTTCAGATCTACTGATACACGCACCCTAGTGGTCCCTCACTGCTCCACCCTCATCGGCCAAACTGGGCTTGCCCATTGTTTCCCTAAAATCTGGAACTCCCCCCCCCAAAATATGGCACTCCTCTTCCACCTGTTCCCTGACCACTGCCCTGCACAATTACCTCTCCCCAGCTGTTCCTGCTTTAACCCTCCTTAACTACGTTATTCCTAACTGCAGTCTATCCAACCCAGCAGGGTTCTCAACATCCTGAAGAGGGTATCAGGGCTTGGCTACCCCCCTCTTCCTCCTATTCCTTCTTGCCTCTACTCCTTCCCCCCTACCCCTTCCTTCTCCTACTACAACACTTATTTATGACCTTGAGCCTTCTCTTGGCATATAATCGCACTATAACTTGTTCAGTCACATTATATGTTTATGTTACATTGTACTATATTCTGTTGTTCCCCTATTGTTGTATATTCTTACAAGTTGTATCTGTCTGTAGGGCCCTTACTGGATTTGTAACTGTGCACCCATCCAATAATTGTATAATCTCTGTTTTCCTAACCCTACGTAACCCCCATCCCCCAGGTCACACCATGAGGCAAGCAACTTGTTGTTCAGTGTAACCTCCTCAAGAAACATTTCAATGAATAAAATTTAAAAAATGGCACTAACACACTGAATATCATACTGCACTGGTGTGTATGGTCCCGCCCCCACCTTTGCACGCTGCATATCTTCTTTGTGAGCCCATGCAAACAGATTAGTGCATGCTGTGCATCCTTTGTAGATGGGATTTTGGCACAAACCCCATCAAAGGTGGGAGCAACAGCTTTGTGCCCAGTGCAATGTTTGAATATCTGGCCCCAGATGTTTTCCAGGACTGCTTTTTCCAGGGTTAAGTACAGTCCTCTGTGACTATACATAGCCCATGGAGGACTGCAGGATCATCAAACAAAATATCAGACCTTACTGTATATACACACTAACATGCATAACTGGCTATTGAATCTTCTAACTGCTGCCTACTGCTCTGATGTCATCTGCAGGACATTCTGGGGTTTGCAGTAACAGAAGATGTCGGTCTACAACTAACCAAGATTAGTCTGATACAATCTACCATACTACAGTGAACAGTAAATAAAACAAAACGATTTTACACAAAGTGCATTGGGACCAGCCACACTTGAGCATAGAGGCCCTTGGTGATGACTGTCCCCTTTAATTAGTAGTAGTTGATGTCCTGACCAGAGTTCCTTCCTTAACTAAACATCACCAACAGTTTAAAACTCATTGTACCCAATAGCTCCGTATGAAGTACGAACCATCCATTGATTCTCCTGATACAAAATGGCCACCCAGGGTATAATGAGTTAATCAGTTCAGTTTCAGTTGGTTTGGATCAGTGGCAGAACCAGACTTGGGGCCAGGGGGCACAGCAGTCACCCCAGGGGCACGAGGGTGACAGCAGGTGAGTGCCAATTTAAAAATGTGATGTAGTATCCATCTGGGGACAAGTGACCACCAAAAGTGTGGTTCACGTTAAACTCAGCTACAGAGTCAAGCCATACAAAAGTGAGGGTACTGGACTTTAGGAGGGCTGACTTTGGCAAGATGGGAGAGTGCCTCAGAAAAGCACTAGCAAACAGGCTAGAAGGAGGTGTGGAGCAACAATGGGGAATTATCAAAACTGCCATCACAGAGGCAACAAGCCTTTGTGTGAAGCAAATGAACAAATCAAAATGAAAGAAAAGCCACTATGGTTCTCAAGAGAGGTGGCTGTGAAAGTCAGGAAGAAAAGATAGCATTCCGGAAGTACAAGGAAACACAGAAGGAGCAGGACAGAGAGCTGTACCAGTTAAGGCAGAAAGAAGCAGGAAGGGAAGTCAGAATAGCAAAGGCCCAAACTGAGGAAAAGATAGCCAACTCAGTTAAGAAGGGGGATAAACCTTTTATAGGTACATCAGCGAGCGTAGAAAGACAAAGGGAGGGATAGTGAGGCTGAATAGAATGAACGTGGGTGGGCAGAGGGGACAGTGAAAGCAGGAATACTGAACTAATATTTCTGCTCAGTATTCACAAAAGAGGAGGGGAAGTGCCTAATCCAATTAACAGAAGCACTCTTTGATAGGGGGTCGATCCCAGTCCTTTCACAGAAGAAAGGGTTCTGCAAGAACTCCTAAAACTGAAGGTGGACAAAGCAATTGGTCCTGATGGAATTCACCCAGAATTCTAAAAGAATTAAGGAAGGAACTAGTGAAACCACTGGCTACTCTTTTAATAAATCATGGGAGGATGGTGTGGTACCGAGGACTGGAGGAAGGCGGATGTGATTCCCTTCACAAAAGTGGGACCAAGACAGAGGCAGGAAACTACAGACCTGTCAGTCTGACCTCTGTGGTAGGGAAAGTGATGGAGTCACTTCTGAAGGAAAGAATAGTTGAGTACCTAGAGGTCAGTGGAGCACAGGATCCAAGGCAGCATGGGTTCACAGCGGGAAGGTCATGTAGACGAATCTAATAGATTTCTTTGACTGGGTGACCAAAGTAGTAGACCAGGGAGGGGCTGTGGACATGGCCTACCTAGACTTTAGCAAGGCATTTGACACAGTCCCACACAAAAGATTATTAGTCAAATTAACTAGCCTGGGAGTGGGTCCCAGGGTGGTAGCCTGGGTAAAACATTGGCTGGACAACAGGACACAGAAGGTAATTGTAAATGGAGTCCACTCTGAAGAAAGGGCGGTTACCAGTGAAGTACCGCAGGGTTCAGTATTGGGTCCAGTCCTTTTTAATGTCTTCATCAGTGACATTGCAGAGGGACTGGAAGGAAAAGTATGCCTTTTGCAGATGACACAAAGATCTGCAACAGGGTTGATATACAAGGAGGCGTGGAAAGGATGAAAAGGGACTTGGCAAGGTTGGAGGAATGGTCAGACATATGGCAGCTAGGATTCAATGCAAAAAAGTGCAAAATAATGCACCTGGGAAACAAGAACCCAGGGAAGAATACACAATGGGTGGGAGGTAGTAACAACAACAAACAGGAAAGGGACCTGGGGTAATCATATCAGATGACCTTAAGGTTAGCAAGCAATGTGAGAAGGCAGTAGGGAGGGCAGGGTATACTGGGATGTATAGGGAGGCATCATCAGCAGAAAACAGGAATTTGTTATCCCTCTGTACAGACAGTTGGTGAGACCCCATCTGGAATACTGTGTCCAGTTCTGGAGACCCCATCTCCGCAAGGACATAGACAGGATAGAGGCAGTCCAGAGGAGGGCAACTAAAATGGTGCAGGGTCTGCAAGAGAAGCCGTATGAGGAGAGACTAAAGGAGCTTAATATGTTTACCCTTGAGGAAAGAAGGGAGAGGGGGGACATGATAGAAACTTTCAAGTACCTCAAGGAATAAACAAAGTCCAAGAGGGTAGCATCTTTCAGAAAAGAGACTTGCAAGAACAAGGGACACAATTTAAAGATAGAAGGAGGCGTGTTCAGGGCAATATGAGGAAGTATTATTTCACAGAGAGGGTAGTGGATGCATGGAACAGCCTTCCTGAGGAAGTTGTGGGTCTAAAACTGTGGGAGAATTCAAGAATGCATGGGACAGACATAAGGCAATTCTTGTGGGGGCAGGAAGATATAGGCTGTTGGTTAACTAGGATCTGCGGCATCCTGTGAGGTAGGGAAATGGGCAGACTAGATGGGCCTAGTGGTCCTTATCTGCCGCCAAAGTCTATGTTTCTATGTTTCTAGTATGCTGCATAATCACTCATTTGTATGAATAATGGGTAATAAACAACCCTCTGAATCCTGGGAGAACTGTATTTCACATACACAGTTTAACTAATGATCCCACCGGCATTGGCACACAAGATCTATATTTGTCAAAAGGATATTAAACCTTTTTTCTGTTTGGGCTCCAGGGAGCAGTAATTGTGTCTCTCCCTCTCTTCCTAGTCAAAAATGTGATGATTTAATAATGAAGTGTCAAGAAAGATTATGTTCAAAGATCATGTTCAGACTTTAGAAACCATAATTGTGATCATGACTAACAATGATTAAACATGAACTTTAAATGGCCACCAATCAAAAACCACAGTGTTGTGGAAATAATAATTGTGCTGAATGATGATCTCATATAATCATGATTGTTCAAGCTTGGCCATGGTCAAGATTACTACAATAAATTAAATAAAAATAATTTATCTTTCTTCTATACTCACGGACAGCATATTGCCTTCTAATTAGACATGTTCATTGGAATCACACATTATGACACATCTCCTACACAAACACGCTGCTTTCAATTATAGGTGCTCTGACTCCTCACTTCCTACTAGTACTGGAAAGGCTCAGATTGCTTTTATATAGCTCAATTCAGTGGTTCCTTTACAGGTGTTGTGAGTTCCTACAAGTAACTGTTTTGTGCTCAGAACCTTTCTTAACAGTCTGCAAACTAATACTGTCAAAGGAAAAAATATTTTAACAATCAAAACTACCACTGTATTAGTCCATAAACTGTGCTTTTGAAATTTGCAATATGCAAATGTACATACTATGCCTCGCATCTCATGTACTCTTCCTACAGGGATTAAAACCTAACTTCAGATGATTTACATTATAATGTGCTTTTGCTGATAGTTGACATTCATATTTTAATTTTAGTAACAAAACTTTGTTAATGCGAAACGTCTTCAAACTGCTGCACAAAAGCCCAATTAGGGCTTTGAGCATTAAAACAATGTTTTATTTACCTACAGGGCTACAATATTTAGTTTTAAAGATCCACGCCACCCATAATCTCACCAGAGCTGCCCATGACCATCTCGCATAGTGGGGCCATTTCCGCTGCACAGGTTATGCTAATGAGGGCTACCAGCTCTAAGATTGGTTGGTAGCCCTCATAGCATAACCCACATGGCGGAAGCCACTCAGCTGCGTGAGATGACCATGGGCAGCTCTGGTGAGATTATGGATAGCACAGATCTTTAAAACTAAACATCACATCCCAGATTGTAAATGAAACATTGTTTTAATGCTAAATGTTTTAATTGGGCATTTGTGCAGCAACTGCTACACTATTATTGTATAAGATTCCTTTAAGTATTACTAATGTGACTTACAATTGTATAATACAGAACTAATATAATCATCGATGACTGTCAGTGATAATCTTGTAATCATTCACAGATCATCAGTGACCATCATGTTGATTTAAGCTTACAAAAGTAATCAATTATCATCAGCTGGTGATTTAGAAGTTACATGTTTGATGATTAAATCATGATCTAGATGGTGATCTTAAAACACAATCTGCCTTGATGATCATATGGCAACATTTGATGATTAACATGGATCAGTCATAACTGACCTTCAAAAAAACATAATCAATGATTTACCGATTCCTTAACCCCACAATGTAAAAACGGTGTCTCATGGTCATCAAGAGGGCAAACCCTGAAACAAACTGTGAGAGTCTAGAGAGAGAGAGATGCACACTTCTGAGCAGTGAGACTGGAGATGGAGGCTGAGAGTGGTGTTTATCCTACATCCACGGAGGACCGGCCACAGCCTCTTTATTTTAAACTAAAGGCAGCCTCTGTAAGTGAGCAAGCGCTTCTCTCACCATGTGCATATGCACTCAGGTCTACCTTACCTGCCTGCCTGCTGTACTGTTTTTGTGCACAGAGATTTGCACTCTGCTGTGCTGCATTCATCTAGTAACCAAATGCAGCACCAAACAGATTTACAACTTAAACAATCTTAGAGTAGGGTGACCAGAACTCTTACGTTAAAAACTGGGACATGTGTGCAAAGCTCACAAAAAATTCTGAATATAGGACGTGTGTGAAAAGTGCATGAAAAAAACTGTGACGTGAGGTCAGGGGTCTAGGGCTACCAGGCCCCCAGAAGCTCTCTGGTACATTTTGGGGCTTACTGAGAATAAATAAACACTTTTTTTTAGGTCTCAGCCCTCATGTAATTCCAGGAACAAAAGACTAATCCTCCTCAGTATTTTTTTGTATTACTAATCCTCCTCAGTATTTTTTTTTTATTTATTTTGATTAAAGTCCTGTGTCTTGATGAGAAAAAACCTAATTTCATTTTACTCACACCAATGACCACCCTCCCTGCTCTCAAATAGTCAGCTGGCATCTTAGGTTCCTCTGTCCTCCTGGTCTGGCTCTCCTGTCTTCTCAGGATTTTTTTTTAAAGACTATTTTTTTATTGACTTTCTTTTCTTTCTTTTTTAACAGAAATTTTACTCATTAACATGACTCACACCTCTCTCTCCCTTCCTTCCTCTCTCTCTCTCTCTCTCTCCAGAAAGAAAATCCTGATAAGCTTCAATCTCCTCCCAGCTCCACAGTCCTACCATCTCATACTCCTACCTCCTGTCCTGTCTCTCCAACCCAACCTCAAGATTTAATTTTTAATTACAGTATATTAAGAAGGCACTTGTGTTCCAGATAAAAAAATAGGAAAAAGAGAAGACTGTCCACAAAACAGGAGAGTATCAGTTGTTCAACCCATAATCTGACAAAAGCACCATTCCTCGAGCTTGAGCACACTGCACATATGCACCAAGCTGCAAACTCTGACTGATGCTGATTTTTGTTTTGTGTGTGTGTGTGTCAGACTGTGTGGTCATGCTGGCGGCATCAGCGTTTGCTTGGTGATATGTGTGCATGCTCTCATTGGGCAATCCATAGAGTTCTATATTAGCTGTGGGCAATTAGAGTGGAGACTGGCTTCATGATACTTGGGTCCAAGTCTCAGGAAGGAGACTGACTAGCTGGAAGGTAGGCAGGGAGAAAGGGTTCAACTCTACCCACAGAGCAGCATAACTAAGGCAAGCAAATCTTTGAAGTTTAAAGGGCCAAGAGGTCAGAGGCAACATTGCTACAGTAAAGAGTTGATTTTTCTGGGACAGAACCCAGGTTTTTAATTAAAACTGGGAAAAATCACTGGTTTTAGAAACAGTTTGGGGACAATAAGACAATGCAGCGAACATCGGGACTATCCCAGTAAAACCAGGAGGTTTGATTACCCCATCTTACTGAGATGTTGTCAGGAATTGGCACACATCTTGGTGAGGGGTATCAGTTTTACAGCCAGGGACACAAGTGGGGTGGTTGCCCCTCCACCCACCCAGCTCCGCTACTGGGTTGGATCTGTATCACCCCCTCCTCCTGGGATGAGGCTGAAAATAGGCAGTATTGTCTAGCTGTCCTTTCCCATTCAATAACAAACAAACAAACATGACTGCTGCTACGCCATGCAGTGACTTCTTTGGAGTCACACTGTTCCTCACTAAAGTCAGGCTGCATCATTTGTTCAGTGACATAGTCACAGGGGCTGCTCCTTTCCCTATCAATTATGCACACCATTTTGCTGTCCCCAAAGGTTGTGGCACAATGATGTAGCTGATAGTGGCCAGTTTTTCCTGCCACCCTTTCTGTCTGAGGATAGGCCCTCACTGCCAAAAGCCTTTGAAATTAACTTTTGCTGTGTATGCCTTGTAGTGTAAGTGGTCAAACAGAAAACCACTGTAGCAAGCAGAAACCTGAAATGGGTGTGTATTTTGTAAATATGGTATGGCATTTTGTGACACTTTAATATATAAACAGCATCTTAGAATCAAATACTGTCAACAATAAATCCTGTAAAACTTTTTAAGCACAAAGATTTGGAGTTGCACTATTTCCTTGACAGTTTAAAACCATTGATTGATTGACTGACTGATGTGAGTAAGTGAATGAATGATTGATTGAAAACGTGTGTCTAACAGAGCACACTGAGCAGAAACTCCTGTCCAGGTGCGATGGGGGGTTGGGGGGTGGCTATACAAACATGGTATTCATAAAGACCACAGCATACAACAAAGCATACAATGTGAACAGTAGTGCAATAACATAGCAAAATAGAAGACAAGGCAGAATACAATGCAATACATAATGAAAATATAATACATGCTACAGGAAGGCAAAAAAGAAGAAGAAATGACAAACTGACACATACAATCTGACAGACTATGTAATGCAGCAAAAAAACTGTGTCAGGGCATGAACTTAACTGCTGGTCTGGAGTCAAGAGATAAGTTATGAGAATCAAGTACTGGGAAATGGTATGGGGGCTGACAGGGACTGGAGAACATACAAAGCAAAATAAAGTAGCAACTGCAAGAGTACAGTGCATTATAAAAATATGATGCAGGAAAAGGGGGCATTTAAAATACTGAGCATGTGGGGAAGGTATACAGGACTGGTAGAGATACCAATTAGGGCAGCCATGGGTTGTGGTCGAGACTCCTATATTTCTTTCCAGCCACTACGATGGCCACTGCAATCCAAAGGAACCCCTGAAACAAGGTTTGCCTAGCATTATTTTTACAACAATTGTTGGATGGAAGAGCTTTGCAGCCACCATGATGCTGCTGAAATGGGTCCTTTGCAAACCTTGTTATTTTGCAACCCGTATGATTCCACCAAAAAATGACACTACTGAGGGTTGGAGGGAGAAACAGAGAAACATAATATTTGACAGCAGATAAGGACTGCTTGACTCACCCAGTCTGCTGATTTATCCCCACCTACATTATTACTGCAGACCGTACTTGATTTACAGCTCTTTCTCCCACCCCCCTTTCTTTCCACTGTGATCCTCTTGTGCCTATCCCATGCATTCTAGAACTTCACCACTGTTTTTACCCCCACCACCTCGACCTTAAGGCTGTTCCAGTTCTGTGAAGTACAGTACTTCCTCACATCTCTCCTGAATCTACCCCCTCCAGCTTCATAGCATCTCTCCTTGTTCTTGAGCACCTTTTTTTTCTGAAAAATGCTTCCCTCCTGTACTTTATTTACCCCATGAGGTATTTAAAGGCCTCTGCCATATCCCCCCCCTCCTCTCTTCCAGAATGTACATGCTGAGGTCCTTATCTCTCCTCATAGGGCTTTTGATGCAGGCCATGCACGATTTTAGTTGCCCTCGTCTAGACCGCCTTCACTTTGTCTATGTCCTTCCAGGGATGTGATCTCCAGAACTGGACACAGTACTCAGGTAGGGTCTTATCAACAATATATACAAAGGCAACACTCTGCTGGTGAGACCTCTCCCAATGCACCTCAGCAACACACTAGTCCTCCTGACTGCCTCGTCACACTGCCTGGCCACCTTTTGGTCATCAGGTATGATTACCCCAGGTCACTTTCCTGCTAGGTAGTCATCAATACCACTCCACCCATTTTGTACTATGTCCCTGGGTTTCTGTGCCTTAGGTCGTTATTTTGTACTTTTCATTGGAACCCAATTGCCATACCCTTTACAACTCCTTTAGTTTTCTCAAGTCTCTGCTCATCCTTTCTACCTCCCTGGAATGCCGCCCTGTTGCAGATGTTGGTATCATCTGCCAAAGGCAGAACTTTCCTTCCAGCTCCTCTGCAATGTCACTTATAAAGATATTAAAGGGAACCAGTCCCACCCCTGATCCCCGAGGCATCCTGATGGTCAACCTCCCTTCCTCAGAGTGAACTCTGTTTACCACCATCTTTTGTTGCCTGTCCTCTAACCAATTTCTTATCTGGTATACCACCTTTGGACCCACTCCTAAGCTACTTAGCTTGCTTTCTAGTCTCCTATGTTGAACAGTGTTGAAAGCTTTACTGAAATCTAGGTAGGCTGTGCCCACTGTTCCACCTGGATCTAATTCCTTTGTCACCCAGTCAAAGAAATCTATCAGACTCCTGGACATTACCTCCCCCCTGTGAATCCATGCTGTCTCAGGTCCTGTAACCCACTAGATTCAAGATATTCCACAATACTTTCTTTCAGCTGTGATTCCATTAAATTTCCCACTACTGATGTCAGGCTGACTGGCCTATGATTGCCAGCTTTCTCCCTGCAACCACGTTTGTGTAGTGGGAGTACAACCGCCCTCCTCCAGGCCTCTGGAACTACTTGTGTTTTCAGTGAGCTGTTAAACAGGACTGTCAGAGGTGCAGCCGGTACCTGCCTGAGTTCCCTCAATACCCCTGGATGTACCCCATCACACTCCATTGCTTTGCCCACCTTGAGATTCGTGAGTTCCTTCAGGATTCTTTCCTCCAAAATGGATCAGTGTCCACCTCCCTCCCTCCAAAGCTTATGTTACTTTTTGTGGCCCCTCCCCTTCTCCTTCCTCTGTGAATACTGAACAAAAGTATTTGTTCAGGATGCCTGCCTTTTTCTGGTCCCCCTCCACACAGTCTCCCCTTCCCTTTTTAACCTTACAATCTCACCCCGATCTTCCTGTTTTCACTTACCAGTACATACCTAAAAACTGTCTTAACCCCTTTTGTTACCTCCTGTGCTGTTCGCTCTTCACTTTGCATCTTTGCACTCCTTACTGCTTTTCCTGTGTCCCTCTGTTTCCCCTGATATACCTTCCTATCTTCCTCCCTTTGCATTTCCTTATACCTTCTGAATGTTACCCTTTTAATCAATCAATCAATCAATCAAAATCTTTATTTATTCAGGGAACATCATTGAGCATAGCTCATTTACAAGATGGACCTGATTGGTCAGAAACAACATAATGGGTATAAATTCACATATATACAAATACAGATTGAGTACAATAACAAAGACTTTAAAGTGAACAGATACAATAATATACACATATATACAAGGCGGTCAACCAGTAATATTGGGCACCAAAGCAAAAGGAGAAAAAAAGGTAAGGTACTGGGATTTAGGAGAAAAATTGTAATGATGTTAATGGATGAATGCCTAAACAGATAAGGAGGGGAATCTAATGGGGCAGGGGTGAAAAGGGTCTGAAGGGACTAGGACTTGTGGAAGCAGTTGCATATCTCTGGGAAAAGACTTAGGTACAGCTTTTGAAGGAGGCTATAGGAATGAAAGTGTTCAGCTTCAGGGTCTTTACGAGAGAATTCCAGATGAGTGCTAGAAAGTAGTTGATTGCAGCCCTTCCATGCCGGTACTGGCCTTTGGTAAATTCAGTGTGATGAGGCTATTGCTTCTAGGGCATATGGCCTTGGAGTAACAAGAGAAGCAATCTGAGATGTAGGATGGTAGTTTATTTGTCAGAGCTTTGTAGATCCATAGAGCAGCATTTTTGTTCCTTCTGTGATGTAGGGATGTCCAGCCAACTGCAGCATAGAGAGAACAGTGGTGGGTGCTGAAAGGAAGGTCAGTGATGAATCTTAGAGCTCTATGGTACAAGGTATCCAGTTTATTTAAGTAGGACAGGGAGCAGTGGCCATATAGGAAGTCTGCATAGTCGAGGAGGGATAGAAATGAAGCCTGGATTAGTCTCTGCTTAGATTCTCTGTTTAGAAAATGTTTGATCCTGAAGAAAAGTCCAAGTCTTTGTCTGAGTTTTTTCAGGAGCTCTTCAATATGCTGGGTGAAATCAAGCCTGTTATCAATCCAAACCCCCAGATATTTGAATTTGTCTACATACTCAAGGCTCTCTCCAAGGATGGTAGAAAGTTGGAGAAAGAATGTTGCGTGAGAGAGTGGTAGAAAAGTATTGGTGGAGAGGAACATAGCTTTAGTCTTCTTGGCATTTAATAGAAGCTTCTTTTCAAGTAATTTGTGTTGCAGCAGGAAAAATTCAGATTGTAGTAGATCATATGCCTTTGTTGGTGATGGATTGCTTAGATAAAGGACAGTATCATCTGCAAAAGGTGAACATTAGATTTTGTGAGGCTTGAATCAATGTTGTTGATGTAGATGGCAAAGAGGATAGGCCCAGGATGGAACCTTGAGGAACTCCTCTTAAGAGTGGTTTTGAGGAAGAAAGGTTGCCTTCACTTTTACCTGCTGTATTCTACCAGAGGGTAGCATCTGAACCATTTAAGAGAGATTGGGTCAAAGCCTAGGGAATGCAGTGAGGAGATTAGTAGATCATGATCCACAGTATCGAGGCTTTACTTAAGTCCAGAAATACAGCACAGATATTATTTTTTTATTTAATTCAGACTGCCAGTCATTTGTAACTTTTGCTAAGGCAGAAATGGTGCTGTGCATGGCTCTAAACCAGATTGAGCAGGATTAAGGAGGTTGTTAGCATTGAGGTAGTCATTTAGTTGGATGCTTACCAGTTTTCTAACATTTTGGACAGCACTGGTAAGATGGAAATAGGCCTATAGTTGTTGAGATCCATGAGGTCCCTGCTTTAGGAGGAAACACTTGTGTTGTCTTCCACAAAGAAGGAATAGAACCAGTAGATAAGGACAAGTTGAAGAGGTGAGCTAGGGGGGCTGCAATGGCATGCAATGCAATTTTAGAAAGAAGGGTCCAGAGAGTCTGCACCAAGCGCTTTTAGTGGTATCCAGATGGAGCAGTAGGTCTTCTACTTGTTTTAATAATATTGGCTTGAAAGAAAATGTAGAGGTAGCCTTCTGAACTTCAGTAGAATGGAGGTAAGTTGTGAGCAGTGAGATTTGCTGGAGAGGAGTCAAAAGCTAGGCCTGCTGTAGTAAAGTGATTGTTGAAAGCATCTAAAATCTCATACTTGTCAGTGGTAACCACATTATTGAGGTTCACTAGGGATGGTAAAGAGGTCTAGAGTCTTGCCCTAGGATTCCCTTGATAGTGCCCCAGAATCTGGCTGGGTTATGGTAGGAGGCATCCAGCTCTGCTGTATAGAAGGCAGCCTTGGCATCTCTCACTTTTTTTGTGTAGCTGTTTCTGGCTTTTCTGAATTGTAACCAGTCGTTTGGAACTTTGGTCTTCCTTGCCCTTTTCCAGAGCTTGTCTCTAGCAAGCAGTGCAGATTTAAGGTCAGCAGAGAACCAGGGACAAGATTTGTGTTTTATTCTGACACTGGTGACTGGTGCATGTGCATTGAGGGCCCCTAAGATTATATCATTTAGCACCTGCAGTGTTAATTTCACAGAAGCTGTGAGGTAGAATTCTTGCCAGCGTTTAGAGTGACACAGATCTTGGAGATATTCTGCAATATTAAAGTTCTTTTTTGACCTTCTTGGGAGGAATTTTGTAGGGTTAGATGGCTTGACTGAAGATCTTATACCAGCTATGAGGCAGTGATCACTTATATCACTGAATAGCACTCCAGCGTGTGAATACAGATGGGGCTTATTAACCAACATAACATCAAGTAAGGTGCTATTACTTTTGTTTTTTGGGTTAATCCTTGTCGGTTCGTTTATTAGTTGAGTGAAACCATGTGAGTCACAGAAAGATACTAGGGGTGAAACATTGGATAGCCAGTTAAAGTTCAGATCGCCTAGAATAATGGTATCCTCAGGACCCAGTTTAGTTATATTCCCCAGATGGGTAAGGAGTTTAAGGCTGGCAGAGGGGGGCCTGTAGCAGCCAACCAGTTGAAAAGCTGTCATGTTGGGAAGGGATATTTTAAGGGATAGGCATTCGAATTCTTTAGGCTGAGATGAAATATTAAGGCAAGAAGCAGAGATATTTGACTTAACATAAATGGCCACCCCACCACCCCTGGATGGACGGTCTGATCTGAATAGCTGGTAATGAGGTAGACTTATTTCCCTGTCATTTGTTGCTGGTTTAAGCCATGTCTCAGAGATTACTAGAAAGTCTGGCAGGGTGTGGGCAACCCAGGCCTGTATTAGTGAGAACTTTTTTAAAAGGCTGCATACATTGATGTGGAGAAAACTTAGGCCTTTCATGGAGACTAGATCTGCTGGTGAGGCGAAGCCTTCTGGGGGTCCAGGATTGATTTCAACAGTGTCAGCACAGATAAGCAGAAAGAATATTAGTTTAGTGAGTGCTTCAAGTGATAGGAGGAAGGAACAGACAGAGGGCTTCCTCTTTTTACTCAGGGTCCAGTATTCAGAGAATGCTGGGCCTGTCTTATGGCTTGATATTTTGTCATGAAGTACCAGCTTAATGGACAGAAATAGGGGGGCACTGAAGGGCCAAGAATGGAGCATGGGGTATAGGAAGTACAAAACTGGTTGTGAGCCTTTTGTGGGATACCCCAAGGGTTTTAGTACAGCAGCGGTAAGGTATAATTGAGGACATGAAGGACATCCACTAGGGTTGCATGAGGGAGGCCAGACTGACTAGCCGCCTTAATCACTAGGTCATGGGCTGGTCGGCATCATCATCAAAGGTGTGACATAGGCGAGAGGCAGAGGAGCAATAACAGAACAACAACATGGTGTTTGGTAGCTAGGGTTAGAGTACTAGAGGCAGTAGGAGGAGTGATGCTAGGTTGTTGGCTAGGAGGTGAACTAAGGGAGATATGAGATTTGGCGGGAAGGTGTGTATAAAAGAAACACCCAGGAGGGGGAGGAGGGCGGAAAACTTTGCGGCTTTTCCCGCATCTTGCTGGCTGTCTTCCCGGCCTCCTGGTTCTTTTCGCTCCTCGCGCCGCCCGCCTCGCTGAGTGCGGCTCGGAGCCCCTGCGCTTGCTGGGTGCTCGAGGGCAGGGTCGGCTAAAGTGGAGGAGACAGAGAGGACAATCAGGAAAGCAAGTTGCAGTAATCAAATGATTCTGCAACTAGGTGCTAAAAATTTTGCACAACAAAAGACTGGGGCGGGGCCGGCCTTAGCGTCTGGCTCAACAGAAATCCCACCAAAGGACTGTATCACTTAGGCATTTACAAGAAAAACAACATATAACCTAGACTTTTAAACAATTTTGTAAAACAGCTCTTTTGGGCAAAATTCAAGTAAAACCCACTAATCCTGGTCAGTTTTCAGAAGTGCAAGCTAGAGCAGAAGTCAATGGAGAAAGAAGACCAATCGGAAGCAAGGCTGAGGTAGCGCTCGCCTCCCGATTGGTCGCGGTTCCCGTACCTTGCTGGCTGTCTCTCCCGGCCTCCTGGTTCTTTTTTCGGCCTCGTGGTCACCGCCCGCCCGCTGGCAGCTCAGAGCCCCTGCGCTTGCTGGGTGCTTGAGGGCAGGGTCGGCTTGCTGGCTGTCTCTCCCGGCCTCCTGGTTCTATTTTCGGCCTCGCGGTCGCCGCCCACCCACTGGCGGCTCGGAGCCCCTGCACTTGCTGGGTGCTCGATGGCAGGGTCGGCTTGCTGGCTGTCTCTCCCGGCCTCCTGGTTCTTTTTTCGGCCTCGCGGTCTCCGCCCGCCCGCTGGCGGCTCGGAGCCCCTGAGCTTGCTGGGTGCTCGAGGGCAGGGTCGGCTTTTAGCATTTACCTTTTCAGTCACTTCTTTCGAGAACCATAGCAGTTTCTTTTCCACTTGCTTTTGCTCACTTGTTTGACACAGAAGTTTGTTACCTTTACAATGCACTCTTTAGCTTCACCCATTGTTCCTCCACCCCCCAGGCTATCCCTCCCACCAGGTCATCCACAAGGCCTTCACCCATCTTTATTAAATCTGTCCTCCTGATGTCCAGGACCCTCACCCTTGTATGGTTTGATTCTAAAGCTGTTCTTACACTGAACTACACCATACAGTGATCACTGGTCCCCAGGTGGCCTCCCACCTTAACATCTGCAACACTATCCCTGTTAGTTAGTACCAGGTCCAGTATTGCCCCATCATGAGTGGGTTCATGGACTAGTTGCCTGAGGAATGCCCACTGCAGAGAATCCAGGATGTCCCTGCTTCTAGATGAAGCCACTGGTGGTAGACTCCAGTTTACACCCAGTAGGTGGAAGTCCCCCACCAGCAGCATCTCCCCCTTTTTTGCCATATTGCCAATGGCCACAAAACATTATCTAATTCCTCCCCTCTACTGAAGTCTGTAGATCACAGTGTGACTGGTGGCTCCATTCCTCATCTCCATGGTGACACACAGCAATTTGTTTACCCCTGTATTCCCATTGCTTTTATGCTTTTCTTCACATAAAGCACCATACCCCTTCCTTTCCTTCCCACCCAGTCCTTCCTGAATAGAGTACTGCCTAGTATGATCATGTCCCAGTCATGGTTTTCGGTGCACCATGACTCGGAAATGGCACACTATCAAGGTTGGCCAGTGCCACAATTGCTACTAGGTCCAGAATCTTATTTCCTAGACTTCTTAGCATTTGCACACTTGGCCTTCCAGATTTTATTTCCACTCTGCTTGTTGTTCCTCTTTTTTTCCTTTTTGCCCTCCCTCCTTTCTCCCTCCATTTTTAATGTTCCCCTTCCCATCTCCCTTTGTCTCTACTACCATGCTTCCTTTATTAATTTGCACCTGGGGATTCCTTCTCCCTCAGGTTCTCCTTCCTGTCTATTTCAGCCTGTGGGGGGGAGCAGTTTCTGCCTCCCCAATTCCTTCCACCACCACTCTCAGCTAGTTTAAATGTTCATCAAAGTAACATTTAAACCATCCTCCAAGACTATGGTTCACCTACTGGATGGATGCTGGCTATCACCCCTGTATAGGCCCTTATCCTCCCATGTTGGTCCCCAGGCCTCAATGTACTGTAGTTGAACCTCTACTCTCTGCATCATTTCTTTAATCATAAGCTGGAGCTCCTGGTGAGGTCCTCTCCTCCCTGCTGTAGACAGGCAGCACCTCAGCAAAAGCCGATGGTGAGCTACCTGTCTATGACCACTCACCAGCTCATAAACAACCCCCCCACTATCCCAGCCCCATTCCTACCCATGTCATTAGTCCCTAGGCAGAAAAATGGATAGTTGCAGGTGTGATAATAGAATTCATAGAGCATGGACTTGAAGAAGGGGGAGGAGAAGAGGAGCAAAAGAGAAGGGGGGTGTTCCATATAAGTGGGAAAAGAATGCACATTGACCAGCACATGTCTTGAAAGAGGGAAGAAGAAGTACAAGACTCTGAAGTCCTGATTTAGGAAGTAGAGTGAATAGCAAGAGAGAGAGAAGAGTGGAGAGATAACAGGGAGGAGCTGAATCAAAATGTAGAAAGGAAAGTGGCACAGTAGGAATAACACCTGATGTCAAGTGAGGGAAGTTAGATTACACAGAAGAGAGAGTAGTGGTGACTATGGAGGGAACTATTAGGCAAAACAGCAGAAAGAGTTGAAAAGGGGATCCAACCTGGCTAAGGCAGTTTTGGGGCAGTATTGTGAACTACATCTGTGAAGTCAAACACTAAGAAGACAATTTTAAAGCTACAGTATATCATGATGGACCAGGATGTGTAAGCAAGATTTGTTGTTATACAGAGCACCAAGCTTAGAGAACGTTTAGTGGATGATGTTGTGACTAAAGAAGTCTGGATGTTACACCATCCAAACATCAAGGTACTTGAAAGATGGAACCACTTTAAGGGAGAGCCATCCAGAGTCTCGAAGACTGGGATAGACTCGAGCCTGTTGGTCTGCTCATTACCAAATGTTACTGAGATCATTTTATCTGAACTGAGAGATAGTTGGTTGGAACATTACTAATGTTGGATGTTGCAAAGTGTACTGAAGCAGATGCAAACTCTATGGTCAAGGAACCATAATCAAAAAGAACAGTGTCATCTGCATACTGTGGATATATACAAGAATACACAGCCCAAGGATAGGTCATTTAGGATGATCAAGAACAGGACAGGTCCCAAGATATAGCTCTGGGGGACACCTGATATGATAAGGAGGGGGGGTTGAGAGTCAACTATGAGGGTCACCTGGTGCCAGTCAGACAAGAGTGGAACCAACTAACAGAGGTTAAAAAGACCAGCCCCTGTGAGTTTATTCAGCAGACGTTGGTAGGGCACATTGTCAAATGCCTTGGTGAGGTTGACAAAGATAGCAAAGGTATGTTGGCCCTGATACATTGACAAGTCAATAAACCACAGGAGTAAGAAGACAGTGAAATGGGATTTATGGAAGCCAGACCAGAAAGGGGAGAAAGCAGAAAGAGAAAAGATAGGCAAAAAGTTAAGAGGGGCCAGTTTCTGTTGTAATTTTACAAGACAGAACTGATGAGAGACTGGTCAAGAATTCTCTGGGATGTAAGGGGTATCCCTTTGTGAAGACAGAGAATGTTGGTACTATTCCATGCCTTATGGCCTTTACTAGTTGAGAGATTGAAGAAGAAAGAAACAGGGAAACAACAGCAGAAGGAGAGAGGCAGAAGAGCTTGGAGTCAAGACCTTAAGTACTAAATTCTTTTGATGGGTTGCGTAACAACAAGGCCGTAAGGAAGCTAGGTAAGAGAGAAGGTAAAGGAGGAATGAGGAGAAGAAGAGATGTTAGGGAGCAGAATGGTGAGAAGAGGGTAGGAGGAGGCAGGGATAGAAAGGGCTCAGCGGTAAGAGGGCACAAAAGGTAAAGATATCAATTAAAGTGGAGCTAAGGTCAGCTAGATCAGAAAGAAGAGCATTCATCCGCTTGAGGACTGAGGTACAGTGGTGCACACTGATAGGTTTCCTCATATCTAGGCATGTCCATATCTAGGTATTGAGTGAAGAACCATTGAAAATCGTCAAGGCCAGTCTTTTGCATGTTCCTGTCTTCTTTCAATATGCCAGCTGACCACTAGAGCCCACAGGCTAAAAATATGAGGAGGCACACACATTTGCAATGCTGTTACTGTGTAATGCCACCTGCTAATTCTTAAACAATACCCTGCAGACAACAATGTATATTTACACTACAGCATTTAAAAACGGTGACACCAAGCATTACAATTTATTTTGACTGAAGACATTGTGACAGTTGTATTCGGATATCATTAGTCATGATGGAACCTGATGCTGGGTGCCAATGTAATTAAATGGGGAAATAAAAAAAAAAGTGGATACCCTTCCAAAACTTGGATGGACAGTTACGTTTATTCTGGAAGTTGGAAGCAAAATAGTTAGCTTTGGCTTCTCTAATAGCCTTGGTATTGGCATTGTAAAGGTGCTTGTACCACAGCAAAGCCCTAGAGGAACCAGAGGCCTTGTGCTGGTATCAAGTAGAATCCAAGCTTTTAAGCAGGGGATGAGTTCTGCAGTGGTCCAGGCAAGATGGATGCCTCTCATATGTGACTACTGAAAGAGAGCATGTTTAGCCAAGACTGACAACAATTTGGAGTTGAAGTAAGAAAGTAAAGGCCTCATTCATACCAGTAAACATTGACATAGGAGATGAGTTAATGAGATATGTCATTCAACATGGAATCCAGGTTAAAAGACCCAAATGATTGTCACCAGATGACATTGGGGCAGGGCTGTTTGGTAGTATGATCTTTTTTTTTTTGTCAACTCGCTTTGTACTCCTTATGCTGGGGCCTTGGACTCTCTCCAGTGGGGCATCCAACGGACGGTATCCTGCCTGCCTGAAATCCCCAGCCTTACCTGCTGGCAGGGAGGGGACTCTGCTCTGCTCCTCCCGGACCACCCCCCCCCCCCCAAGATCTTAGCCCCCTGTGAGGGGCCTCCAACTCCAACTAGGTAACCTTTCTGAAAAATCTAGTGGGCGGATCAGGCCTTGAGAGGACGCTCCAGAGCAGACTGAAAGATACGCGTTGGATGACATGGTCTGCCACTCAACCCACCTTCGCTTTCCGAGGCCTCAGGTTTTTTTGCTTGTTCTCCCCTCCCAATGGCTCGGACATGCAATGTGTTCAGTGCAGGCATGCTTGCTTCTGAGCACGTCCACAGGATCGCAGCCGTAGCTAATCCCGTGGCTGTGAGACCCTCAGGCTGCTGTGCCCCCAGTCACCACCAGGAGCCACCATTGCCTGGAATCTGGTTCCCCGTCCCTCCCAGGACAGGAAAGCCATCCTCTGGATGCTCAATCCTGCCCTCCCCGCTGACCCCTGGTGGCCTGAGATTGCTCCAAACCCTGGGTCGCCAGCATGGTATGAGGTGGTGTCCAGCACCTCAACCCTCAACACCACCGGCCAGCCAGAGTATACTTTTATGTGCACAGTAGACCATTCTGTGATGACTAATTACATTAGGGAGGGTCATGTAGTGTTTAAGCCTTGACAACTTTATGGGAATAGGGCGAGAACCCAGTACATGACGGAATGGCTGGAAGATGAATGGTTGATGTAAGTTCAGAAAGTAGCTAAGTGTGATGGTGGGACTGAATGTGTTGTGTGAGTGTTTTCAGGAGATGAAAAGCCAAATGGTGTTGAAGTCACCCAGAACTAGGAGTTTTCCATCAGAAGCAAAAGCAGGGAAGGAGAAAAGGTCAGCTAACATTTCAGCCTTGGTACCAGGGCAGCAGTATACACCACCTATAAATAACGGAAGAGAGGAGGAAAAGGACATTTTACACTGGATCACTGGATGAGTTTGTGTGAGGAGGGAACATGTATTATGTCACAGCTGAAGCTGAGGGTGACATACACAGTAGTGATGCAGCCATGCTTACTGTGGTCCAGCCTGCGGACTGCTTAGTCAGCCAACGTAACATCCCATCACTAAACCTAGCTGACAGTCGAGCCTTAGTCATGACTAGGATGCCTGTCTGATATTGTAGGATTTGAAGCCTATGCAGGTCTAACTTAGGGACAAGGTTCTGAGCATTCAACTGAAAAGCATTCAAATCCATGGGAGAGGAGCAGCGGATGAATGGGCTGGGAGGGGCTGAACATCCTGAAGAAAAATGGTGACAATGAGTAAGAGGAAGCACAGATTCAAACAGTGAGGAGGAAGAGCTGATGGAGGTAATAAAAGGTCAGGACTGGGGGACAGCCCTCCAGAAAGGTTCAAAGTAAAGTAAAGGGGCAAGAAGGAGGCAGCTGCTGGTAGTGCAGGTGTTAGAGGAGGAGGCTGGAAGGAGGATGAAAGAAAGGAGGGTAAGAGATGGCTAGATGGGGACTAGGGAGAAGGGTGAAAGGAAGAAGTGGGAGAGAAGAGCAGAGGAGGAGAAGGGAGAGGAGAGGAGAGGAGGAGAGGAGAGGAGAGGAGAGGAGGAGAGGAGAGGAGAGGAGGCGGCACTTAACAGGAGGAGGTACAATATTTATTTATTTATTTAATGTTTTATTTATTTAAAAGTTGGTAACGGAGATGGCACACTGAGATGGGACTCATTTCCAAGTGCGACCAGGGATGGGAGACAGTACAGTGGAATAAGCATTAAAATAACCAGAACAATAAAATAATACAGTACAGAGTTCAAAACAGTGGATACATAATTGAGGAATAATTACAGTAGCAGCAAAGGAAAAAAAGAAGGGTTAAAAGTGTACAACACCACTCATATTTTACATTGTAAACACAACATAAGGTGTAATGAAAGGATAATGCAAACACTCCATACAGGCTCCCATGTAAACATTCCCTGCTATTGCCCATATACTGGGGGCCACCATGCTGGGGACCGTTTGAATAGGACTTGATTTTATAAGGGCTGAAACCACATTCCTCCTCTATGGTGCCTCTGCCCAACCGACTTGGGAAAGCACAATCCAAAGAAGTCAAAGTGCCCATGCTGGTTGATGGTGTGCTACTGCCACAAGCCTTCACTCCTCAGAAACCCCACAATGGTGGCAACAACCACAAAAGGTTGCAATAAGGCAGTAACTAAGTTTGAAAATTCACCTCTGTATGGAGGAGGTGGAAGTCCCTCATCCATGATGGTTTGTCAGCTCAAAGGTGAGGAAAGGGGAAATAACCATCCCAGAGAGGTAAAATAATCTATTCTGTGTGGTGGTGCTGCTTACACAAGACCACACACTTCAGCAATCCCATGACTGTGGCAACAGTCATGGAAAGCTCCTGGAAAGCAACCAATTAAAGTTGAAAACCCCTTCTGTATATGGGGTGCAAGTTCCTCCTCCTCCTTGATTGTCCCTGAGCCCAGTTGGCTGTGAGGGACATACAAGACCCAGTGGAATTATGGCATGCATGCCTATCAGTGGTAGGGAAGGGGATCTGTCACATAAGCCTGCACTCATCAATAGCCTAACTGTGGGGCAACAGCCACTGAGCCCTCCTGGGAAAGGAATTAAACTTTGAAAATACCCCCTGTATAGGGGCAGAATTCATACCTGGATATCTCTTCCAGCTGATTGACTGAGAAATTATGCTTATTGAAGAGGCCATACTCTCTCTCCTCCCCCTCTCTTTGGTTGTTAGTGGGTGAAGGGTGTTGTTCACAAGCCCACATCCTGCAATGACCAATGATGGGGCTAAAATCCATGGAGGTGGCCTTCTGACTGTTGAACATAGCAGCTAAGTAGTTGTTATTTGTTTAAATATATTTTAACAAGATAGCACATTAAGCCTGTATGATTGCTTATAATAGAGCCCTGCTGCAGATGGCTAACAGTTGCACAAACAATTGGTACATCATTACAAATTACAGTAAATATTGATACATATTGCACAAAAACACATTTACACAAGTGTTTCATATTTCCAGGTTTAAACATACATGTTCTCTGTTTCAAAGTGTTTAGTGTCCATTCTTTTAACAGTAGAAAGGCTGGCAGCTGTTCTAACATGGAGGGAGTGTGTTATAAAGCACAGGGCCTGCATACAGAAATGATACTTTCCATAATTACTGTACAGTAGTTCTAACTTTAGGCATGTGCAGATTGCCATTTATGCAACTTCTTGTTTCTCCAGAGTGGATACTCAGTGGGGGGGGGTTGGAATTTTTCTGTCAAGTAATCGGGGGCTAAAACATTCAGACCACACTGCGTCATATTATATCATACAATGGCAAGAAGAAATCCTGGGCTTTGATTGGTTAGTGTGTGGCTAGACCCATGATGTTATCCCAGTACAACATCACAGATCTAGTTCCAACACACACATGACCGCATCAAACATTTAAAAAATCACTCCACTGGCCAAGTTGCCCACGCTTGCCATGGCAGAAGTGAAGTTTGTCAGCATTTCATTATTTTTTTAGTGAAACCCCTCCCTTCCCCAGCTCACAAATTTACTAAACCCCCCAACAAATGCCTTAAGATAACCCATCACCACCAAAACCCTACACCATTATTCCTATGATCTCTTAAACAAGGAAATATGAAGAAGAATGTCAAATGAAGCCATCAGTGTGATTAGCTTCACTGCTGGCAGTCAGCACTCTGCCCATAATACTTCATAATACCTCCCTCCCTCCCACTATGTAACAGTGTGTCCCCACCACAGAGAAAACACAAATTCTTTTTTTTAATTACATTTCACAGCAAACTGTGTTCAGTGTCCCTGTAAAATCATTTTAATCCTCAATTAAGCCAAACTGCTGCTCTGAGTGGCTTCATGGCAGTTCTGTGTCATAATAGCGATCACAAAACAGCGATCACTATTACGAGTGTATATCACTGAAAAGCAAATCGGCAATACAGACTTCAAGGCAACCTGACCCGCATCCCCTTGCAGGGTGTTTTGCCCCCAAACCCCCCTGAATTAGGATTCTCAACTCCACGGGACTGCATGTCAGGGAGGGGGCAAAATCCAGATGTTGGCAAAATATAAGTGCCACAGCTTGCGGCTGCAGCAAAATGTACATGCTCCTGGTCCCGAACCCAGTACCTGTTATGCCAGAGCTAGCCACCCACACCACCCCGCCATATGGCTAGCTCAGTGGCAGCAGGTACACCAGTGCCTGAAAACCCTGTACCTGTTCCTCCCCTTCCCCTGGCTATTCCCCCCTTCCATTCACCCTTCCCCATGGTCACTATCCCATACCCTCACTATTCTGCAAGGTAGCCCAGAATAATAGTGCCCAAAATGAGTCACTATTTTTGTAGTCACTCATTTTGGATTACTGTTATCACGTGATACCCTTCATGGTGACCACACACATTGCTGATGAAGGCTTAACCACTCCAACTCTGCTGCCAATATAAGCAAACACACACCCATCGCAAATTAGGCATCCTTCACATGTCCACTCCCTCGTCCAACAGCATGCCTACTTTTTAATAGCAGACCAGTGCAATGTACCACTCACAGGCTCCACTTCACATGTCCACTCCTCAGTCTAACAGCACATCTGCTTTTAAAGCAGACCACATGCCACATGCTGCTCACAGGGGCTGCTTTTACAGTGCACACTCACAGCAGGACCAGTGAAATACCGTAAGTCTATGTTCCACTGGACATTACCCACATATTGTTCATTCAGCTGTCAGGTCCTCGATTGTCTCCCTTTCTCAGGATGACGATGTAATCCTGTCCCAGTGTAGGCAGTGGAGCTGGGTGAATTTAACTCGAAGGGTTGCTTAGCTAGCTGCCTCACAAACTTTTGAGGGATGACAGGGCTCTCTTTAAAAGACACAGAGCTGAGAGAGGAAAGATGACACAGGGGAGAGGGCAAGGAATATAGCAAGCAGCACCACCTACTGGACAAAACTATGTAGCAGTACTACTTTTTTCTGTATACATACACTTTGACAATTCAGTTAAAATGAACTTTTACCGGCCCGGTGGTGTTCAATGCTGAGGCGTGGACAGCACACTTTGCACTATGCCAGTGACCCAGGTTGAAACTGACCCAGGCTGTCAGGGGTCAGATGGGGAGAGGAGGACTGACTGTCCCAATGGATGCTCTCCTCCTCAAGGGTAGGTTACCAGCAGTGGCATCATGCCCATAGGGCCAGGGGGCATGTCCCCCAGATATTGTAGTGCAGGCTATTAAAAAATATTTTTATTTTATTTTTTATTTTCAGAGGGCCAAACAAAACTGTTTTTCAAAGTCTTTTTGGTGGGGGTGGGGTTCCAAATTGATTGGTGTGTGGTGAGACTGACAGCCACTGGCGGTTGAAAACAAAATGTACTTGCTCCCACTGGGCTGGCGACTGGCTCCGGGGCTGAGCTGAACACCTGTAAAACAGAGAGACAGATGCACAACAGTTGATTGGTGGTAACTGACAGCCAGCAGCCAATCACAGCCGAGTTGCGAAGAAATAGCTCACACGGCAAACTGGTTCGTTCATCATCATTGACGTAGCTCATTTGAGTGCCATTCTCGGAGCTGACAGTCGGTCACTCCATTAACATTATTGTATTGTGAATCGCGGTGCTTAGGTGCAGAGGCAGGAATCGCAGGGCTTCAGAGTGAAGCAGTGATCTGAGTGAACCAGGTGAGAGAGAGAGAGGGAAGGGACAGGACAAACAAGGCCAAGGTGGTGGTGGTAGTAGCTCCAGCCCAGACCTTATAAGGTAGGCTTCCTTCATTAGTAGAAGTCTTTCTCCTTGAGTTCTGTGCCCACTACATACCCAGCTACTTCATACTTATTTATTTATCATGTAATAAGAACACTGGGAATCTGGATTGGTTCTTTAATCAAAAAAGCTGGACGTGTCCCAGTAAAGACTCTTCTCCTTTCTCTGCATAGAAATCCATTTAATAAATACTGGGGACTGTACAAGTGGGGTCGTGACTAGTCGATGGTAAGTAGTGACCAGTACTGGTGGAGCATATCAAAATGTTGGGGGGGCTCAACATCACGACTCAGAACTGTATAGACAATGGGATGGTAAAGTGCCGTGCCGCACCTCTGCCCAGGACACAAGAAAAATTTGTTGTCTGAATTCTCCAGTATAAAAAAGTTTAAAGGCTGGTTTCCTTTTGTCCTCGATGACTGTGTACACCAGCATCATTCTCTTAATACTGCTCCACTGATTGAATTTTTTGGGGGAAGGAGGGTTGTTAAAAGGCATTGATCGACAACCTAACTAACAAAGTAAGAGGTCTGCCAACCCCTTGGCTCCTCCACCTTTGGCAGTGAATGGGAAATGCCACGATTTTCCAACCGGGAAGTTTTGTTAACATAACATTATGCATTCTCTCCATTAAAAAGGGTATTCAGTGTACATTAAGAGCTCATTCTTATCAGCAGAAGTCTATAACTGTGAAAAGGACCTCAGTAATTATTTGTTTTTTATGCATGGCTTCCTTTTGGCACTGCAGCAAAGTACAATCTCTTTACTAAACTGTAGTCCTGCACATTTAGCACAGATTGGGAGAAGCTCTTTTCAAAGATAGGCCCCAATTAGTGCTTAAATTTGGAAATGTTTAGGAGGGATACATGTCAGATTTGTAGAAGGGGGAACAGACTGCCATCACTGGCAGATGCAACTTTTCTGTAGAATTAAAGCAGCAGTATTTATGAGTAACCATATAGTTTTTTTCCCCATCAATGTTAGTCTGACAAAAACATCAAGCTACACACTTTTTCTTTTTGTTTCCTTTCATTCCTAAACCAAGATACAGGATTAAAGTTCCCAGTCTGGTGGTGCTGAGGCAGGCAGGGAGGCAGGCAGCAGTAAGTATCTCGCCATCTCTGCTCACCATCGAGATTCAAATCAAAATGTCTCCTAAGTGCATGCTTTCCCCTGTCAGATTGGCTGTCCTAAGGTGCTGAGGCTTGCTGGTACTTGCAGTAATCTTCTGATTCTGTCGGTACAGAGCTGGTCTGGTTGCACTGCAAGGTGCTTGCAGTAGCATTTATTATTTTTCTAAGGGAAATCAAGATCACTTTCATGTCCACACAGTCAAAATGATGCCTCACCCACCAGTCCTTACCCAGATACCTGCACTCCTACCCACCATGCAGAGTTACCGTCCCAGCCTCCAGTACTGTAGTACAGTTCCTGCTATCTGCCATGCCCTGGCTGTCAGCTGTCTGTACTAGCAAGGTACTGTATGTCATTACAGTTTCTCCTCTGCATTTTATGTCCAGCAAGCTCTTGCATTAAATGGTTTATCTCGCAGGGGCTTAGGGGTTAAATTGAATGCCTTGTTCCTGTCATTTAATCTTGGGTTTTTTTTGTTTTATCTACTGCAAATTCACTTGATCACTTCATATCTACTGTAATTGCATCAGTTTCAGCATCCTAGGGCCCCTTCCCATAGGTTGACTAGGAGCTCTATTTTACAGTACAGGTGGGTTTTATTTTGGCACAGTGTCCTTCACACAAAGTACACTTTAAAGCTTCTCAGTGGGGTCGGCTCCGGCCCCTGGTGGTTGGGGGGAGGCAGAACAGCTGGACTCATGGACACCTATATATGTTTTTTTTCTGTAGTGTTAGCTCTACACCAACTGGGGCAGAACATTTTTTTTCCCACCACAGACTGTGCCTTGGTGTCGAACCACCATGGAGTGTGGTTGAAAACAAACAGAAAATACTGTGAGTACAATCAGAACACAGCATTTGGGCACTTTGTAGGTTAAGGCAGCAGTATTCACTCAGGTCGCTAAAAACAAAAAGAAACAAGAAAAGAAAAATAATGATGATTGCAGAGGGAAAAACTAGGAATTATCCTCATTCAGGCCCATCTAGTGTGAGTGCGAACCCGGTAGGAACCAGTGACCAGTTAGGAGCGGTGGTGCCCAAGAATGCAGGCATCATTCTTCTGTATGGGGGGACCAGTGGGCAGCTAGGAGTGGTGGGGCCTGGAACTGCTGGCATCATGCTGCTGTGTGGGGGTCAGTGGGCAGTGGGAGTGGTGGGGTCCAAGAGTCCTAGCATCATGCTGCTCTGTGGGGGACCCTTGGGCAGCTGGGAGTGGTCGGGCCTGTGAGTCCTGGCATCATGTTGCTGTGTGCATGGGGGGGGGAACAGTGGCAGTCAGAAGTGTTAGGGACTCGAGAGTGTTGGCATTATGGTGCTGTTTGGAGAGACCAGTGGGGATGCTGGTAGGGTTACCACCTGTCCTGATTTTTGCAGGACAGTCCTGATTTGGGTAGCTGTGTCCTGCAAAAAAACATGAAAAATACTAAATGTCCTGATTTTATAGTAGAAAAAATATTTTCTAACTTTCCACTAAATGTTGCAGAAAACTACAATACCTAACTAAAACACCTTAAAAGATAAAAAGAACAGAAGCAACTAAGAAACTACTGCACTTAGCCTTAATTCTGATTATATAGAAAAAACAAGTCTGTTGCATCGGTTGAGGTTACGCACTGTCCTGCCAAAAATCATGTTTCAGTAAGAAATGTCCCACTTTGGGCTTCTTAAAAGGTGGTAACCCTAAATGCTGGGGCCTGAGAATGCTGGCATCATGGTGTTGTGTGGGGGACCAGTGGGCAGTTGGGAGTGGTGAGGCCTGAGAGTGCTGGCATCATGGTGTTGTGTGGGGGACCAGTGGGCAGTTGGGAGTGGTGAGGCCTGAGAGTGCTGGCATCATGGTGTTGTGTGGGGACCAGTGGGCAGTTAAGAGTGGTGAGGCCTGTTAGTGCTGGCATCATGGTGTTGTGTGGGGACCAGTGGGCAGTTGGGAGTGGTGAGGCCTGAGGTGCTGGCATCATGGTGTTGTGTGGGGACCAGTGGGCAGTTGGGAGTGGTGAGGCCTGAGTGCTGGCATCATGGTGTTGTGTGGGGGACCAGTGGGCAGTTGGGAGTGGTGAGGCCTGAGAGTGCTGGCATCATGGTGTTGTGTGGGGGACCAGTGGGCAGTTGGGAGTGGTGAGGCCTGAGAGTGCTGGCATCATGGTGTTGTGTGGGGGACCAGTGGGCAGTTGGGGTGGTGAGGCCTGAGGTGCTGGCATCATGGTGTTGTGTGGGGACCAGTGGGCAGTTGGGAGTGGTGAGGCCTGAGAGTGCTGGCATCATGGTGTTGTGTGGGGGACCAGTGGGCAGTTGGGAGTGGTGAGGCCTGAGAGTGCTGGCATCATGGTGTTGTGTGGGGGACCAGTGGGCAGTTGGGAGTGGTGAGGCCTGAGAGTGCTGGCATCATGGTGTTGTGTGGGGGACCAGTGGGCAGTTGGGAGTGGTGAGGCCTGAGGTGCTGGCATCATGGTGTTGTGTGGGGACCAGTGGGCAGTTGGGAGTGGTGAGGCCTGAGGTGCTGGCATCATGGTGTTGTGTGGGGACCAGTGGGCAGTTGGGAGTGGTGAGGCCTGAGGTGCTGGCATCATGGTGTTGTGTGGGGGACCAGTGGGCAGTTGGGAGTGGTGAGGCCTGAGGTGCTGGCATCATGGTGTTGTGTGGGGACCAGTGCGCAGTTGGGAGTGGTGAGGCCTGAGAGTGCTGGCATCATGGTGTTGTGTGGGGACCAGTGGGCAGTTGGGAGTGGTGAGGCCTGAGAGTGCTGGCATCATGGTGTTGTGTGGGGGACCAGTGGGCAGTTGGGAGTGGTGAGGCCTGAGAGTGCTGGCATCATGGTGTTGTGTGGGGGACCAGTGGGCAGTTGGGAGTGGTGAGGCCTGAGAGTGCTGGCATCATGGTGTTGTGTGGGGGACCAGTAGGCAGTTGGGAGTGGTGAGGCCTGAGAGTGCTGGCATCATGGTGTTGTGTGGGGGACCAGTGGGCAGTTGGGAGTGGTGAGGCCTGAGAGTGCTGGCATCATGGTGTTGTGTGGGGACCAGTGGGCAGTTGGGAGTGGTGAGGCCTGAGGTGCTGGCATCATGGTGTTGTGTGGGGACCAGTGGGCAGTTGGGGTGGTGAGGCCTGAGTGCTGGCATCATGGTGTTGTGTGGGGACCAGTGGGCAGTTGGGAGTGTTGAGGCCTGAGAGTGCTGGCATCATGGTGTTGTGTGGGGACCAGTGGCAGTTGGGAGTGGTGAGGCCTGAGAGTGCTGGCATCATGGTGTTGTGTGGGGGACCAGTGGGCAGTTGGGAGTGGTGAGGCCTGAGAGTGTTGGCATCATGGTGTTGTGTGGGGGACCAGTGGGCAGTTGGGAGTGTTGAGGCCTGAGAGTGCTGGCATCATGGTGTTGTGTGGGGGACCAGTGGGCAGTTGGGAGTGGTGAGGCCTGAGAGTGCTGGCATCATGGTGTTGTGTGGGGAGACCAGTGGGCAGTGGGAGTAGTGGGGCTTGAGGTGTGGGAGTTATGCTGCTGTATGTGTGGGGTGGACTAGAGTGCA
Source organism: Neoceratodus forsteri (assembly GCA_016271365.2). NCBI lineage: Eukaryota > Metazoa > Chordata > Ceratodontiformes > Ceratodontidae > Neoceratodus > Neoceratodus forsteri. Next base: position 197,800,284 of record CM028137.1, read on the forward strand.
GTTGGGAGCATTTGGTCCTGAGCCTGCTGGCTTCATGCTACTGTGTGTGTGTGTGGGGGGGGCAGTGGACAGTCAGGAGCAGTGGGGCCCAAGGTGCTGGCTTCATGCAGCTGTGGGGGGACCAGTGGGCATTCAGAAGCATTGAGTCCAAGATTGCTGGCTGCATGCCACTGTATATGGGGGGGGCACTGGGTAGTCAGAAGGAGTGGAGCCTGAGAGTTCTGGCTTACTAACATACTAAAGTGCCAGCAGAATACACCTAACGGTCTCTCGAGTCTGCTTGGTTTTTAGCACCCGCACTGAGGGCCGATTTTGGTGTTCCCTCCCCCTCCCCCAAGGGTTATACTGTCCCCAGGACCCAGTCCCAGATGTTCCACCTGTATTGGGCCTAGTCAGATTTACCCTCCCTTGTACCTGTCCCATCCCCTATAAAAACTGTCCACAGTCTCCACCTCTATCAGCTCCCTGGGCAGTGCATTCCATGGCTCTACCACCCTTTCAGTGAAATAACATGTCCTCCTCTCCCCTCCGAGCCTGCCCCCTTCCAGCTTACACCCGTAGCCTCTCATTGCCCCACCCTCCTTCCTTTACAGCACCCTGACTGGGTCTTCCTTATTGATCCCTTTCATGTACTTAAAGACCTCTATATGTCCTCCCGTCCCTCCTCTCCTCCAGGGTGTACATGTTGAGCTCCTTGAGCCTTTCCTCATAGGTTCTGTCTCCCAGACCCCAAATAATTTTGGTTGCCCTCCTTTGGACCCTCTGTAGGAGTGTAATGTCCCTCTTTAAATGTGGTTTCCAAAACTGCACACAATACTCGAGGTGTGGCCTAACCAAGCAGTTGTACAGTAGAAGGATCACTTCCGCCTTTCTGGAGGTAATCCCCCCTGGTGATGCAGCCCAGCATCCTATTTGCCCTTGCCGCTGCCCTCCTACAGGTCTCTGAGTTGTTCATTTTGACATCTACCACTACTCCCAGGTCCCTCTCACTCTCCTTGACTTGAATCATGTCTCCTCCCAGGGTATATCCCGGGCCTGGATTTCAGGTGCAGAACCTTGCACTTCCCAGCATTGAATTTTAATTTCCATTTTCCTGACCACCTTTCCAGAGCCTCCAGGTCCTCCTGCAAGGCCACCTTCCCTTCCCCTCCTCCTCATCCACCATTGCACCCAACTTTGAGTCCTCTGCAAAGAGACTCATCTCACTCCTGATCCCCTTCCTGATGTTTGAGACATAGGTGTTGAACTGGAGTGGCCCCAGCAGTGACCCCTGGGGAACCCCACTAGTAACCCACCTTGGGGATGAGGCTAACCCTCCAACCACCACTTTCTGAGTATGCTCAAAGAGCCAATTTCCTATCCATCTTAACAACTGTCTCCCTACCCCCATTTCCTTCAGCTTAGCCAGCAGGCCACTGTAAGTGCGGGATCAGCGCGCAGAGTCCAGAAGAGGACGTCACTGGCCTACCCTGGTCCAGCGCCCTCGTCACCCAGTCATAGTACTCAACAAGGTTTGTCAGGCATGATCTTCCCAGGACAAAGCCATGCCTTTCATCCAAGTACCCAGTTTGCGCGAGTAACCGCCTTAGCCTTTCCTTGACAATACCCTTCATCACCTTGCCAACCACTGATGTCAGGCTAACGGGCCTGTAATTTCCCACCTCCTCTCTTGATCCCCCCTTGTGGATCAGCATGACATGGGCAACCGTTCAGTCTCGGGGCACCCATCCAGTCCTCAGAGAGATGTTGAAAAGCTCTGCTAGAGGGACTGCCAGGACATCTGCCTGTTCCCTCAGCACCCTGGGATGTATCTCATCTGGCCCAGGTGCTTTTTCCATCTGAAGGGACCTGAGGGCTTCCCTTACTCACTCTACCAGGATTTCAACCTCGATGCCCTCCCCCTTTTCACTCTGTACTGCTGGCCCCCATCTGCCTGTGGTGGCCACTCCCTTTCCCCAGACCCGTCAGGGCCCCTGGTCTCTACCCGTCCCACCCCTTCCTATGATTTGCTCCCGCTCCCCCCATAAGACATAGCCTCTCCACCCCCCTGGTAAAAACTGAGGCAGAGTACTCATTTAGGACTTTTGCCTGTTCTCCTGCCTCCTGTGCCCAACCATCCCCTATCCTCATCTTGCAGATCTGCCCCCTTACTTTCCTCTTTTCTCTATGTATCTAAAGAACCTCTTGTACCCCCTCCAAATCCCACTGGCCAAGGACTGCTCCTTTTTTGCCTTAGCTGCTCTCACCACCCTGGTGACTCTCTTGGCTGTCGGCTCATATTCCTCCTGGTCCCTTTCACTCCTTGAACACCTGAAGTGCCTATAGGCCGCCTTCTTGTCCCTCACCACCTCCTGTGCCTCCCGGATCCACCAGCAGGTTTTCTGGCCTACGAACTTCACGCCTTTCAATTGTGCAGGATCTGGTAACCTCCTGTATTCCCTCCTAATGATCCCCACCTGCTGTCAGCATCATATCCAGTTTGATCCTGTCCAAATGATCTTTAAGGATCCTTCCCATCTCCCGAAGTCTGCACCCCTAAAGTCGGTTACTACCGTCCTTGTTCGGCTTTCCTCCCCAGGTCCAGGAAGAACCAGACTGTGGCATGATCCTCCCTCCAATGGGTCCCTCACCTCTAGGCCCCTAATCTGATCACTGTCTGCCAGGACCATGTCCAGCGTCCGGACCTCCCTAGTAGGCTCACCCAACTGTTGTGTAGAAATGCATCCTGGAAGACATCCAGCAGCCTCTGCTCCTGGCCACTGGTGACATCATAGTCCCCACTCTGTTCCTGGCATGTTGAGGCCCCATTACCACTACCCTTCCTTTCCAAATCTACAGTGTCCCCAAGATTTGCCACCAAACTTTCTTCCAGAACCTCCACAAGTGCTGGGGTCTGTAACCACTCTGACCTTTACTCTCTTAACCCCACCATCAGCAGGGTGACTAAATAGCCTCCATGTTCCCCTCTGCCTCCTCTACTCCCTCCAATACCCATGCCATTTCTGACTAACAGTGCTACACCACCACCCCTTCCCTCCCCTATCTTTTCTGAACATAGTATAACCCTCCAGATTTAGGTCCCGCTCATGCCCTTGAGTGGCCCAGATCTCAGTGATTGCTGCCACATCCACCTCCCTCTCAACTAGCATTGCCTGGAGCTCAGGCATTTTATTTCCTAAGCTCCTGGCATTTATCAGGAACACTCTCCACCCCTTTTCCCTCCTCCCCTTACCCCCCTTGACCTCCAATTTCTCAGCTCCTGCACCCTGCCTGGTGACCCATTTCCATCTCTCACTAGCCCCTTAGAGGAGTGGAAACCATGTTCCTCATTTATTGTACCTGCTGGCACTACCCCTTTTTTGATCCCTCTCCCCATCACAAGTTTAAACCCCATCTTTTGCTGATGAACCCAGCTAGTTTGAGCTTAAGGATTTTCTTCCCTTCCAAATTAAGGTGGAGCCTGTCCCTAGTGTACAGCCCCTTATCCTCCCAGGTCTCCCCTAGTCCCCCACCAGGCCATACCCCAATTCCCCACACCACTCTCTAAGCCACTGATTTATCTCCCTAATCTTCTTCTTGTTTTCCCCACTAGCCCTTGGCACCAGCAGGCAGGGCGCAGTAATTGGGGGGGAAGTGAGGAAGTTGTCCGGGGCCCTGAGCTCAGGAGGGGCCCACCTGAGGAGCTGGCATTACCCCTGGCATTAGCTTTTTTGGGAAACAGGAGCCCATTTCAAGTGACTTGTCCGGGGCCCCAAAATTCATAGCTGCAGCCCTGCCAGCAGGATTTCCAAAAAGGAGATCTTACAGCCTGTGGAAAGGCATACCCTGGCCAACTCCCGGAACCTTGCCTGAATTTCTAGTTCACTATTACCATTTACGTCATTTGTCCCCAAGTGCACTAGAATGTCCGGGTTCCCCCCACATTCCCTTGCTAGTGAATACAACTCATGCTTGGTCTTGTGCACCGTCAGGCCTGGGTGGCATTTGGTTTTGATCAGACAGGTTTTACCCTCCCCTGCCCTTCCCACTGGAATGCCTCTGATCATGGAGTCCCCCAATAGCAATACTCTAACCTCCCCCTTGCTTCCCTGTTCATCCCTCAGGTTTCTCCTCCTTCCATGCCCCTCCTCATCCCTTCGTCCGGGTTCTCCCCACAACCGGCTCCTCGCACCTCCCACAATCTGGGTGTCGAAGGTAGCTCTTTCACTATTTTCCCTGGTCAACTCCTCTTACCCATGTCCTGGCCTTCTTTATCCCCCCCACCTGAGTATCTTTCTCTGTATCTCTTTCCACACTCCCTGCTAATCCATCCATCTTATCCATTTGCCTGCTTGGCTTTCTGCTCACTATCATCCCATTTATGTCCTGTGTCTTCCTGCCTGTTGTGCTCCCCGTTCCATACCATCAGCTTCCTCCTTGTTCCCCTGATCCTCCTTTTTCTTTTCCCTTCCTATCCCTCTTCCCCCATCTTGTCCAGGTCTCCCTCTATTGCTTCCTTGCCTCTTTCCCCCTTCACCCTTTCTATCCATCCCTACCCCAGCTTCACCAGCAACATCATCATAATCCTCCTCCCCCACACACCCCTCTTCCACCAACAGGCATAGAGGGTTAAAACAATTTGTGAGCCTTAGCCCATCTCCCAGTGCCTCCCCCCTCCCTACCGACCCTCTCGGTTTCCTCCGGACACCCCAGTCTCTTGTCTACTGCTGTGAAATTTCCACCTTTTGGGCCTCACCACCAGGGGTCCCTAGAGCCCCCTGTGCCTTCCCTCCTCCCTAGTGTGAGCACCTTTCTTCACTCCTCCCCCAGTGTGGGAGACCCAGCACCTAGTGCTTCCATGTAGGTGACCGCTTGCCTCCTACCTCTCCAATCCACCCCCTCAGCACCCCCAGCTGCCTTCGGATCCCCTCTACCTCCTCCTTAAGCTGTGCCAGTTGGTAGCACACTGGACATCCCCCAAACTTCCAAGCCCAGTCCAGTATCATGGCCACATCACACCCTGTATACCCAACCACCCACCAAAAGATACCTGTTCTAGTGACGTGCAGTCCCATCCCCATCATCATAGCAGTTTTTTCTAGGCCAAATTACCAACTGCAGTTTCTCAAGCTACCAGTACCTTTACCAAGATGATCCCCCCATACGGCATGCAGACTTTCAAACTTTCAATGCTTGAGTGGTTGAACCTTTCCCCACCTGACTATTAGCCTTAAGAGTTAGCTCATAGGGGAAGTTTGCAACTCCCTAAGTTCCTCCCTCCCAGCCTTTAAACCCAACCTCCAGTGGCTGTTCTGTATTTAAGAAAGGCTAATACAAGGCGTCGGTGGGAGGGCTTTCCACAGAAAGATTTTAAGGAGTTGGGCAAACTTTAAAACACAACAGCAAAACTTACAAAAACGTATGACAAAAAAGATAAATACACTCTCCAGAACCTCACCACATCTTCAACATTCCACTGCTAACTCTCCTGCTTCATGCTGCTGCTGTGTGGGGGGAACCAGTGGGGCTGTCAGGAGTGGTGGGGCCAAGGGTGCTGGCATCATGCTGCTGTACGGGGGACTGGTGGGCATTCGAAAGTGATGGAGCCCGAGATTGCTAGATTCATGCCGCTTTGTGTGGGGGCCAGTGTGCAGTTTGGAATGGTGGGGCCCATGATTACAGATGGGCTTCATGTTGCTATGTGGTGGGAACCAGTGAGCATTTGGTAGTTGGGAGCGGTGGTGTCGACTTTACCTTGGTGTGTTCCCTGTGAATGCTTTCTCCATAAAGTATATCTTTTTATTTGCATTCAACATCATTTACACCAATCTCACAGGCCAACCTGCTGCACCACCAGTAGTACTTTTTAAAGTGGGGGACTCCCAAGACCTCCCCCCTTAACATGGCCTTGCAATCTGAGTCACACGCACCTGATAAGGCATGATCTCAGGGCAGTCCTGCATCTGTGGAACAGTAACATCAGGCCTGCTAAAGGTCACAAAATGCACCATTTGACTTCAGTTTTTCAAAATTTCCCGGTGCATGCCCGGACCCCTCTAGGGTTGGGATTTTGTGCCCTCCAAATTTCTGACTGCATGATGCCCGTGGTTACCAGGTTGCTCTAAGCACCCATAGATCCTCTGCCGTGGAAGCACAGGTAATAGTGGCACATGGCTCTCAGAGTGAGGAGAGGGAGGATGCTGTCATCTGAGAATGTCCTCTGCGCCAGCGTCCCTCAGGTGATAGGGAGAAATGGGGAAAAATTAATACATCCCCAGCCAAATGAGCAATGTGAAACCAGGGGGATCCTGGTGGCAGGACCCGGTGGATAGAATAGGAGGGGCTACGAGGCCTCCTCTGAAGCCAAGGAGCCAGGCAAGTACTGTATAAAAAAAATGCACTTTTAATGTTTTTATTTTTTACTTTTACTTTTTTAATACTACAAACGAGCCATTGTGTAATAGCAATAATGCACTTCAGGGGTGTGTGTCATGCTGGGATAATGTCACTTCTCAGGTAAATGTACTCACCCTGCAGCCTCATGCTTCAAGCACCCGAGGCGTGACATTATCCCAGCACAACACACACCCCTGGAGTGCATTATTGCTTAATGCAATATGCATAAAACACAGATTTAAAATAAATACCCATAACCAGATCTGTCCCTGGTTTAGCCAGAACATGCAGTTTAAAATCACTGCCAGATTCAGCAGAAAGGCACTATTAATATCAAAATTCTTATTCTTCCATTATCCCTATTACACCCCCAGGTCAATAATTATCCTTTAAGGTCTACTGACCAAGCTCTCTTGCCTGATCCTAAATGGAGGTCCAACATTTTTTTGTACCACAAAGCTGTTTCTATGTGCTAGTCTCATCTGGAGACACACCTTCCCAGCACCATAAATGACCTTGTTATGGACTTACTGGTTATCAACCACTTGCCCAGGACCATCAAAGGTGGGTGGCTGGCCATATCAGTAGCGTAAAAGCCTGCAGGGAACACTGGCTTGGATGGCCAGCCTTTTTATTCCAGCCTGTGATTTTCTTCTCTGGTTTGTCTGCTCACAATGACATAGTTGTGCACATGTGCAGTGGCACGCATGCATGACAGGACTATTGCAGCAACCCTCCCCTCTGGTGTTCCCAACTGTGCTGCTGACTGGTCTCCATCAGTCAGTAGTCACACAACAGGAACAGCAGCCCTTCTCCAAGGAGGAAAGCAGTCTCTGGGATGCTCATTCCTCCTCCCCAACCAGCCCTCCATGGCCCATGCTCATTCCTGAACGTGGGTTGCCAGTGTAGCAAGTAATGATGTTAGCACTGTGCTACCAGGCTGGCCTGAGGTCCAATCTTTGTCAAGTTACGTTGTCGAGCTCAGCTCCCAGACTTTGGAACACTATGTCACTGGAGATACAGAACTGCACTACTATAACAAGTATCCGTATAGGGTATCATAGACATTTACTCTTGTCGAGCTCAGCTCCCAGGCTTTGGAACACTATGTCACTGGAGATACAGAACTGCACTACTATAACAGGTATCCATAGAGGGTATCATAGACATTTACTCTTGTCGAGCTCAGCTCCCAGGCTTTGGAACACTATGTCACTGGAGATACAGAACTACACTACTATAACAGGTATCCGTAGAGGGTATCATAGACATTTACTCTTGTCGAGCTCAGTTCCCAGGCTTTGGAACACTATGTCACTGGACATACAGAACTGCACTACTATAACAGGTATCCGTAGAGGGTATCATAGACATTTACTCTTGTCGAGCTCAGCTCCCAGGCTTTGGAACACTATGTCACTGGAGATACCGAACTGCACTACTATAACAGGTATCCGTAGAGGGTATCATAGACATTTACTCCATGCTTTCACTTGCACCTGTCATTAAGCCTGATAATGATACACATGACAACTAATCATGTTTGTTTCCAATATCTGCACTCTGTTTCATTAGTGTTGTTTATCCTGCGTTGTGACTATTAGGTTATGCTGCGATACTCTGGTGCTTTATTTATTTTGTTGTACCACATGTAACTTGTCTTTGCACATGCCCTTTTCTTTAGACTGTGCCTGTCTTTATAACAATATTATACAGGATTAAATAACCTCACAGGCTGTGCCTGAAAATAGGCAATTCCAGTCTAGTGTTCTTACACAGTAAACAAAAATGAAATAAATAGAATGAATAGAGTAAATGAGCTGGAGAACAACCTGAAGAGATATCTCCAAAACAGGATGAGGAGGAAGGCCACACGAACAGAAGAGAGAACACAGGAAATACAAACAATTAAGAAATTAGCAGTTGACATGATATACCCGGATGTGAAGAAGGAAACAGCAGTCAAAAGCATTACCAAACAGTTAAACATGGAACAGGAGGCAAATAGGAAACAAGAGAAGGAAACAAACCAAGAAAAGTGAAGTGAGCACCAATGAAACACTGGGTAGGTTGCTCTGTACACGTATGGTAGCATGCTGTGCTGTGTGGCTGCCTTTCTGCAGCTAATTACTGTCACTGGGAATGTAATACAGGGCACCAGGAGGGAGCCGGGGCGGGAGGCAGCTGTCATGGGGATAAGGGCAGGGTTTCAGCAGCATTAAACAGTACTGCAATAAAGGCTGTTCAGCATTGCTGAAATCTCTGAGTACCCTGCTGTGCCCTAAATGCCTGTGGGCTCCCACATTTGCGTGAATGCAGTGCTATATTCAGCACAATCACACTGTTGGGTCCAGTGTGGCACGCTGGGACTTTGAACATGGTCCCACCTCATCAGTTTGCACTATTCTCAGTGAGCATGTCAGCTAAGGTGGTTAGGGCCAGGCTAACCTTTTGAATTTTGAATATTGGGGCCTATTATCCAATCCTGGGTCATGATGACCCAGTATTCACGGAAGCCCTAGGCCCTACCTAACTACCTGTAAGGTCAAGAACATAAATGATTGCTCTCAAGAAACTACATCAAATGCCCTGAAGTAACAGGCACACTGGCTTTAGTGCCAGACCAGCAGAATTTCATTGCTGCAGCCATTACAAGACTAAATAAAGAGCATATTATCCTAAATTGTAGTCAGTTAAAGGAAGATGTGGTTAGAGCAACTAGGCAATAGAAAATATGCCAATAACAGAAACAAGGCAGTAGAATACTTGCTTTTTTTTTTTTTACAATTAAAATTGGTCGTTTTTGCAACTACAAGCTTTGCACTCCAGGCATTAAGTAAACTGTTTTTTCTGAAGCTAAATGTGTAATGAAAGTTGTAGGAAATAGGTGTCTGAAAGATATACAATAATGTATTAATAATATATGTGTATTTATTGTGATGTGGAATTGTGATGTGTTTTTTAAACAGTTTTTAACCATATGTATGTCATAATCTGTTTGTTGATACATACTTTTATACATAATAAACTTGAACTTGAACAGTCATTACAACACCTGTAAACTTTGAATCACAGGCAATAAACTGATGATTGAAGTTCCAAATGTGAAAATTAAGTAAGCAGTAAGACATGACTGGGTGTATTAGGCACAATGCTGCAGGCAGAGTGCCTTCCACCCCTGGATGTGTGTTGTGACAGCACAATGCACAAATACCAGAGTGTCTTATTGCACTTATAAAATAGCTCAAAAATGTCTTTACATATCTTACAAACATGACATTGACACAGAAGTTAACTTTAATTAATAATAAATATTTATATAAGTTAATGTGTAAAGTATGCCCAAATGGGAGGGGGCAAAACAACAAACTGGTATTTACCTTGAGCTGCACTGTTTCATGGCTCAAGGGATGAATGTCATTCTTTGTCTGCAAAGTTCAGTTGGATGAAGCCCTGGATGCTTGATGCTGAAATTGATGAACTGCACTGATTCACCTATAGTGCAGTTCACAAGGTTGAATGTGCTGCTGCCTGAATCGTTGAGCTACACCATAGAAACAAAATTTGACAGCAGATAAGGATCACTTGTCCCACCTAGTCTGCCCATGTTCCCTACTAGTTTCAATCAGCTTCACGTTTCTCTGGCAGGTGGTGCTTCTTCACTGCTTTGAAAACTGAGGCCTTCCTTCATGGTGCTCTTGTGCAGTACACAGTAACTGGGTACTTTCTCCTTGTGGTGCCCTGGTCAACAAGAGATGGCTCCACGCCTTGTGCTTGAAGGAGGATGCAGCGCAGTTGGACTGTAGGCTGCTCTCACGCCAACGTCCCATGACGGCCCTTATTTCCCTTGAAGAATAACCCACTCCAGTTAGCAGCTGCACAGCTGTGGCTTGCAAGAATGATTCATGTAGTGATGCAATAGGCCAGCTTCAGTGGAGGGTCTGGGCATTATGCTGGAAAGTAAGTTCACAAAAAGGGGCTCCAGTGAGTAGCAAGTATCCATTTCATCCAGGATGTGCTGAGTCTGCCTCCAGGGATGCCGGAACACTGCTGAGGCATTTTTAGAGATTTTTCTCAGCTGTTTTTTTAAAGAACTGCACAGGGCACACAGGCTCTTCTGGCAGAGCAAAGATAAAACACCTTTGCTGCTCACCATTTATTTTGAGGAGTCATTGTAATTTTATTTGATTCATTAAATGTCATGGCTATGTATTCATCATCATTTTTATTCACCTTGCTGGAAAAGGAGTATGGCTTAACACTTCTAAGTCCCTTGCTTCCATCTCTTGCCATGTTTAGTGGCAGATCAACCAAGACTTTACATAGCAAGCCTGATGTTGTCAGAGGAGAAATTGCAGGTAAAGATTTCAGGTTTTTTTTTAAGTCAGAATCTGACAAAGCAGGGTGATGTTCAGTTCTATCTTTGTTCTGGCATCTGTATAATTTCAACACACTGAAAAACAGACTCTGATGGCAGGCTTGAAACAGCATCAGAGACAAGATTAACCTGTCTAGCAATCAGTGGGTGTGACAGGGGCTCCTGCCACTCTTGAGGACTGACCTTTTCTTAAATCTGTTGCAACAGTTGTTCTGTTTCTTAACCTAATCTATCTGTTACAATTTCTAGTCCATAAGGTTGGCCACCTATGGGCACCCCCTTCCCTTTCTTGACTATGCTATAGTGTCCTCTTTAGTTTTCCTTTTCCCTCTCGGGTTCTTGTACAGGAGGTTACTCTGGTGACCTCCAGGCATATGTAAAACAGGTTGTGTTTATCATTGGATTTAGTATGTAATAGCACTACTATATCATAAAATACTGATGCATATACCTTATGTTTATGAAACCTGTAAAAGCTGAAAATACCATGCTACTAGGCATTTTGATAAAGGTAAAACATACTAGTTGACTGTATTATAAACCTTAAGTTAGTTGTGCTATTTAAAATGCACGTGAATTGCTGTCAATTGAACAAGTCTGAAATGACATGGTGATTTACATATATCCCATGATGCTTTGCATTAGGGAAGTATTTGTGATGTTGTGTTTCTTTGAAACTTGGCTTACTGTCAATGCCTTTAGGGGAACCCATGTTTCACTGCTTGTGCACTGAGGTTCTTAGTCTTTAGCATGTTGGGTTCTTTTTTGAGCCCCCACCACCCAAGCAAACAAGGCCTACATAGGGGTAGAGGCTGAATCTCAACTGCTGAGTTAGATCAGAGATCAATGTCAGTAGGTGCTGGCTAAGTGCAGTGAAAGGACATACATTTATTTATGTATTTATTTATTTATTTATTTGCTTTTGGTAACTGGGTAAGTGCACTAGGCACAAAGATGCCTATTTTCAGGCACGACCTGGACATAGTCTGTTGTTGCAAACTGATCTACTAAAGAAGGAATATACCGTTGCTGAAAGTTATTTTCTCTATTTTGAATAAACATCACACAGAGATTGTGTATTGAACTTGAAATTCGGTGTCTGGTTCATCTGTTATCCCACAGCCTCACCATAGTGGGGAAGTTTAACCCAGATGCAGGCTTTAGAAATTGAGTACTGCACCACTGCTGTTCAAACCACTACATAACATCTTCTCAGTAACTGGCAAACTTCATTTTCAGGTATTGTTTTGTAACTTATATCAAGATCAACCTATGGGATCAGTATTGGGTCCCACTTTGTTTAATATTTATAATTGCTGGTGAGCAATTTTTTCAATTGGATCACCGAGTTGATATTTGCCATAATAACCAGTCGGTTATTATGGCATTCATGCACTCCATCTATCAAAAGGGATTGCTCCCTGATTGGCTCCCATTTTCTGTGTGAGTGAGCTAAACAGTTCCAAAAACATGGTGGCTCTGTATATCTTAGTTAGCGAGGAGCCGCCACTGGTACATCCTCACCTTCACATAATCATTGGTTTTATTTATTTTGTTGATCCTACTTTAAATAGTACAATTATTTTTTTAAAGTATCTGGTTGATCCTTCAGTTTGCTAGCTTTGGGCAACACACACCATCAGTGGGAATGAGTCTGTGGCTGGCACAGGTAAGCACAAGCATAATCGCAATCGTGGTTTTAGCTCTAAGTTTAAAAAATATATCTTTTTGAAACTGGGAGAACAGTGAGCTGGAGGATGATGTGAGGCAAGAAGGAGGGGGACTGGGGACTGCTGCACAGCTCTTTTAGAGTGGGAACTGGGGGAGAGAGAAAGGAAGCTGCTGCATTTGGTGCCCCCGAGAAGTACAGTAAAGCTGCCATGGAGATTTCTTGAGAAAGATAGAGGAAGAGAAAGTGTGTGTGTGTGTGTGTGTGTGTGTGTGTGTGTGTACAGAGAGAAACAGACAGAGAGAGAATGTGTGTGTGTGTGTGTGTGTGTGTGTGTGAGAAGGAGGGGACCACAGCTCTAGGGTTGGAAAAAATTGCTCTCCAGCAAATTATATAAAATAAAAATGGGAAGTGTGCTATGAGATCTATACACACTCTGTGGATGCTTTGATAAACCCTCAGGCTTTGGCTCTCTGGGTTTATGTAGCATTCCACACCTCGGGTGTACATTAAATTCTCATATCACACACTTCCCATCCTTTATTCTCTATTTATCTCATCTATGCAAGTTTCTCAGAACACCTGGATATGCAAGTACATGGATGATAGCAAACTGGGAGTCATAGTTAATGACAAACAATCAGACAGTACATTGCAGAAGGATTTGACACATTTAGAGCACTGGACCTAGAAACATAAGTTAGGGTTTAACGTGCTAAAGTGCAGGGTTATACACATTGGCAAAATAAATCAGAAGCATAGGTACATACCTAATGACTCAGTATTACAAGTATCAGATAATGAGAAAGATTTAGATATTCCCATAACTTATAGAAACATAGAATTTGACGGCAGATAAGGACCACTTGGTCCACCCAGTCTGCCCATTTCCTACCTAATGGATAAGCTGCAGATCTTAGTTAACCAGCAGCCTACTTCTTCCCTACCACCACCTAGAATTGCCTTATGACTGTCCCATCGGTGCTTGAATTCAACCATTGTTTTGACTCCACAACCTCCTCCAGAAGGCTGTTCCATGCATCCACAACCTCTTTGTGAAAAAATACTTCCTTACATTACCTCTGAGCTGCCCCCATCTTCAAGTTGTGCCCCTTGTTCTTGCACACCTCTTTTTGAAAGATGCTACCTCTTGGACTTTGTTGATTCCTTGAGGTACTTGAAAGTTTCTATCATGTCCCCTTCTCCTCCTTTCCTTGAGGCTATACACATTAAGCTCCTTTAGTCTCTCTTCATATGTTTTCTGGTGCAGACCCTGCACCATTTTAGTTGCCCTCGTCTGGACAGCTTCCATCCTGTCTATGTCCTTGTGGAGACTGGGTCTCCAGAACTGCATACAGTACTCCAGATGGGGTCTCACCAGCTGTCTGTACAGAGGGATAACAACTTCCTGTTTTCTACTGGTGATGCCTCTCCCTATGCATCCCAGTATCCCCCCAGACCTCCTTACTGCTCTCTCACATTGCTTGCCCACCTTTAAGTCGTCTTATATGACTACCCCTAGGTCCCTTTCCATTTTTGTTGTTAGTATCTCACCCCCCATTGTGTACTCTTCCCCTGGATTTTTGTTTCCCAGGTGCATTACCTTGCACTTCTTAGCACTGAATCCAAGCTGCCATACATTTGACCATTCCTCTAACCTTGCCAAGTCCCTTTTCATCCTTTCCACCTACTTTGTGCATCAACTCTGTTGCAGATCTTTGTGTCATCTGCAAAGAGACATACTTTTCCTTCCAGTCCCTCTGCAATGTCACTTATAAAGACATTGAAGAGGACTGGTCCTAATACTGGAACCCTGTGGCACCCACTAGTAACCCCTTTCTTTCAGAGTGGACTCCATTTACTATTACCCTCTGTGTCCTATTCTCAGCCAATCCTTTACCCAGGCTATCATCTTGGGACCCACCCCAGGCTGGCTAACTTATATATTAATCTTTGTGTGGGACTGTGTCAAATGCCTTGTTAAAGTCTAGGTAGGCCATGTCCACAGCCCTCCCTGATCTACTACTTTGGTCACCCAGTCAAAGAAATCTATTAGATTCATATGGCATGACCTTCCGCTGTGAATCCATGCTGCCTTGGGCTCTGTGCCCTCTGGCCTCTAGGTACTTGACAATTCTTTCCTTCAGAAGTGATTCCATCATTTTTCCTATCACTGAGGTTAAATTAACAGGTTTGTAGTTTCCTGTATCTGTCTTGCTCCCACTTTTCTGAAGGGGACTCACATCCACCTTCCTCCAGTCCTCAGGTACCACACCATCCTCCCATGATTTGTTAAAAGGGTAGTCAGTGGTGTCATAGTTCTACCCTAGTTCTTTTTAGAATTCTGGGATGAATCCCATCAGGCCCCATTGCTTTGTCCACCTTCAGTTTTAAGAGTTCTTTCAGAACCCTTTCTTCTGTAAATGGGCTGGTATCAACTTCTGTATCCAGAGTGTTTCTGTTGTTTGTTTTAGGTACCTCCCCCTCTTCATTTGTAAATACTGAGCAAAAATATTTGTTTAATATCTCTGCCTTTTCACAGTCACCCTCTGTCCACCCCCTCCCCTTTATTACCTCACTATCTATCCCTTGGTCTTCCTTCGCTCCCAGATGTACCTAAAAAGATTTTATCCCCTTCTTAACTGAGTTGGCTATCTTTTTCCTCAGTTCGGACCTCTGCTGTTCTGACTGCCTTCCCAGCTTCCTTTTTAGCTTTAACTTATACAATTCTCTGTCCTGCTCCTTCTGTGATTCCTTGTACTTTCCTGAATGCTTTTTCTCTTGAACCTTCACTGCCACCTCATTTATGATCTGTCATTTAATGCTTATACCAGTGAAAGTGTCAAAAAATGTAATAAAATAAAGTGGCATATTTTCAAAAACATAAAAAGTAGGGACCAAAGAGTAATAGTTCCACTCTATTCTTCCCTTGTGAGATCCCATCTTGAATATTGCACTGCAATATTTGCCTCTCAGAGGACATGAAGACAAAAACTTATTGACAGAGTTCAGCAAAGTATGACTAAACAAACACACAATATGAAAAATATTGCATATGGGGAAAGACAAAAATGTTGAATTTGTACTCAGTGCAGTTTAGAAGATTAAGGGGGACCTTTGCCTGGTGTATAGAGCATTCAATGACTCCCCTTACCCTGAGAGAGTATGAGCCTAAAGGCTAAAATAATTCATAGAACAACTAGGTCCCATGGTCTCAAATTGCAAGGAGATCACTCAGAATTCGTAATTCAGCAGGGCCACTCTCCAAGACAAATTGACAGAGAATTTGAACAAGCCACACATATACCACGAGACAATCTTCTGGAATACAGGCAAAGACATCAAACTGACCACACACCCCTAGTGGTCATTTACAGCACCATGCTAAAACCTCTTCAGGAAATTATCAAAGAGCTACACAACCCATGCTGAGAGAAGATGAAACACTGAAAGACATCTACCCTGAACCACCTGTCATTGCCTATGAGCAGTCCTACAGCCTCTCAAACATAATGATTCATAACAAACTCCCAGCAGACCAAAATAACCAGAAAACAAGAGGGACAACACCAGGCAACATGGCAAGATGTAAGACCAGCACCCACATATGCGCTCAGACCACCATTAAGAAAAGCCAGAACAACATAAGACAAATTAAGGATCCTTCACATGTCAATCCAGCAATGTGGTTTACCTAATTTAATGCAAGAAGTGCACAAATGGTTGCAATATTCGGGAAACTAGTCAACCACTGAAAAAAAGGATGAATCACCACCGTCACACTATAGCAAACCAGATTATCAGCACTCCAGTAGGAAACCATTTTTCACAAACAGATCACTCTCTCCTGGATTTCTCTGTCTTGATACTAAGAGGCAACTTCAGAAACACACAGGACAGAAGGACATGGGAATTGAAATACATAAAACAATTTATATCTAACATTTCTGGACTGAATCGGGACATCAGTTTCATGACACACTATGGTAAACTGTAATTCTTTTTTTTTAATTCAAACTTTGTTAACAGAATTTTCCACAATACAGGAGGCAGTAATTCTAACATACACAACCTGCTTGTAATACACTACCAACTCTGCCCCAACCCCTACCTCTTCCCCAGTACAGCAGCTCACTCGTATGTTGTAGTTAAGTATCCTATCACTGTAACCTTACATATGCTAAGATAACAGATTACCTGCTACACATTAAACCATAGCAGTCATGA
Source organism: Neoceratodus forsteri (assembly GCA_016271365.2). Taxonomy (NCBI): domain Eukaryota; kingdom Metazoa; phylum Chordata; order Ceratodontiformes; family Ceratodontidae; genus Neoceratodus; species Neoceratodus forsteri. The sequence continues at coordinate 197,816,933 of CM028137.1, forward strand.
TTAAGGTATGAAGGGGATCCCAGATACACTTGTACCCTTGTAACCTATTGTGGAGGCTTGCTATAGCTTTCTCTGTGCAAAGATTCACAAGAATTTCATGTATCCATTCCTGGTATATTGGGAAAATCCCATCTTTCCAATGCCTGAGAATAATTTTTTTGACAGAAAGTGCAATCACAGATATGTGAAATCTCCGAGCTTTGATCCTGACGGAAGACAAGTCTTCCAGGAGGCAAATGTCAGATGTGAAGCAATCCTGCAATCCCAATAAGGGGTCCAGGTTAGCTTTAATTAAATCCCACAATGGAACTATCCTGGGACATGACCAGAATATATGGAAAAGCGTCCCATCTTCCTGGGAACATCTAGTGCACCTCTCTGATTCGAGAAGGCCCCATTTCTCCAACTTAACTGGAGTGTAATGCATGTTGTGCAAAATATGATATTGCATAAGATGTAGTCTGTCTTGAGACACATATTTATGACAAAATATCCAAAGAGCTGACCAATTGAAGGTGTATTGGGGAAAAAATGAATCCCAAAACCTAGTGGGGCCATTGGGACTCCCAAACCGCCAGTGGTACAAAACTTGATATATTTTAGAAATGACACCTGAGAATCCAAGTAGGGTGGAAAGCTCAGGTATCAATGCAAAAGCCATTGGTGGGGAGGGTGCTACCAAGGGCAGTGGAAAGCAGATGCTTTGGTTGGAAAACCCTGAATTGCTGAGGAGACTGGGATATCGAATTTTGGGTAATTTGGTGGCAAGGAGTCTTGCCCGTATCATCCAGAAATGAGGATACTATCCCCTCTCTCCTAGTTGGGGCAACCACGTACGGGGAATCCTTTGTTTATTTATGGTAAAGGCCGGGGAATTCCAGATGGACTGAGACAGGTCTAAACGCGGAGTATATCCCAAAAAGGAACAAAGCTGTGCATGCACTTTTAATGATGTCATAAGGGTGGGGCACATTTACTAGCATCCTGCAGAAGAGACAGCTTAACATAAAGCATGGATAAAGTCTAATTTGATGTTGAGCCAGACCGCTCTCAAGTTCTCGGGATCCGGACTTACCCATTTCAGGTATTTAGCAAGATGGCTAGCCCAGTGATAGATTGCCAGCTGAGGAATCCGCAGTCCCCCACCAGTTTTTGGGGTGGCCAACTTGTAGTATGCCAATTGAGGGTGTTTATTAGACCAAATGAAATTGATAAAGATTTTATGCATTTTCTGAAACCAGGATAAAGGAACGAATGAGTTGAGGTGCGAAAGCGGATAAAAAAGTCAGGGAAATACATTCATCTTAATTATGTTGATGCAGCCCCATAATGAGATCGTAAGCTTAGACCATCTCTCTAGGTCCTGCACAATCAACTGGGAAAGGGGCTCTAAATTTTCTTTAAACCATAGGGAAGTAGTGCGTGTTAATTTAATACCTAGGTATTTGAGAACACGGGATGACCAACACAATCCAAAAGGGTTAAATGTCTGTCTTAAAGACCTTATGGTTGGGGGGAAAAAAGGACAACTTATTTGCATTAAATTTTTAATTCAAGAAGAAGATAAACTTGGCAATCTCTCCTAGCATAACCAGAATGGATGTTACCGGATGGGCCAAATGAAGGAGAAGATCATCAGTATATGCTGTAATCTTCACCACGTTGTTCCCAATTGGTATACTTTGTATTCCCGTATTATTAAGAATATTTTGAATTAGGGGCTCCAAGTATAGATTAAATAATAAGGGGGAAAGGGGACAGCCCTGTTTAGTACCTGAATATAAGAGGAAGGGTTTGGAAAATGCACCATTACCTGAGATCTTAGCAGAAGGGGTCCGGTATAGCGCCCGGATCCAGTCTATGAACATGGAAGGAAACTCGAATGCTCTGAGAACCTGGAATAGAAAATTCCAGTTCACCCAGTCAAATGCCTTATCAGCATCCAGGATGACCAACCCAGCAGGAAAGGTGGCATCCCTGGACTCCAAGAAGACGTGCAAAAGGGTGCACAAGTGGTCTGAGGATGAACGCCTCCTCATGAACCCTACCTGGGACGTGCCAATCAGATCCAAGAGGACCAGGAGTTAGCCTGTCGGCCAATATCTTTGAAAGAATTTTGATATCCTGATTCAACAGGGATATTGGCCTGAAACTCTGAACCAATTCGGGATCTTTGTCCAGCTTGGTAAAGGACTATCAGGGCTTGAACAAATGGGCATCTACAGCTACCTCGGAGAGAATGTGGAGATACAGCTGGCGAAGCACAGGCAGTAACTGTTCTCGATAAACTTTATAGAATAAAGAGGAAAACCCATCTGGCCCATGAACCTTATCCAGGGCAAGGCCTTTATGATCTTCGAGATTTCCTCCAGGGATAATGGGTAGGATAGAAAATTCCTCTGGGAACTTGACAGGGAAGGAAGGTGAGAATCCCTAAGGTATGCTTCCAACTTCTCCAAGGGAGGAGGACTGTCCATGTCCCTATATAGTTGTTCGTAATACATGGTGAACTCCTGCACTATCTCTGAAGGGGATACCCTTAGGGACCCATCCACCTGCGCCCTGACTGGAGGAATGAATCTTGCAGACTCTTGCAGCTTTAAGCGTAAAGCAAGCATGCGCTCTGCTTTTTCCTCCCTGGTCAGTGAAACTTGCTTTAGTATAGATAATGGCTAACTCTGCCTTTTCCCTTAACAATTTCAAATATCTGTCTTTAGCTACTAAAAGTTTCTGCCTGTCCTCCTTATGAGTGCTAGTGGATAAATTAGTTTCTAGTAACCGTATTTGAGACAATAGGGATAATAGTTCTGCTTCATGAGCCCTCTTTCTCTTTGTAGCTAAACTCATGAGAATTCCCCTCATATAGGCCTTAAAAGCGCCCCATAAAATATCCAGTGCAGTGCTTTCTATTGGGTTAGTAGAAAAAAAGAAATCAATCTGCTCCTTCACAAGGCTGCGAAACCTATCGTCTTTTAGTAATTGCTCATTTAATTTCCACCGGATCTCCTTCTTAGGAATGTTAAGAAAAGCCAGGTTGCATATCACTAGGGAATGATCGGATATGGGACCAGGCTGAAGTGAGGCAGACAGCACCCCTGGCAAGAGCACCTGGGAAATTAATAGGTAGTCAATGCGAGACTGATCCATGCACTGGCGAACTAAAAGTATACTCCTTGGAATTGGGGTGCAGAACTTGTCACACGTCACACAGTCCACACTGATCCAACAAGTCCCTAAAGGCCTTTTGCCCAGGAGACAATCCTCTCGACCCATTACTAGACCTGTCCATATTAGGGTCCAAGACCAAATTAAAGTCTCCGCCCATAACTATCGCAATAGGAAGGATAGGAAGAATAATGGAGATCAACTTCATAAAAAAGGTGGGGTCATCCACATTTGGCCCATAGAAACTACAGAGCAAAAGTGGCATGGCCCAAAGAGTGCCTTGAACCAGGACATACTCTACCCTCTGGGTCTTTGAAAACCTGAGTGGGAATGAAGGGACGTCTCTGTTAACAAGTAGCATGACCCACAGCTATTAGTGGACCCTGAGGCATTAAACACCTGTCCAACCTGTTGACCTCCTGAGTTGTAATGCTTCAGAATCTAGCAAATGAGATTCTTGCAAAACGTTATCTCAAGACACAAGCTCCAGTGTTTAAGCACCCTGATATTTAGGTTTTTTCCTCACCAATTCACATTCCAATTAACCAGATTATACTGCTAGCCATCTAAGTTGGTAAAAGTAAACACGATTGACATCAGGATTTTACTGCAACTATAGTCCAGAAACCAGTATTCTTTAAGTACTGATGCCACCCTCCCAACCCCAGACCCTCCCATCCCAACCTAATCCACCCCAACCCCACCCCCATAGAACACCCAAACATTACATAACATTGGTAAGCTGTAAATCTAACATTAACCCTCCCCCAACCCCAACTGTCACAAACAACGCTCAACAAACAATACTGCTTCTTTTCCTCTCCCTCAGCCCCCAACATTACCTCCACAAACCCAGACAAATTCGAGAGCCCCATATGTAGAAAACGAGTAGATATTAAGTAAGCTGTAAGAGAAACTACTTTACATCAAAAATCACTACTGTATTAACCCGCTCTGATAGCGCCAGTGGGAGTGGCACAGTATTTCTTAAGATATGAGCACAGAAATGTACTGAATAGCCAAAGAGTACACATTTCTTGCCAAGTAAGCTCAATTCCTAAACTACTAATGGCAGGCCATACAGGATGAAAAAGTCCACTGAGATAAGCTATGCCCACAGTACTTGATTGCCCCTGTGAGAGAAGTACTCAAGCCCAGGCCAGCAATAAAAGATTGTGTGAGAAAAATTGCATCTCAGGTTATAAAATAGCTCTAGCCAGCTAATTATATGTCTGGAGCTCCCTCTGGCGTACAGGGTGAAAGCATCATGGTGCACCTTGAAAAGAAAATCCAGCACAACCCCAAGTCAGTCACCCTATAAATTGCATAAATAGCCTGTGTAGTGAGCCTGAAACATTAACATTAACAATCCTCCTTTGCTTACAGGTAGGTGCCAAACGGATCCCTTACGAAAAATACCCTCCCTTAATCAACAGACATTCAAATTAAACAGTCTCCTAAAGGAAACATCTGTCCCCAGATATAATGAGGACGTGATAAAGTCATAAAGAGTTAAGTAAACATAAAAGATTATGTCCCTTTAGCCCTCAAAGTTGGGCTTTCACAGACTCGGGCGATTATTCTCACTGATCCCCAACATATGATTCGAAGAGCAGCCTCATCTCTTCAGTCCAGATCTCTCCCATTCAGAAAATGCGGGGCATCTCATGTATCCCTGAAAAGATCAGGCAGGGCCAATTTAAGCCAGCAAGCCAGCATCAGGATCATCATAAGCTGCCCAGGCACCGGCCTTTTATACCTGTAACCTGGCTGGGTATCCCATTCTAAACTTAAGCCCTTCAGCAATGATCTTGGAGACTATAGGGTGGAATGCTGTGCGTTTCACTCTGACAGAGCCTGGTAGGTCTTGCGCTATCCTAAGTTTGGTATTCTCCCATCTGACTTCCTGCACCTCCTTAACTTTAACTGGAAAATGGTGCCATTCTAAATAATTCAAGAAACGGCATATAATAGGATGAGGTGTAGCCCTTGGGGGAGGCTTCGGCCGTAGGGACCTGTGGGCCCTCTCGATGATGTATTTGGCCCCAAAGGGAGAGGGGTCGGCGATCCTCTCAATAAGCTTTTGAACAAATGCTATGGCATTCTGGCCCTCTTCTCCCTCAGGCAGTCCGAGGAAACAACGTTGTTCCCTTCGACTGAATACTCGAGGTCCTCTAGTTTTTGATTCAAGGCGTGCAAGCTTCTGCCGCGCAACCGCCAGCCGAGTCCGAACTTCTTCACCGCTTCTCAAGGGAAGAGATTCAGAGCTGTGTTATCCGAGGTGGTAACTGAGACCTCGTTGAGCTTTTTACATCGAGATTTAAGCTCAGAAGCAATTTCTTTAACTTCCTCACGGAAAGGCTTGACTTCTTCTAGGAACCTGCACAAAGTAAGCAGTTCTTGATCCATGGCCTGGTTCGAGTGCTCTGGCTTTTCTGCCCCTCTCGAGGCCCATGATTTCTTCGGGGCCTTCTCGGGGGTGACCGGTGGGGTATGTTTCTGCAGCGCCTTCTTCATATACACCTCCATCATTTCCTGTACCCACCAAACAGGAGCACCAGTTGACAGGAAGGCAGAGTAAACTAAAATTAGAGGGTTTTGGGCAGTTTAATCAGTCTTAAATACACTTTTGTTAAGTCGGGAGGCTGGAGCTGCACAGAGGAGCTTCTACCTAGTACCTTGCATCACGTGGTCCCCCCAACTGTAATTCTTTTTTATTGTGTACTAAATCATATCTTTATTCATCACACTTTGGTTCTGTATCTTTCTATTATATTTTTTCCTCTGAGTTCTGCCTGTTTTGTTTTTTACCTACCACACATCCTCCCTGCCTCTCCCATTAACTCCTGGCTCTGTCCCACCTACTCCTCTTTTTTTCACACCTCTGTTTTCTAGGCCTTTGTTCTTTTTATTTACTAATTTCTTGATTTCCTGCATTTATTAGGCATTTTCTGTCCATTCTACTCTTTCAGCCAGCCTCTGATCTCAGATCCTATCTGCATGCTTTTGTCTTCCCTTTAACTTCCTTTGATCTCCCACTGACCTGCTCCTACTATGCCACCCTCCCCATTTCTTCTCATGTTTTTATTTTTTGCATCTTAGACTTTCATCTCTAGTCCACTTTATCATCTTCCTACTTTACTTCCTGATTTTTAATTGTTCCACAGTGGATATAAATACTGCTTGTTGCTCAGTTTTGCTATTCACCTGAAGAAGGGACCTGTGTGGCCCCGAAAGCTTGTGTATAATTCCATCTTTGTACAAGACAATTGTTGGTCCAATAAAAGGCATCAAAGCTTCCATCTTCTCCAAGGGGAAATTATAAATAGCTCTAAAAGAATGAACTGGTTCAACCAGAGTGGTGTCTGTATGGAATGCTCTCCCAGAAGAAGTTGTCTTGAGTAGCTCTACTGATAGCTTTAAGTGAGCGTTGGATAATCACATGGGCAATATTAAATATCAGTATCACCACTGAAAAGTGGCGAGTTAATCATGGGTCATCGACCTACTAACCTGTATGACACTTATGAATCAATGAACCTATTACATCCTGATAGCTAATCCTCAAAAACAGAAACAGCACAGGTAGTGTTTGGTTTGATATTTAGATCAGTGACGTTTTCCTCGACATTGTACAGTAAATTTCCTGTCTGATAATCTATATCCACACAAATCCATATCCTGGGACCTGACATGTACTAGGGCATAGTAACTTAGCTCCAACATATAATTTAGTACTCCAGTCCAGCTGAATCACTGCTATATAGCCTATGTTTGCTGCGTGCCATTCTGCTACCCTGCAACAGCTGTTCGTAGATCAGAAACATCAACTACGGTCTAACTGCTTTTTTCTCAGCATATAACTTCTTATGGTGGTAATCTGGATCTCTGGATATTTGCCATCAATGATTTCTCCTACTCAGTCTGGGATATTTCTTGTCATAGTCGGATTGCTACTCTCCCTTATGATCCTCTCCCTCTCACTAAATTACATGGCTTGTGACTGTGTGCATTATGCACAAGATGAATCCTCTTTTGTCTACTCTAATCTTCTGTCAACTAGGAAATTACATCTAATACACAACCTATCCCTGTTTGTCATTCACCCCACCAGGCTAGGTATTTCCTATTCACTCACCCTCCTGTGGTGCCAAAATGCCTCAGGCTCCTCTTTCATCACTCCAGAGAACCTTGGGTGCCTCTGCTGTGTCTGTCTCTGTCTGGAGACATAGAGCTAAATCGAGGCCCCTTCACCAATGAAAGGCATATCAATTGCTCCTTCTGGTTCTTCTCCAAAGGTATGAAACTTGCTCACATGAATATCAGAAGCGTCTCTGCAAGTTTCCCTGAATTGGAAGCCTGGGTTGCCCTCTGCAGCCCTGACATACTAGGACTGACCAAAACATGGCTTAGGCCTGACATATCTGACACTATGTATAAAATAAATGGCTACAAACTTATTAGATTTGACCTCCCTTCAAAACAAAGGAGTGGGGGTGGGGTTGCTCTCTACTATAAAGAACACCTTAATATCTCTGTTCAATATTCCAGGTTATCAGGGTCCTGTGAAACCCTGCATGCTGTTTTGCTCGTAGGTGGTGTAAAAAGATTAAACTTGATATATGCCTACAGTCCTCCTAAGGGAGCTGTCCCTAGTCTAATTGGCCTCATGGACTATCTTTCCACTCTAAAGGGTAAATATGAAGTAATTCTAATGGGTGATTTTAACCTTGATCTATCTGGTAGCCACTCTGGATCATACACCGAAGCTCTTGTGAGACTCCACCTCTCTCAGTTGATATCTAGCCCTACTCAAATCTCTGCTAATGGCACTCACCAGTTCCTTCTGGACTGGACTGCTACAGACAGAGCACATAAGAGCATGGCTGCTGGCACCTTTTCTGACTCTATAAGTGATCACCTGCCTATCGTCTGCATCTGGAATGGTCACTGCCCAAATTCCCCTCACAGAATAATACAGTTTTGCAACTTCCCTAAGCTTAAACCAAGTGCACTTTTTGAAGACATAAAAAATATTGAATGGTCTCCCATCTTTATCACTGAGGATGTAAATAATGCCCTGGATTACCTTATTTCTAAGCTACTCGTCCTCCAGGATCTTCATGTTCCTCTGAAAAGGAGGTGAATTAGGGGCTCTGCAAACAGATGGTTACGCAAGGATCTCCTACACTCTATGAGAAGAAGGGACAAGGCCTGGACCTCCGCAAAGAAGTCACAATGGACAGAGGACTGGTTTAGGTATAGAAACTTGAGGAATGCTTGCAAGAAAGACATATGGAAGACAAAAGGACTACTGTCATAACTACCCAAGCCTCTGCAGGAGATACTCAAGTTTTGGAACCACATCAAAATTTCATGGGCCAAAGGCCAAGCCATCAATAACTGAAATGACACTAAATTATACAAACTGTAACAAGCTACCCATGATTGCAAATGCTCGGAACGCTCATTTCTTCGACCTCTCTGAGCACCTAAAAAAGTTTAATCAGTCCCTGGCTCCTTCTCTCGATAAGCACCTGCCTCCTAGATCTTCTTTTAACCTTAAATCAGTCTCCACTGCTGGGGTGCTGCATCTCCTTAGAACTACTCAGTCCTATGGATCTCCTGGATCTGATAGGTTACTGCTCAGTTTTATCAAATCAGCAGATTCTGCTCTTGCTGCTGCACTTGCAAGAATTCTCAATCTATCTATCGCAACCCAGACAGTGCCAACGCTATGGAAAACAGCTTGAGTAGTTCCTGTGCACAAAAACCGGGACACCAAAAACCTGGCAAACTATCGACCTATTGCCATCCTCTCTACTCTCAATAAAATATTTGAGAAGATTGTTGCCTCCTAGGTCTTGGAATATCTGCATCTTCAAAATTTCCTATCTCCCGCCCACCATGGTTTCCGAATAGGTCACAGCACCACAACTGTGCTACAACTATCAAATGATGTCCTAACGGCTATGGATAAGGTCCTGCTCAAGGGGGCCATTTTTATTGACCTCACAAAGGCCTTTGACCTAGTGGATCACCCTCTACTATTTTCCAATCTATCCTCCCTGGGCTTCTCCCAGACTGCCATCTCGTGGTTTGATAGCTACTGTATCTCACCGGAAGAATGCAATTTGTTCAAATTGATACTGCTGTCTCTGACCTTGCCCCCACCTGTGTTGGAGTTCCCCAGGGATCGATTCTTGGCCTCTCCTCTTCTCTCTTTTATTAACAACCTGCCTCACTGCCCTGATCCTCCTCTATGATCCTGTATGCTGATGATATGGTGCTTCTCACTAGTGGTAGAGACCTCTCATCTATACAGGCAAATCTTCAAGCCAATTTTGACTGTTTACAAGGTTGACTTCTGCACAACAAGCTACTACTAAACTCCCAGAAAACCGTAGCCATGCTTTTGGCTCCCCACAGAATCAAATCCTGTGCCATGGCCCTCTCAGTCCTATATCTTGATGGTTCCTCATGGAACTTGTTGAATCTTTTAAGTATCTAGGCATTACACTCGACCCATCTCTGGATTTTAACCTGCACATTGCTGCTACCTGAGCGTGGTAAACACCAGACTGGGATTTGCTTATAAAATCAGGTCCTCCCTCAATGACGCCTCTCAGCTTGCTATTGCACAAGATTTTCTCCTTCCCAATCTTATGTATTGTTCCCTGGCTTACCTTGATGCCAGCAAAGGAGCCTTCCAGAAGTGGAGAATCTGCTATAACAGCATATGCAGATTTGCCCTCTCTGCCCACAGTCTAACTTATCATTGTCAACTCTACTCCAGACTGGGCTTGCTCTCCCCTCCATCGTATAGACTCTGTTCTGCTGGCTGCCTGATTGATAATATAATCAGAACGGGACCCCTGAGTACCTCTCAGGGCTGCTTATCCATTCCACCCAAGCCTATCATCTTAGGTCGTCGGTACAAACTCCTTTGAATATTCCTAGGTGTCTCACCAAAAAGGCTGAACTCTCCTTTGCAACATCTGTCCCTCACCTTTGGAACTTTCTCTCTCTCCCCTAATAGGTCAAACTCTCCAAATCCCACCTCGCCTATAAACTGGGACTTCGCACCCACCTACTTGATTCTAACATCTGCTCCTGCACTGAATCTTGAGAGTTACTCCTAGATTCTAACATCTGCTCCTGCACGAAATCTTGAGATTCACTCCTAGTCATTTTCCTCCCCCATATGGCACTTACTGTCTCAGCATTTCTGTTACTCACCAGTTCCTTCTTCCCTCAATTATCATATTGTTATAACAGTTATTGTTTTTCTATACTTGTTGCCTAATTCCAGTTAATACTTTTATAGTGCATGGTGGAACGTTGTTGTGGATGGAAATCCATCCCTTCAACAATGTTGTTATGCTGCACTAGCTACGTCATTAGAAGTGTTAGTGCTGCAAATAGCTAGTGCAGCATAACACTTAGAAGGTGGGTGCGCATGCGCGACCGGTGATCCTCTGTGAATGGCCACACCGGTGAAATAGGCCAGAGGAGGCAAAAATCCCCACAAAAACCAGCAAGAAAGTAAAGGAAGTCTTTGTATGAGTTCCATAAACTATAAAAGACTGTGTATGATCGCTCATATACAACAAAGGTATTTTCCAGCTCTCGAGGTTTCCATGGTAACAAGACCCCTCGAGCTGTGCTCTTGAGGTCTCCAGTTAGCATGGAAACCTCTTGAGTGAAAAATACTCTTGTTGTGTATGAGCGATCATACACAGTCCTCTATGTTATGTCTAGTGCAAGCAGTTAGTGTAACTTATCTGTTGGTTTGACTCTGTAATACTGGCTTGCTCTTAGTCTGTAAAGATTGTTATGTTTTTTGTTCTCTCTCATGCTGCGCCATGAACGTCACTCCTGTTTGTACCTTGTTTCTCTTGTTGTGCACTCTCCTAGGTCGTCCCAGAATAAAGGCAATACTCTTGTCTAGTGCACTTGCCCGGTAAACAAAAACAAAATAAATAAATAATACTAGTCTCCTGTCCCTGAGAAACATAGAAACATAGACTTTGATGGCAGATAAGGACTGCTTGGCCCACCTAGTCTGCCCATTTCCCTACCTATTGGATAAGCTGCAGATCCTAGTTAACCAACAGCCTAATTCTTCCTACCTCCCACAAGAATCGCCTTGTCTGTCTCATGCATTCCCACTGTTTTTGACCCCACAACCTCCTCAGGAAGGCTGTTCCATCGTCCACCACCCTCTCTGTGAAAAAATACTTCCTCACATTTCCCAAGAGATATCCCCCATCTATCTTCAAATTATGTCCCCTTGCACATCTTTTTCTTTTTTTTTTCAATTTAAAGTTTATTGATACATTTTCACAATAAAGGCAGTTTAAGTAACATTAGCAAAGACCCTCTAATACAATGTGAAGGAACAACTGCCTAACCCACCCTACCCTCACTTACTGCAGAAATCCCAGCCTAGTACCCGACAATGCCAAGCTCCCTACTAAAAGACTTACAAGAGCATTAAGCCAAGATAGATTTATCCTTGAGCCAGAGAGAGTAATGAGTGAAGGGGATCCCAGATTTTAGTATATGCTGCCAAGCTATTATGGAGACTAGCAATCGCTTTTTCTGTGCGCAGATTATAACAAATTTCTTTTACCCATTCCTGGATAGAGGGGGAGGACCTGACTTTCCAGTGACGAAGAATAAGCTTCTTAGCCGATAAGGCAATCATAGAGATATGGAACTTTCATACCTTAACTCTGATGAAAGACAGGTCCCCCAACAGGCAAATCTCGGGAGTGAAGTATTCATGAAGGCCCAGCAGTGGGTCTAAGAAAGTTTTGATTGAATCCCAAAAAGGGGACATTTTTGGGCAGGACCAAAACATGTGAAAAAGTGTACCCTCTTCCTGGAAACATTTATTGCACCTGTTGGAGTTCAAATAGCCCCATCTATGTAATTTAGCCAGGGTATAATACAAGTTATGCAAAATATGATATTGCATGAGATGCAGTCTGTCTTGAGAAATAAATTTATGGCATGAACTCCAGAGAGAATGCCAATCCAAGTGAAGTTGAGGGAAAAAGTTATTCCAGAATCTTGAAGGCCCACATGGACCCCCATACTTTTTATGGAACAAAATCTGATATAATTTAGAGATTACACCAGAAGAACCAGAGAGTGGGGAAACCTCAGGTATCAGAGAAGAGATGGTCTGGGAGGGAGGAGCATTACCAAGAGTAATTACAAGTAAATGCTTTAATTGTAAATCTTTAAAATGGAAAGAAACCGGGATGGAAAATTTCTTAATCATATCTTCCACTGATAATGAATGTCCCTCACCATCCGTGAAAGAGAGAAGCTTCCCCTCTCCCAGTTGGGGCAACCAGTGTCAGGAAACAGATCTCTTTTTCTGAAAAATGCTAACCTCTTGGACTTTGTTGTTATCTTTGAGGTGCTTAAATATTTCTATCATGTCCTCCCTCTCCCTCCTTTCCTCAGGGGTATACATATTAAGCTCCTTTAGTTTCTCTTCAATTCTTCTCAGACCACATTGATGCTATTTCAAAAAAACTATGCCCCATGCTCGGTGCACTTTATCAGAACCGCAGTAGCCTCCTTCCCCCCGTCCGACGTGAACTGGTCCAGAAGATGATACTTCCCTTCTTTGATTACTGTGACACTGTTTACAGTGCAGCCCCTAAGTCCACCCTATCTAAGCTGGACACACTTTTTAATGCCTTCTGCCGCTTTGCTCTTGATGCCTATCCCCTTACCCACCACTGCAACCTTTACCGTTCCCTGGCACTACCGTCCCTCGGAAACTGCCGCATTTCACACTGCGCTAAATATATATTGAATCTATGGCTTGGCACCATCCCTTCCTACCTCTCCTCCATGCTCTCAGCTGCCCCTCCCCCGCCCATTATCTTAGATCCTGCAACTTCCGCCAACTATCAATCCCTAGGCAGAAGGCTACTGTTGGGCAAGTCGCCCTCTCACACCAGTTACCCAAGCTATGGAATGATCTCCCACCTCAAATTCAGCCATTCCTCCTCTGCCCACTCTCTTTCTACCACCCTAGCTACCTTCCTCATCACTAATTGCTCCTGTACCTGACTCGGCCATGCGCCAATTGCTCCCTTCCCCACTGCCTGACCAGCGGCCTTAGCTTTGCTATAAATGCTGACATATAGCCCCAACCTATGCATTTTTGTCCTGTGCCTTTTTGTCCTGCACCATCATGTGTTCCATGTCTCCTGTTGCTTATACCTGCATATTACTGTGTGCTAAATTTTCCCTTGTATTGCTGCTATATGTCAGGTAATTGTTATATGTTTCATACAATATCCAATGTACCCCATGTGTTGTTGCTTGTCATTTAATGCAATTGTATCCATATGCTGCTACTTGCCTCTGTTATTTGCTCAGTTGATAACCTGCATGTTATCCAATCCCCAGTACCCCTTCCCCCCAGGTCGTACTGGGAGATGAGCATCTTGTTGCTCAGTGTGCCTTTCCAGGTGAAACTAGTTCAATAAATAAATAATAAATATGGCTTCTGTTGCAGACCCTGCACCATTTTAGTTGCCCTCCTCTGGGCTGCCTCCATCCTGTCCATATCTTTACAGAGATGGGGTCTCCAGAACTGGATGCAGTACTCCAGATGAGGTTTCACCAATGGTCTGTACAGAGGGATAACAACTTCCTGTTTTCTACTGGTGATGCTTCTCTCTATACATCCCAGTATGCCCCAGCCATCCCTACTGTCTTCTCACATTGCTTGCTAACCTTCAGGTCATTGGTATGACTACCCCAGGTCCCTTTCCATTTTGTTGTTGTTACTACTCCCCCCATTGTGTACTCTTCCCTGGGTTTTGTTTCCAGGTGCATTACTTGCACTTCTTTGCATTGAATCAAGCTGCCATACTTCTGACCATTCCTCCAACCTGCAAGTCCCTTAAAACACTGCTGCCTTGAAGTTGATTTTGCTACTGCCTAAACTGCAATCCTGCAACTCTCTGTCTGTGGTCTGTTAACCTAAATGCTTAAGTGCATCTACCATACCGAGACATTGTTGGAAGTGTTGTGTTCATTTTGCCTAACTCCTTTGACACTAAACGAGTAGCCCTGCAACTCCCTAGCTAGGTTCTGCTGGCTTACTGAGGCTCACCTGATACTGATTATTTATTGTGTGTCTGCTTCATGATAATTGTCACGCACAATCCTGGTGACTGCAGTCCTCACACACACCCCTCTCAGCCTCCTACAGGTGCCCTTCAAACCTTCTCCAGGGGATCACTACTCAATCATACATCAACTGCAGGTATACTGACAAAACTCGTATATACCCGTGGCTCTACTGAGGCTGAAGTCTTTGCAGCCCCAAGTTGCCCTTGCCAGCCAACCACCTCATGATAAACCTCCACAGCAAGGCAAGCAACTTCTCCTTCTGTTATGCTTATACTGGGCAGAGACATCAAGGTAAACCATGGCCCACCTCATAACTCTGCCTGCAGCACTATCCCCTTACCCAAGGGCCTCAAAACCTTTCAAACAAATAACAAGCACCTCCTCCCCAAGCTTGACCTGGTAAAGGCAAAGGTTACTGAACAACCAAGACCTCCTTATTCTCATGGAAACCTGGCTCTGTTCCTGCATTGTCTCTTCAGCTATTGACATCCCTGGTTACCTACTCTTATAGGCAGAACAGCTCTGAAAGAGGAGGTGAAATACTCATTATTCGGTCTGCAAATGTAATTTCAGTGTATCCTATCATGAAGCCATTGCTAAATTACATTAGATCATGATGGGGAGTCCTCACTAGATCTCATTCCATTCCTATTGTCATCACAGGAGCATACTGCCCACCCAGGTTCTCACCTTACGCAATCATGAATATTTTGCAAAAAGTGGTAAACCCATACCCAACACAGAGCACATCATACTTAGGGACTTAAATGCCATTTGGATGGCCAGATCTAACCCCTTTTCACCCTCCAATCTCCATTCAAAAATTATAACCCTGAGTCTCACCAGATTATCTCTTCTCCCACCCAATTTAATGCCAGGACTAACACCAACAGCACAATTGACAGAGGCGTGTCATCCCACCCACAGAGAATTCTGGCTACAGAGACCCTCGCTGATATATTTAGTGACCACTGTCTAAGCCCCCTAATTGGGCTTATCTGAGGACTCTGGCCCATGCCGCCTCCCCAGCATCCCATTGAATGGTCCAGGTGAGGTTCAGGCCTGACAGCCCCACTGTGTTCTGTGGCTGTGGCTGCTGATGTCTGGCTGCTCGGCCCCTCTGCTGTTTAATGTTTTTGTGCCTCTGGGTGCCTGTGGAGGATCTTCTGGCTGGTCTGGAGTCAGAGACCACACTGGCCAAAATGTAAATAAAAATATGGTGGCATGTGCCTTCAAGACACATTGTGGTCAAGTAGGGCTCAAAATTTAAAAGACCCACAGCTCCATTATTAAGAGTGCCTAAACCAGGTGCAAAAAAAGAGGGAAATATGTTTTGGAAAGCCTCATTGGGTGTAAGGGGCTCCCATCAGCAATGTAGGGTGTCCTGGCTCCTAAAAGGGAAGTAGAGCCAGGGTATAATAGTGTCAGTCCCTGAAAGGGCTGCAGTTAAGTGTGTGGGGTTGTTCTGGCTGTGGAACAGAAATGTAAATAAATACAGCAGTGCCCATGGGACTATAGAAACAAGGGGGCTGCTGGGATAAGGTTAGAGGGCTGAAAAAGCCTAGAACTTCAACAGCCAATCAAAGGGGGCTTTGTGAAAGTAAAATAAGGGACTGTTCTGCCCACCAAGGAGAAGTTTCAGCTTGGATCTGAGAGTGACTGGAGTGCAGGTGAGACTGCTGAAAGGCTACCCAGCCTTAGACCTCCACTCTGGACCTTGCATCTAGCCTGGCCCCAGCATCCAGTGGACCAGCACAAAGCTTATTCAGCCAGCAGCTGCAGAGGTTCAGAGACTTTCAGCTTCAAGGAAAAGAGGAGCAAATTTTGAATTTTGTTAGAGAAGTGAGAGACCTGAGAGCAGTGCAGCGTTCAAAAGAAAGGAGTCAGTGCTGCAATGTGAGAGCAGGGGACTACAAGTGTACTGTCTAAAGTGTTCAGCACAGTACTGTTGGGATAATTACTAAGCCACTGCATTTTCCCCTCATTGGGGTAAGCCTGAGAACTGTACTGCTGCCACTCTAAGGGCTGAGTGTGAGTGTTATGGCTAGAGACTGTTTGAGCTAAGCCACTGTGGAAATCAGAAAGCGAAGTGGGAGAGTGCTGGGGCTAGAGGCTGAACCAAAGCCCAGCTACTAACTGTGCTTAGAAAGGGTGTGCAACACAGGTCTAGGGGACCATGTCTGCCCAGCTCCTAGACTGAAGACAAAGAAGACCCAGCAGAAAGATAGCAAGAGACCTGCCTGGTGAACAACGTCTACAAAGGCCTCAGAGGTGAAGACAGCAAGGCCAGGTAGGTGAGAGACCAGCATCCTGTTACCTCTTCAAGTTGTCTCACTGCTACTGTGGTGCACCAGCCTGATACCGTACAGTGCAGCCAAATCCAATTGCTGACCCCCCTCCCCAAACTGCTGAACTGTAAGTACCCCGAGATGCAGCTTTGTGGAGTCTTCATTTAGCTACTGTAGCTAGGAAGGTTGAAACTTGGGGGTTAGGTCCTGGGCAGGACTCTGCCAGAAAACTGCGCCCAGGCCTGCAGTTATAGAAAAGTTGTGTTTAAAATAATTTGTCCCCAATTAGAGATCCCAGCCTCAGCATCAGCACCATAGTGAGGTACATACCAAAAAGACTGTATAGACTTTCTGGGCAGCTGCCAAGGGAAAGACAGATGCACCCACAGGTGAGAGGTGGGGACTATTGGGGTAGAATTTTTAGCCATTTATTGTTGCTGTTTCAATCTTTCTTTTCCCCTTCCCCTAAAATAAAATACTGTTGTTGTTTATGTTAACTGCTGTTGTAGTGGATCATTGTAGATGAAGAGGGTGTTGTCGCTGAAGGTTGGGAATTGTTTGGGGGCAGTCTATGTATTTTCCCAGGGGCTGATAACCTGCTATTTGTCTAAGGTATTCCCTGCCATTTCCCTGGGTGAAGGCACCATGCTACCCTTCCATCATATCCCTGAATCCAGGCTGGGTCCCTCAGAGCCATTTGCTGTGTGGACTCCGAGGGCCACAGAACAGCCAAGATGAATCAAAAGCCTAGGTTCAGAGGTATGCACCATGTACAATGATCTTTGGTAGCTAACACCACCAAATAGGCACTCTCTGCAAACTACCCTAGTGGCAGCTAGGTAGCTGGCAGGTAAACTC
The DNA here is from genome assembly GCA_016271365.2 of Neoceratodus forsteri. NCBI lineage: Eukaryota > Metazoa > Chordata > Ceratodontiformes > Ceratodontidae > Neoceratodus > Neoceratodus forsteri. The sequence goes on from CM028137.1 coordinate 197,834,416, forward strand.
TCAGGATACCTCAAGGATCTCATTACTTCTGCAACAAATCACACATACCTCCACAGGTCTGAGGATGATTGCCATTTCCAGATGGACACATCTACTATAAAATCTCTCTGGGTTCCTTTTATGTCTTTTTTCTCCCCCCCCCCCAAATTTTTTTTTAAATATTTTTTAATTTGTAAATCAAAGAAGGGGGGAGTGAAACTGTGGAATGGATATCGATAACTTATTTCAAAATATGAGTCTCACTCTACCACAATTTTAACTAATAGTTTTAATTTTTAAATTCAAAGTCATGAAGTTCCTCTCTTTGTAAAAAATCTGTATTACATTCCAAAACTTGATTTGCAGAGACAGATTTGCTTTAATGCTACATCTTCATATTAGCTCCCAAATGGTTTATTTTATCCAAATAGTAACGTTTCAGAACTTAAAAATGTTCCTTCATCAGACCCGGATCTTAATATTCACTGTAGAAACAAAAAATAATAAAACATATTTTAGAGCAATTCTGTTTTGAATATGTATGTTTTGACTTATTACTAAAATATTTTTCAAGAATAATATGTAGAAATCAGGTGGAACAGACCTGATGGAACCTCTTAATCACTTGCAAGTTAAATGGTTGCTGGGAGGATGTGTGATGTCTCTTAGTGACTTCAAATTTAGAAGTCTGTGAATAGTAAATGAAAAAGCTTCATTAAGTCTGAATTTATACATTTTATAAATAAAAATCATCAATTCTAAAGAGACTTACTGAGAAAATTCTCTATTGTAGTAAACGTAGTCTAGGCGACTCAAAAACCAAAGTCAAGCAATGTTTCTATGAAACTCTGTAGTAAAGACATCCAAATCAATACCGAAAAATGACATCATTGAAAATTTTAAAAAGAACTTATATTTTATACTGTAGTTACCTTAACTATGTTAATACATCTTTTTCTTGTTTCTTTGACGTGTTTTAAATATTCAAATCCAAATGGGAATACAAAAAATAACAGACTCGCGTAAACGCTCCCGGCGCCATTACCTGCTGAAAAAGTGCTTTGTGTTGCAGACACTAACACCTCTAAGGTGAGCAAGAAGGGCCGGGCCACGTATAAACACACCTGGTGGCGTGCTGATGTCAATATAGACGTCACCTGTGTGGCCCGGTCTATAAAGAAACAGAAGTAGTAAAAATCTCACTAAGTCCCCTTCTGCTATTGGATTTGTATGTGCTATATAGCTACTTTAGTGCTAGAAGCATTTTTGGCCAGTATCTTTCTTAAAATGGGAAAATCAATCTGTAAATTCACAAAAAGAGAAAAACAATTAAATACATCAAGAGCGATAACTGTGTACACAAATAATACGTGTTAACCATTTTAAACAAATATTCCCAAAGCTTTACACAAATCATGAGAGAAATTGAACAATTCCATATTTAAAATTGAGCAAATCTTGCATATCAAGTGATATTTTCACACTAAAATAACGATGGCATGTATAGCTTAATTAACTCACTGTAGCGCTATTATCCAATGACGTCAGAAAGGAAGAACCACACTGAAAAATAGTTGAGATATCAACAAGATAAATGGTGGAAATTGATTTATACTAAATGCTTTATATAAAATGAGGAAGCAAAGGAAAATAGGTAAACAATAATAAGAGGAGAATAAAGGGAAGAATGAGTGGACTAAAAAGTAGTGAACAGGTTAAAAATGAAATGAAGGGAGGAAGGGGAGGAAGGAAGGGGAAAAGGAGAAGAAAAATAAGAAAGCAGGAGAAGGAAAGAGGGGTGATAGCTAAAAAGGATGGGGGGGGAGGGAAATAGTATTTGATAAAGACTTTATCCAGAAAAGGAATACTAGGAGATTTAATGAAAAGTGGACCAAGTTAGGTTCTCCTTCAGTCCATATTTATGTTGGTGTGTTCTTAGGGTATAAATCCACCATGCTTCTCTTCGCAATAGGGTCATTTCTCTTTTGCCACCTCTAGGATTCATCTTCACATGTTCTAGTCTAAAAAATCTTAAACTTGAAATGGAGTGATGGAAGTCCCAAAAATGTCTTGCTAGTGGGGACCTGATATCACCTCTTCTGATATTGCTTTTGTGTTCAGATATGCTAAGTTTTGAAGGTGTTGTTGTTTCGCCAATATAGTATAAAGAACATGGACAAATGATGCAATAGATGACGTAATCTGTTCTGCAAGTGATGAAATCTCGGATGTCATACTCTTTATCATCACATGTACTTTTTATGGATTTCATCTTTTGCCCATTATTACAGTGGACACAGTTGCTACAAGGGAAGAAACCTTTAATTTCACTTCTGAGCCATGTTTTAGATTTGTTTATTGGAGTCCACATCAGGCTAAGCCCTGCTGCTGCTACATAGTGGGATCACTGGGTCACCTATTTCTGAAGGCTCCTCATCTGAACCTCACCTGTTATGGCTTGCATCTTCTTCGTAACGTAAGCTTATCAGCACTTTGCCTGTTGTTTGCAGTGTGTGTATAATACCTTGTAGATAATATGAGAGTTCACTGCAATGACAAATTCCACCTGCCTCATTTTTTGTACCTTGTTTGCATTTGCAATGTAACTCATTATCTTTACAGCTGTGGCACAAATTGCATTGGCCTCATTCCTTTGCACATTGTTTGTAATTGGCGTGTAACTTTACTGTGTACTACTGTTTTTGGACCCATTTTTGTGAATGCTTGTATAATGTACTACTACTGTTTTGAGAACCCTGTGGATGAATGTATTCTTCCCCACAACCTTGCTTCCACTTCACTACTCCAGGTCACAACTGGAAACAGGTCTTACAGGCTCTGCTTGTTCTCCTGGTAAAATAGGTCTAAACAAATATATTTAATTTGATGACAGTTTCAGATGTCTACTTACAAATGTAGAAGCTTTGTCTTTCTTTTGGGAGGTTCTTCTGCATTAGTAGGTCTGTCATCTTCATGAAGCAACTCATATTTATTTAAACCATTCAGCAGTTCAGATTGAGGAGATGGTAGTTCTGCCATTGGCTTTAGCTGCAGCTAGTGAGTCTGAAAAAACGGCTGCTGTTTGAGAGTTCTGAAGTTACTTATTGATATTCTAGACGCACTGCACTTGGCTTGTGGGACGCATTTTACCTGTGTGTTGTGATCTCATGACACATGGCTCTCAGCCAATCAGGATACAGTATTTAACCAAGACATTTCATAATGTCCAACTGTTCATAACACATGATATTCATTTGTAAATTATGTCCTCTCATATCCTTGATCCAAATTGTATGTAGGCCATATGATCTGTGCCCCAAAGGCAGGAATTCATGAGCATGGCAGGGACATTCAACATGAATATCTCAGCAGTTCTACTGCGGTGCAAGTCCAACAGTTTCACAACTGTGAGCCTTCATTGTTTAGATTTAAAGGTATCCAACATGTGGGTATAATCTGATGCTGGAAACAAAGGGAAGAAACTTAGCCAGCCTGTAACTGGGAAAGTGAAAGTGCAGTTTCCTTAACAAATCTATGCAATGCACTGGCAGCAGAAACATAGAAACACAGAAGCTGATGGCAGATAAGGACCACCCTTACACTTTTTTTTTATTCTTTGGTAACCGGGTAAGGCCTGCCAGGCCCAAGTTCTGTTTTCAGGGACAACCAAGAAGAACTGGGAAGGTTATGTGACTTGCTCAGGATCATGAAGTATGGAAGTAGAGGTAGTGGGACTCATACCCAGGTCTGCTGGATGTACCAGGCTAATTCACAGCTTGTTACTCTTAACCTCCAGGCTATACTGCCAGAAATTTTTTCCAATTATATCAAAGGAATAATATTCCCATACAAGCAGTAAGTAATACTATGTAAATATCTTCATACATACTGTATTTAGCAGCTTTAGGCTAATTTATTTTGACACTGCTATTCCTAGTCTTCTTCTTGGTTGTTTTACATGGAGTCCCTTCCCCCTCCCTCCAACAAGCCAGTTACTCTCTTTAAGTTTCTAGAAAATCTTAAAAAGCCTGTTGTTGCCATGCATACTAGTTTGTGCATTTTAGGAAGATTACAATTATATTTAGTGTGTATGAGCCTTTGATCTGAGTAGCATACCTTTTGGAATTTATCCCCCCCCCCTCCAAATCTACAGACCCATAATGCTTTTGTATTGAGTTTTAGATTTCAGACTAAATGTGGCACATGTGACTTGGAGAGATTTACAACAACCAAACTAATTGGAAATTATATGTGTGTTTAGGACTGCAGTGGCCCTAGTCCTGCAGACCTCTTGCTATGAAAAAGGATTCCTTCCAACCAAACAAGATGTTGGAGTTACAACACAGTCACCTCCACGTCTGTGAAGCACTCTGTTCACTGTCTCTGTATGCAGTTGCACTGCACAGTTTTTATTTTCAGTGGTCATAGAGGAACACGGCACACTCCAACATGTCCAAAATGGTCACCAAACTGCATAGTGCATGCACAGCTACTAGTACATGTGCAGTAGTGCTTGGTAGCCATCTTGGTCATGGCAGAGTGTACAGTGTTCCACCGTGACCACCCAAAAAAATAATTTCAGTTATACATATCCCCCCACCCAGCCACCCCTCTCAGCACCACCACCCCACCCCACCCCACCAAACATACAAGTGACATTGAAGTGCCCAATCCTCAATGTCGGGAAATATACAAGTGACATTGGGGGTGCCCAATCCCCAGTGTCCAAATCAAACATCCTCATTCTTTTTTGTTTGTTTTTTATTAAAGATAGTTTAAATTATAGCTATCCCCCCACCTGACCCTCCCTTTGAGCACCCACCACCCCACTCTCCCCTCAAGAACATAATAGTTAAACTGGGGAGGTGCCCAATCCCCCAATGCAGGCATCCACACTCGTTTTTTTTTTAAACCTCTGAAAAGAAAGCCATCTATCGATATCATTTGCAGCAATTAGACTCCCCCCACCCGACACTCCCACTCAGCACCCACCCACCCCAAAACCCTTACTTACTGATCGGGAGTCCAATGCCATAATCCTCTGTGGATCGTAGTCACTTCTTCACTCTTCAAAGTCGGACCACGCTAGGGTTGCCACCTGTCAGGTTTTTTACTTGGTGATCAGGTTTTCAGGGTCCCTATCAGGTAATCCAGTTTTGCTCTGTGCTGGTCAGGTTTTTGAGCCATTTTGAGTGCTCACACACCTTTGAAACGGATTTTGTTGTATCATGCATTGTTTCAGCTGCATGTCCAGTTTACAAACAAGTTCTGTTGTCAGTATAGCCCTTTGTTTGTGAAAACAGTCAAACTGGGAGGTGTAAAGTACGGCCATTAACACCATTAGCACTTATTTAACCTAATCATTTCCACTGCATCTTAAAGTGGCATAGCAGCAAAGCTGCCCCCACATTTTGTAACAGTAACAGAGCCAGTTGTCTTCCACTTTCATTTGCTGGTAAACATTTTCATATCTGTAAGAGTTTTCTTTTATCTCTGTATGTTTATCTGGTAAACCAATGTCAATAAATAAATACATAAGTAAGTAAATAATTAGGAAGAATCTAGTCAAGTAACTTTAACATGTACACTACAGTATCTTAACATTTGTGTTGAACTGTTGCTTTAAGCCTTGTCTTTTATTGATATGACAAATGGCTTTTAGGAGGAACAATGCATGATGAGTCATGAAAAGGGTGGGGCTAAGGAGGTGTTTAGGATCCGTTTTGCTTCATTCAAAGGTGGCAACCCTAGACCACGCACTGAAGAAGCAGACATGCAGTTCAATATATTTCAATGGTGTTCTGACTTAGTAGCATAACTTGGGCATTTTTCCATATTTTTGCCCAGATTTTCAACACACCTTTTTGGGAACCCTACCTCATGAACAATTGCACTAACATTAGGTAAATTTGTCCCGAAAGGTGATTTCACTGTCTCTGTAGAAATCACCTTTCAGGCAGGAGTTGAATTTCCTCTGCCCTTGTGCATGAAGTGAAGTCATAAAGGGCTATGTTGAAAATTTGGTGCAAAATATTACAAAAACAAAGTTATGAGCCTACACTAATTTTGCAAATGCAGGCTTGTAGCTTTGGTAATTTTCAATATTTTTACCCCAGATTTACAACATAGCCATTTCTTTACAGTACCGCATGAATATGATAGCTGTCCTTTTTCAACTCCAGCCCAAAATGTGTTTTTTTTTTTTTTTCATCCTGAAAGTTGATTTCGCAGTCCCTGTGCGAAATCAGCTTTTGGGCAGGAGTTGAACATTTGCTCTGCCCTTCTTCATGAGGCAGGGTCATAAAAAGGCTACTGTATGTTGAAAATTTGGTGTACAAATATTATAAAACAACAAATTTATGAGCCTACTTTACATTTTCTAACTTTCTATATTTTATCCCAAATTCCTCCTCATGGCCTTATTGGCTCTGGTCAAAGTTTGTTGTATTCACAGCTACATATTGCACTTCAAACTGCCTTTCTTTTATGCAGTTTTTACATATGTTATGTCTGACTATAATAGGTGTTACATAAGTAGATTGATCTGTAGTAGACTGGTCAATCTCCTGAAGGAGTGAGTGAATTGTGAGCACCACTGTCTTAATCATCTGGGACCAGCAGTCTCTGACACATGTTTGCAATTATAACCAGCTAACTATAACAGCAAATTATAATCAGGTTTCCCTATAGGAGAAAATGCTTCCAAGTTATTATATGAGCTTTGTGTTCCACATAGCTCTTTGCTGGACTGTTGCAAACAAGTTAGAAACAAAAAATATGATGGTATAAGGAAACTGACTATCCATCGAGTCTGCCCTTCCCATATTGTTGTCACTCCTTTTGCTCCTCTGGAGATGTGAAAAAGAAAAAAAATATATTTACATAGTGCTTTTTCATAAAGTATATCCACAGGTACTTTACAAACAATTTGTTTGCCCAAAATAGACAGACTGAGATCCCACTCTGTTTTTTCAGTGTGGTCATGCTTTTGCTTGGAAAATCTTAAAGCATCTTTGTACCATTGGTACTCTGAGTATATTTTGGCACTACTGTTTCTATTCATTGACTGTTTCTCATGCAGGTCTCCTATCCCCAAACAGGCTGCTCTCTTTTAAGGCTACTTTGGATAGCCAGCAGACTTGTGTGAGTATGAAACTGGCTGTACATAGAATTCCTGGAATGTTTTCTGGATTAAGATATATATATATCTATATATATATATATATATATATATATGTAACACACACACACACATATATATATATATATATATATACACACACATATATATATATATATGCAATGGGGTGGAGATAAACAGAATGTGATAAATCCGTTTATCTGAGTAACTGTATACATAAATTTAATTTATGTATTCAATGCTTATGTCATCAGCCATTTATCCACACAATACTTAAGTCATCAACCATTGTTATGTTGCTTGCACGCATGTGCAAGAAACATAGTGCCATCATCCGAGTTTTCAGAGGTGTGTCAGCCCTACTTCCAATGCAGTCAGTGTGTTTGCAGGTGCAGCCCCAGTTCCCCAATCACTGCTGCAGCTGTCTATGACAAGATGAAAATGCAGTGGCATACAGTTGAAAAGGAGAGCTCCGCTTGAGTGAGAAGAGCTCTCCCCACACACACACACACGCACGCACATGCACGCACACTGCGTGCTCATGCACCTTCCCCCTCCCCCACACTGTATGGATGACAACTCCCGTCGGCTCCACGCCCCCAAAGCATCCAGGTGCCATGTTGGGAGCTCCACCCAGCGTGACAAAATGATATTATGGCCGACGGGGTGCCCAATCCCCATCGGCTCCACTGTCTCTCCCCCATGCTGTCGCCGACAGGGTGTCAATCCCCATCAACTTCACTGTCTCTCCCCCAAGCATCCAGGTGTCCGCTGGGAGCCCAACCCAGCGTGGCAAAATGTATATAGCCGATGGGGTGCCCAATCCCCGTCGGCTCCAGCCCCTGAAAGCCTTTTCAGCTGCCACGCTGGGAGCCCACCCCAGCATGGCAAATGTCCTCGTCGCTCTAAATAAAACAACATAAAAACACCTGTAAATAGAAAAACTGTCCATCGGCACTTCTCCCTGCCCCTCCCACAACCCGCACCCACCCACTGTGCACCCTGCCTCCCCACACCCCCCTCACACCATACTTACCTCTGGAGCTCGGCGCGATGATCTTCGGTGGACCGGGAACACATCTGCACTCTTCAAAGCCGACCGCGAACTGAGGGAATGCCGGTAAGCTGTATAATGGAATAGATAGGGTTTTTTTCAACTTTATTGCATATCTCAGGCATTCTTTGAAATTTTTGCACCAAATTTTCAACATGGGGTTTTTGGGACCCCTTCTCATGAATGCTGTCACTGTCATGACGTAACTCGGGCCCAAAGGGTGATTTCACAGCCACTGTGTGAAATCACCTTTCCAGAATGATTAACAAAATGACACTGCAAGTGTTCATAAGCTGGGCTCTAAAAAGCCATTTTGAAAATTTGGTGGAAAAATTCAAAATGACTGTTTTTTTAGCGGCGTTGCAGTTCCTACATACGCCGTAAGTTACGAATTTTCAATATTTTCACTCTAAATTTTCAACATTGCCATTTTACCACACCTCCTTATGAGCAGTACTGCTGTCATTTTCACATCTGCCCAAAACATGTTTCCGCCATGTAGCGCACAATGGGCGTACAGTTGGTATGCGAACTCAATGTATGGGACACATTAAGAAAATCACAGTGACACTATTCATGAGCAAGGTCTTAAAATGGCTGTGTTGAAAATTTGGTGGAAAAATCCTAAAAATGACTGTTTTACGAGGCGTAGATTCGCAGTTCCACGCTACGTAAGTTACTAAATTTTCCATATTTGCACTCCAATGACTTCAATGACTTCCAATTCCCTAAACAGCACATAGAAGCAAGCAACATTCAGCATTGACAAATGCTTGTTCTATACAGTGCTTATGTCATTTAGAATGTTCAGCCTCAGTTACAGTATTAACCATATTCAAATGCAAATAACTTTACAACGAAAAATGATAGTATGGTACTGTGAGCACGAAAGTTGTTCAGCATAGACCTATCTACAAAATGGGTGGTGTTTTATTTCTTGATACCTTTTAGATTTTTTGATAATTAGCAAAAATACAGCAGAAAATTCATATTTCTTTTCATTTTGTCCACAAGCATAAAGAATTGCATAAATGGAATATGCAATGGAAAACTCATGTAATAAATGATTTATCTGCACTCAAGCAATTTGACCTTACGCTACGCCACTCGTGAGGTTACCTGAGGTCAAAACTGCCTTGTGCAGATATTCATTTATTACAGTTGCTTCAATTGTATATCCCATATATATATATATATATATATATATATATATATATATATATATATATATATATATGTAATATTTATGTACCTCAGTGAGTACTTAAAATTATCCAACAAATATTTGGGACTCCTAAAGGAAGCTCTGGATGTTATCATACTCATGTACTGTATCACAGCTATGATTTTCTGATTGCTAGGAATGTTAACTCTAGACTTATAAATTTATTGAATGATGACTTTGAAAGCAAAACTGAACTTCTGGATGTTACATGTTTATTATGACTAAAGCTGAGTCACATGCAGCATGTGCATTTTAGCATAAAAATATAAATTATTACAGAAAAATGTTTACCCAAATTATACAAAGTACAGATTACATCCAATGAAATGGGAAAATGCTAGGATCTGGGGAAGGTGAATACATTTTTCTTTGATCAAATGGGGTGTTTACTATAGATTTAGCTTAGCTAAATCTGAAAATATTGAATGAAGTTGTGTCTGAAATTTCAGAGAGACTCAAATCAGAGCATCATCTCACCGTGGCATACTTCAATTTAAAGGTTAAACCATCAACTTAAAATAAAACATATAACTCACAGATTATAGACATTTTAATCAGAAAATAAGTGTGTGGTCACATAATTTACATGACTTACAGATGAGTTGGACTGCAGGTTCTGTTATTTCAGCTAAACATAATTTAATGGAAGTAGTTTCTTTTCAGGGGTAATAAAAAGCATTGAAATCTTAAACAAAGTACCACAGTCTTTTCTATTGTATATCAGTTCTGCAAAACCTCTGTGGTTAGGAAATTGTAGTATACTAACAGGTGCAGAGAGGGTAGAAAATACAGAATAAACAAATTTGTTAGAATAATTAGGAAAAATAAAACTGAACATAATATGCAAATCCCAAATAAAAAGTGGAAGCATTGCAAGAAAGTCCTTAAAGAGGAAAGATTAAACTACCAAGCTAACCTTTGGCTAAAACGTAAAAGAGCAGTCTTGAACAGAGACTCAAAACTTTTCAGGTCATAAATTGCTAAGGGATATGACAATTGCTCACCTATGTTAGAAGCCTGTATCCAACACTTGAACTGGGAAAATCATTATAATAAACTGTTTTAAAATTATGAGAAGATGAGTAGAAAAGCATTTACAGTATTTATTGATTAATTGATTGATTTCATTTTGATAACCGGATAAGCCCACTGGAACCAAAGGTTCCTTTTCAGGGCATCCCTTATTTTCAGAATATGTAGAGAACCATGCCAAACCATTACCCTTTTTTCTCACAAGGATGTATTGTATATATGGCAACAACAGAAAACTCATTTAATAAAGTACCAGGACCTGACAAATTATGGCAGACATACATTAAATTAGGTATGGTTGGTGGCCATCTGTATTACTTTTCCATACAATATTACAGACCAGAGAAATGCGGCAAGTTGGTCTGGCAACATGAGTTTTCAATATATAACAAGCATTTGTCAATGCAGATGTTCGCCACTGATGTTGCTGTTGCACAGGGCTTGCTTACACATTTGTACCATATATTTACCTAGGATAGAGCAGATGAGATGTAGTGTCTCATTTTAGTGGTGTCCTGCTTGTACACATTGCTAGATTGTAATTACCCAGGACAGGACAGCTGAGAGTAATATTTACTTTTAAGGGACACTGCCAACCTTTCTTGCATCATGTTATTTCACGGTAAAAACTCAAATTTTACGATTGCATATGCTGTCAAAAAATAATTGATGTTCCCAGTTCTTTTATTTGTTTTCATTCTTAGAAGAACTGAAATGTTCGCTAATAATGTAATTATACCCAACCTTGTTTTCATTCAAGTCCTTGATCTTCTCTTATTACATACTTCCAGGATATTAGGAAAGCACCAAAACAGTGCAGTCACTCATGATTCAATAGGCTTCTCTCCTCCAACATCATCATGAGGAGCTACACTGTTTGAGGGGCATACCTCTCAACCTACAAGGACCAAAATGAGGGACACTGGCCTTTAAGACTGGGGACAAATGCTCAAAATCAGGGACACCATTTTTAAGTGATGTATAGTGTGGCATTACAATTTTTACATCTCTTCAAGCATTTAAAACTCATAGACTTCCTGAATATTTAAAAAGAAAACAATGTAGAATATGACATTTTACTTTGAAACTTTAACTGTGGCTATTTACACGTTTCTATTTTGAAAGCATTTAATTAAATACAAATTGCTACAAACAGGTGAAAATAAAAAAAAACTATGTACATATACACAATATTTTATATTCTAGTCCATACTAGCCACTATATGACCCATCCATAAATCAGGTTCTAAACTGATGGTCTCTAATTATAGGCCCATTTCTTTGTTGGCTCTTATGCTTGAAACTCTGAATGAACTGTTATGGATAAAACTGTTGAATTTCTTTCCAAATATGATTTGTTAACTCACATACAGCATAGCTTTCAAGTATTACATAATACTGAGACTGCTTTGGTGAGGTTCACAAACCATATATATCAGGCCACTGATGCTGGGAAAATGGTGGTCTTTGTGTTCGTGGACCTCACCAAGACATTCAAGCTTATGGACCATGGCTACTTCTTCAGTCATTGTTGCACTGTAGTTTTTCTAAGAAGGTTATCAATTGATTTGGGAATTATCTTTTGGGACACAAACATAGAACCATCAATCAGACAAACTGTTCTGGTTTTCTTAAGGTTAGCGGTGATGTCCTATAAGGATCCATCTCGGGACCCATACTTTTTCCTTATGATCTTCCATCAGCCTGTCCTTCTTCTGAAATGCTCTTATACACAGACCATGAGGTCATTTTATGTTATCTTGCACACAGGTGCAAGCAACATCTTAATAAATACCACATTGAGAGGAGTGTCAGTGTTGGCGAATGCAGGGCATGCATTAGTAGGTGCATCCCTCATCCCCCAATTGGCAAGCATGCTAGCGCTGATGCAGAAATTATGGAAAGTGCCACCAAGTTGAAAGAAATCTTCCACTGCAATCAGAGACAAAACTCATCATGCATCGGCAGTTGACATGCCTCCCCAATGTGCCTTTCCTGGTGAAACTTTTCAATAAACATGGTGGCTCCTTCCACCCGCCACACAATCCCCATACCAACAAAGCGAGTGGTCAATCCCCCATGTTGGCATGTTCTTCCACCCCACACTTTCTTTGACAGTGAGGCCCAATCTCCACTGGCATCAGTCCCCCACACACACACACACTTTCTTTGCCGACTTTGATGTCCGTTTTTGTTTTCTCTGTAAAAAGAAAATGGTCCCTCATAGTCCCCAGCACCACCTTCCCAACCCACACCCACCCTCTATGCACTCCTCCCCACACCCACCCTCACCCCATACTTACCTCCAGAGGTCCAGTGCTGCAATTGTCTGTGCAGGACACGTCTGAACTCTTCAAAGATGAAGTGCAAATTAAGAAATGCCAGTAAGATATATAATGGCATAAATGGTGATGTTTCAACTTAGGCGGATAGCTCTGTAATTTTGGCTTCAAATTTTCAATATGGGGTTCTTGGGACCCTCCTCATGAACAAAACTCTGGCATCTTGTTATTCGGTCCTGAAAGGTGATTTTGCAGTCACTGCACAGAATCAACTTTCAGGACTGATTAATGAAATGACAGTGCCCTGTTCATGATGTGGGGTCCCAAAAGCCTATGTTGCAAATTTGGTGAAACAATTCAAAAATTACTATGTTACAAGTTTGCATTGTGCAGTTTCCATGCATGCACCGAACTTGACAATTTTAATATTTTCCTCCAGATTTTCAACATTGCCATTTTTACCTCCTTATGAACAGTATAGCTGTCGTTTTTCACATCCTGCCCGAAATGTGTTTTTGCACATCTGGCGCACAATGGTGCTGTTGCTGTGGGAAATCAACTTTCTGGACAGTTTAACAAAATCACAGTGCCACTGTTCATGAGCAGAGGTCCCAAAATGCCTATGTTGAAAATTTGGTTAAAAAAATCCCAAAAATAATTGTGTTACTAGCGTGCATTGCGTAGTTTCAACACACGCTCATGATTTCACCAATTTTTCATATTTTGACTCCAGATTTTCAACATTGCCATTTTTTACACCTCCTCACAAACAGCACAGCTGTCATTTTTCACATTTTGCCAAAATGTGTTTTCACATCTGTGGTGCCAAATGACGCAGTCATTGTGCAAAATCACCTTTCAGCTAATGAACTGATAGTGCCACTGTTCATGAGATGGAATCGCAAAAGCCCATATTGAAAATTTGGAGCGAAAATAATAACAAAAGCCTGTGGCATTAGGGTTTCCAACCATAACGCCCACCCTTGTAGAGACTGACAGGCATCGGGGTGTGACTTGGGATTGTCGACTGTGTCTCACGCTTATTCCACCCCACCCCCACCCTGCAGCCTAGTGACAGGCATCAGGTGTGCCTTGGAATCTTCATCCCCAAAGTTCACCCCATTCTCCTATACTGCACCTATCTCAGCATATTTCCTTATGGAATGGGATGAGTATAAGGCCCAAAGACCACAAGGCACACTGCGACACTTGACTGTGTCTGCAGGGTAGGGTGAGGTGAAATGGCGTGAGCGTAATGGCTGATGAACCCAAAGGCACACCCTAATGCCTGTCAGTCTCTACTGGGTGGGGATGGGGTTTGTGTCAGTTCAATACTTCACTGCCATTCTTATTATGCATCTCTCTAACTCCTGCACTACCAGTGCCAATGCCAGCAAGACAACATTCGGCATTAACAAATGCTTGCTAAAAGTGAGAATGATTTGGGGGCCTTAAATGACATCCTTCAAAAAGAGTTCACTAATTTACAGCATTGGTTTCATGTTCAAGGGATGATCCTAAACATTAAGAAAACTAAAACTATGGTTTTCAGTAGAACTAAAAAGATTGGGAATAGTGAATTTCCGTTAAAAGTTCTTAATGGTGAAATTATTGAAATAGTTGAGCAATTTAGAAATTTGTGTGTAATGTTAGACAGTGATTTAACCTTTGAAGCACATGTTGATGGTCTGATAAAAACAATTCACCAATGTTTGGGCTCTTTATATAGAGTAGGAAATATCTTTTACCTGATATTCTTGTGACAAAGAGCCAATTGCTGTCAATTTTGGATTACTGTCTGATAATTTACTCAGGTGCTGGGAGTGGGTTTTAAATACAGTAAGAGTTGTTTACAATGCAATCTGTCACTTTTTAATAGGTCTTCCATTTAAAACTCATCACTGCCTACTTTACCAGGCTGCACAGCTGCCCTCACTGGATCTCCAAGTAAAGATAAAGGGCCTGATTCTCAAAGCTTTTTGATTTATGCAAAGGACTTGCATAGGAAGAGTTTGACACAAGGGCTGACCTGCAACAAATGAAGTTCTATAAGGCAGCTTGCATCAAATCCAACACAACTGCACCAAAGCCCCCTTATATCAAGGTTGTGGCAAGCAACCAGATGTGCCAGATTACAAGGGGGCTAGTGCCATGGTGGGACTGCAATATCCACTATATTGGGCCACTAAAAGCCCCACCATGGATGCAGTAAAGGGCACCACTTAGATCAGCCAGGAGGTGGTCTAAGTAACTTGCACTAGTGGGAAGGGATCAGACAATGGCTGACGGCTGCAGTTGGGTCAGGGGAGGTGGCATGGGGGAGTCGGGGCGGACAGCTGGGTGGCAGCAGCAGTGTTGGCTTGGAGTGAGCTGTCAGTCAATGAGCATGTACTGTATACAGCATGTGCTTAGTTTGGGTTCTGGATTTCAGGCAGGCCAATTTTATGGAAATGGGGGAACAGCTTAAAAGTGCCCTAGCAGCAGAAGGTACGGGGGAGATATGGAGAAACAGTGGTCTAGACTCAAAAGAGTCATAACAAAAGTAATAAGACACTGTGTTAGAATGCACAGTAAGAGTAAAAGAAAGAAATGGCCACTATGGTTCTCGAAGGTAGTGGCAGAGAAAGCAATTGGAAAAAGAAAGGCTTTTAGGGAATACGAAGAGACTTAAAAGGATAAGAATAGGGAGAGGTATCTGGAGAAACAGAAAGAATCTGGGAACGCAGTACGAAGAGCTAAGACACAGACAGAAAGGTATAGCACAGGCTATTAAGAAAGGAGACAAGACCTTCTTCAGATACATTAGCGAGAGGAAAAAGACCAGCAATGGTATTGTTAGGCTGAAAAAGGAAGGAGAGTGGGTGAAGATGACCTAGAAAGACTGAGATACTGAACAAATACTTTTGCTCAGTGTTCACCAGAGAAGGGGAGGGTCAGGGATCAAAACTCATTAGGAAGGGTAGTCAGGGTACTGAGGTTAACACCAGCCCATTTACTGTGGAAGAGTCCTAGAGGAACTCGGGAAAATAAAAACAGACAAAGCAATGGGGCCAGATGGGATTCGCCCCAGAGTATTAAAGGAACTCAGGGGCGTACTGGCACAGAGGATACAGGCAATTTTTTTATTTATTTATTTTATTTATTTTGTTGACCGGTAAGTGCACTGGACAAATCCTGCCTCATTTTCAGTGCGCACGACCGGGAGGGGATACAGATGAATGCCAACTGACCTTGAACCTGATAAAGCTGTTGGTGGTATTTTTAGTGAATGAGGGAAATTTGGCCAGGACACCAGGGAAAATTCCCTATTCTTTTCGATAAGTGCCATGGGATCTTTAACATCCACCTGAACTACCACCAATCCAGGCAGATGGGACCACGGTTTAACGTCTCATCCGAAAGACGGCACCTCAGAAGTGCAGCACCCCTCTCATGCTGCTCTGCAGTTCTGGGATATTAACCCAAGTGCCAGATGTGGGAACTGAACCCACAGCCCTCTGATCTCCCGGCCTCAGAGGCGAGTGTGCTACCTACTGAGCCACTGACACTGACTACAGACCTGTAGCCTGATCTCAGTAGTGGAAAAGCTAATGGAGTCCCTACTTAAGGAGAAGATTGTGATGTTTCTGGAGACTAACAGGGCACAGGATTCAAGGCAGCATGGATTCTCAATGGGAAGGTTCTGTCAGACAAACCTAATTGATTTCTTTGACTGGATGACCAGGGTGGTAGATCAGGGAGGGGCAGTGGATGTGGCCTACCTGGATTTCAGTAAGGCTTTCAACACCGTCCCACATAGGAGACTGCTAAATAAATTGAGAAACCTGGGACTGGACCCTATGGTAACAAAATGGGTTGAGAACTTGCTAAGGAATAGGACTCAGAGGGTGGCAGTAAATGGCATGAAATCAGAAAAGAGGGAGGTGACCAGCAGGGTGCCACATAGATCGGTGCTGGGACCAGTCCTGTTCAATGTCTTCATTAGCAACACTGCAGGACGTTGGAGGATTCCCCGCGCAACTATTTTGAGCAGCGCAAGGGCTTGCGCCTCAGAATGGCGCAGTTTGAATATCCAGGCCACTGTGTATTGCACTATCAAAGATATTTTTTGCAATAGGTTTTCATGGGTAGACATAAAAATGACTTACAGGTATAAAAGAACTCCAAATAAAGGGTGGATACACCTGGTCCTAGCAAATAATGAAAAAAAGATTAGTTTTGTTAAACACACACACACATTTCTCTGTGTGGAGTCACACAGAAAAAAATATTTTTGTTGCCATATTGGTTCTTGTAACAAAAGATCAAGAAAAAGATGATTTGATATCTTTTATTGGACCAACATAGATGTTAAAAAAGCACCTGTTTTCTTTTGCAACATCTATGTTGGTCCAATAAAAGATATCGAATCATCTTTTCTTGATCTGTGTGAAGTAAAGTGGAAGCAAGTCTGAGATAAGGTATAGCTAAAAGTGTCAGAAGAACCAATATCAGAAAGAAGGAAAGGTGGAATTAAAATAAAGGCAAGTACTGGTGGATGCCAACAAAGAATAACGAAACATTTAAAGCCCGTTGAATAGGAACATAGTCTTCAAGAATATGAAGGGGACATTCAAATAAATCAAAATAATAAGAGGTAGAAGTCAGAGGGGTCCAAGGATAAATAGTAGTTTTGTGCTTTCAGAAGAAGAATCTAGTTTTTTTCTTAATCTGATCACTTAATTTCTGACTTGTCCATCCTAGTTCTTAAGGGGCACTTCAGGAATGCACATGAGAGGTGAGCGTATGAGGCCAAATTTATTTACCTCCTTAATACATCTATTTGTGGTATGAATATGGACCTTGGTTTTATGACCCATTACACAGTCTGAACTCCATCTGCTGTTTTCTTCTCAGATTCATACACATAGACATACTGCTGTGCTGACCACACACATACACACACTCTATGTTTGTTTTTTTTCTCCAGAATTCTGCTGTCAAATGCATTCCATTTTGTTAGAATTTATAGGACTGGCCTGTACTCTGGTTTCAGCCTATGCATTAAATCTTATTTATTAGATAAATATGTCCATGTCGAGATTTGAAGGGTTTTACTAATTCTGGTCTGAAGTTTTCAAGTGTTGTTTCTTAACCGCTGTGTTTCCAGTGAAGGACTTCTTGTAGACTGAAAGCTTAAAGAATTGGTAAAAATGATTTGTTGGTCCAATAAAAGTTATCAAACCACCCATTTTGTTCTACTGTATTAGGCAGTGAAAGTTCAGATACAACAAGTTCACGATTAATCTTTCCTCCTTGAGTGAATGACTAAGTTTGGGAAAAATTGAAATTTTATTTGCATTTAGCTAACTGGAATATTTCAGGGTTAACATAAAATAGAGGATACAAATGGAGGACTGCTTGAATAAGTATGATATTATAATCGTCAAGAAACAGGAGACTCTGGCAGAGAATACATCTTATCTGGAAGGTTTTTGTGGTTGGGTAGTTCCAGCTATTAAATATAACAAATATGGTCATCAAAGGAGAACTAGCTGTCCTCGTTAAGGCAGTTTTAGATAAAGGCTGTTATACGTAGCTAGAGTTTACAGGTTTTCTTTGTGTATTGTTGAATTTGTGGGTAATGAAGTTTTTGCTTTTATTAATGTATATGTCCTGCCAGACATTAATATTCAAAATTTTGAATGCATCATGAATTCAGTCACAATGCTTGTTAAGGACATCAGAGCAAAATTTCCAAGTATTATTATGGTGGGAGACTTCAATGTGAGAGTTGGAGTAATGATGAAGAAACAGTCCGAGAATGGGCAATTGATGGCACAGTAGGAATTCTGATTTGGTTAGTCATAGATAAAAAAAAAATTACATAAAAGGGAAAGCGACTAATAAAAAGTGTTTCTAATATGGGTATGCATATCTTACATGGTAGGATAAGAGGTGATCTAAAAGGGAAACGTGCATTTCTAATGGAACAGGAGGCAGTATACTTGACTTTTGGATAACTGGCCTAAGCGTTCATAAAATACAATACTTATGTATAGCACATATTTGGGGCGCAATCTTTTCCAGTTGTATACTATATAAAGATGATTAATGTACAAAAATCAGAAAATCAAACAAAAATAACTGAAATTAATTCAAATATGTGTATTGCGTGTTCAAAGAAAATCAGATGGAATGCATTCACAGAAGTTAAGTTTACATGAGCTAAGTAGTAGTCCGTTACACCATGTGTTAAAAATTTAACAGTATGAACATTGATGATTTATATACTCAAAGATAACAAACTCTGAAAGAGTTTGTAGATATAATACAGATATGGTGGGAGGACATTTGGCTAAAGATAGAAATCCAGCTAAAATTAATGCTGGGCAGACATCTCCTTGGTATGATAATTCCTGTAATGTTAAAAATATATTAACAGAATGGACAGTTACTCAAGAAGGAATGAGGATATTGAAGTTAAAAGGCATTAAAAACCTTTAGCATTAATCTAGAGTAATGGTAACCAAAACAAAAATGGAGTCCAGGAATTTACTGTAGGAAGAATTACAGGAAGCCATACAGAACAAGGATAATTCAACGTTTTGGGTGTTGGTTGCCTACAGGACATCTGAACAGAATAGACAATATAACATTTATATGCATTAATATCTGCATTTGAATGGTCAACTCATTTCAAAAAAAGTATATATGATTGTAGAATTAGATAATATAGAATCAGCACATGTGGTTTCAACATCTCCACATAAAAATGCAGTAAATGTGGGGTTGTAGCCTGCTTTTACAAACACTGAAGTGGAATCGATGATTTTGGCCCAAAAGTGAAATAAGGCTGCTGGAATTTGATGCTGTTTCAGCAAATGTTTTTCAAACTGACGTTAATCTGTGGTCAGATATTTTGGCATTAATTTTTACAATAATTACAAATTCATTAATTCTTTTAAAAAATGGGATATAGGAATTATTGTTCTATCGTTTAAAAAGGGCATAAGACATGATCCTGGATGTTGTCACTCCGTTACCTTCCTGCCTATAGGTCTGAAGATATTTTCATGTCTGATCTTGGATCACTTAGAAATGTGGGTGAATGAAAAAAAAAAGAAGCTGATCTCCACATATCAATATATTTTTTAAAGAACTCACTCAACCATCGATTTAGTATTCACTTTTAATTATATTCTGGAGAAATATGTCAAGTGTAAACAACAGATTTTTTTTATGTTACTTAGATATAAAGCTGCATTTGGCTCCATGGATAGATCAATGTTATGGGATATGCTATCTGAACAGGAGATTGATAAGAGACTATTAGCAATCCTCCAGCTGTTATAAACAAATACAAAAGCTAGGATATGATATGCTAGGGGTGGATCCCAGACAGACCCTATTAATATAACACAGGGCATTAAAGAAGTTGTCTACGGGTGCCATGTTTATGTAATATTTACAAAGAAAGCTTGATAAAGTGCTTGGAATGTGTGGATACATTCCCACTTAAAATTAAAAGTATAAAGTTCTCATGTACACAGATGCAGTGCTTTCCTTGCAAATGCCTCTTGGTTTAAGAAGAGGGATGTTTACTGTAGTGTCCCATTTAAATAAGATAGGTTTAGAATTAAACATGCATATTGATGAATATGCGCATTGATAATCTGAGATTGTTTTGTTTGTTTGTTCTTGTTCTTTCAATAAAACATTTGATTAACCATTAAAAATAATGTAATTTGTGAGTAATAAATCAAGCGTTTACGTAACATCTCAGCATCTTGCAATCTTTCAATAATCTGTTTGTCAATATATATGCTATACAACCTCTAACTTAAGCTGTTTATCCATGTAATATACCTATACTGTATTGTGCTTGTTGTCTACTGACCCTGACCCCTTGTGACCTCCCAGGCCATGCCTGACAATAAGCATTCAGTTGTTTAGTGCACCTACCTGATCAACAAAAACTAACTAAAATAATCAATCTACAGTCCTTGACTTTAGAAGGGTGGACTTTGATAGGTTGAGTGAATTGGTCAGGGATAAGGTAGTGGGGTGAAAGACATAAAGGGGTGGAGGAGAGATGGAGAGCAATAAAGGGAGCCATCCTTGAGGCATCAAAGGCAAGCATAAGAACAGTATCTAAAAAAACAGATTTAAGAGACCACTATGGTTCTCAGCTAGAGTCAGGGAAGCAGTTAGGGCAAAAAAGAAGGCCTTCTATAAATACAAGAAAAAAAGGGAGAGGCAGAATGGGAGGAACATCTACAGAAAAACAGGGAGGCAAAGAGGGCCGTCAGTGAGGCAAAGGCAGACACGGAGCTGCCTCTCATGGAGGGGGGTCAAGAATGGGAAAAAATGTTTTTCAGATATATCAGTGAAAAAAGGTGGGAGCAGTGCACGGCTAGTTGGGGGTAGGGTGATAGAGGAGGATGAGCAAAATACTGCTGTCCTGAATGACTACTTTCATTTATTATTCAATACAGAGGACTGTGGGTCTATGCCAGAAAGTGGCATCAAAGCGACCACCAAGGGAGTCCAGTGGGGTGAGACTTAACACTACAGAAGAGGAATGGGATCTGGAAATTATCATCAGTAACCTCCTTAAACAAATGAGCCAGTACAACAAGGCCTATAGCAAGACTAACAGGATGCTGGGATATATTGGGAGGAGACTATTGATAGAAGAAGAAAGAGATAATACTTCCCTGTACAGATCACTGGTGAGGCCTCAACTGGAGTACTGCACCCAGTTCTGGAACTCTCACTCCAGAAAGGACAGGCATAGGTTGGGAACAGTGCAGTGCAGAGTAACAGAAATGATTCAGAGCCAGCAGGACAGATCCTACGAGGCAGCTTCAATGCATTAAATATGTACTCACTGGAAACCAGAAGGGAGAGGAGATATGGTAGAGACCTTCAGGTTCCTTAAATGAATTAACAAGGCAGGCAGGGAGACAGCATAGTACAGTGGTTTAAGGCTCTGAGCTGCAAATCTGGTGACATCCAGCAGACCAGACCTGGGTTTGAATTCCACAGCTTCCACTTACATACTATGTGACCCTGAGCAAGTCCTTAACTTCCTGTGCTCCCAGGATGCACCTGTAAAAGCTTTCAGCTTAGTGTGCTACTCCTGGTTAAACAACTAAAAAAAGGTAAACTGTGGGAATTATTTACCCTGAATACCAACTCAAGTTTATGTGGTCACAGTGGAAACTAACAGGAGGAAGGTTCATGAGGGACATGAGGAAGCATTTCTTTATGGTAAGGTGGTGGATTCTTGGAACAGTCTGTCAGCTGGGTTGGTGGGTGCAAACACAGTCAGGGGATTTAAGCAGGCATGAGATAGAATGAAGGAATAGTGGTCACCTAGGGTGACAAGACCAAGGAGGAGTATGGGGATACAACAGGAGAGTTATTACCCTGGAAGAACAGTAGGTTCAGGGAAGGTTCTAGGGATATGGGCAGACTGGATGGACCTCTGGTCTTTTTCTGCTGTCATGGTCTATGTTTCTAAATAAATAAATAGAGCAAAACAAAATTGGATAACTGAATCAAAACATTTTGAAGAAGGTATTGCATTTTTATTATTTGGGGGATTCTGTTTGACCAAAATAAGTAATGGAATCCACAAATAAAAAAGTAAAAGAAAATGGAAATAAGTCAATCTTGGCCATTAATCATTTTGCAAATAATTTTGCAAGCAACTAATTTGTTGCACAGAAAACAGCAGTTGAATATAAGGTAATGAACTAGATGCTTTATAGTGGAGAAATTTGGAGTTTGTCTAAAAAAATGCTTTGAACTGGAAAGTATTCAGAACTTCTATATTATAACTTCTTTAGGTCTTCCGAGAGACACACTATTTGCTTTTTAAAGGCTAGAGACAGGTACAATGTCATCGGAGGCACAGATATTAATACAGTCTATTAGGCTATGGAAACATATACAGTTAATGGAGAATAATAGATTACCAGAACTATCAACAAAACCAAAAGTGGAGCAACATGGAAAACTGAAAGAAGACCTCACTGCTAGGTCAGGAAAAAAAAATATTTTATTCAATACAAATCAGCAGCACCGCTAATGTTTCACATCACACAAGACACTTTTTCAAGGTGTGACTACCATAAACCATGTTATGAATTTAAAGTCCACATTTAAAGTGCCAATGCAGATTTTCACAAACAGTATTTCTATATACACACCAACTAGAGTAAACTACCTAGCACCCAAAAATATTGCACAAAGACCTAAAGTGCTATTAAGTTAATCATGAATAAATAGATAATTAAAACTATAGATGTGAAATATATAAATGGTAGCAATAGTACACCAGAAAGAAACAATACAATCTAATGCAGTGCAGTACAATTGGAAATGTGATAAAGGAAGAGACGAAGGAGGGAGGAGGGAGGGAAGGAGAGTAAAGGAATGGGTTATTCTTAATTGAAAATACAATAAATATAAATACATTCACACACATATGAAGGCATGTCTCATTATATAAATATTCAATTCCAACAGTGGGCACAACTCACTACATAAACACAGAATAGATACAGTGAAAATATAACATCAGTATATAATAATAATATGATCCCTCACTAGACTAAAAGCAGATATTGGAAATAATGAGCTTAAAAAGGGTTCAAACTGATATCTATAATTCAAATTTGACAGTCATTATTTCTTTTTAAAAAAGGAGTCAGACTAAACATAGAATTGAGACCCTTAGAACAATGTGCTCTTAGCATAAACTGCAATCTGCTTTCTATTTGAAGTAGTCTTTGTGCAATATTTTTAGGTGCTAGGTAGTTTACACTAGTTGGTGTGTATATAGAAACACTGTGAAAATCTGCATTGGCACTTTAAATGTGGGCTTTAAATTCATAACATGGCCACACCTTGAAAAAGCATCAGGCATGATGTGAAATGACAGTTGGGGGGTGCTGCTGATTTGTATTGAATAAAATATTTTTTATCTTCAACTAGCAGTAAGGTATTTTTTTTTTGGTTTTCCGTGTTGCTCCACTTTTGGTTTCATTGCTTCTCATAATATGTGGTAGTACCAGTTAGTTTCTTGGGAAACTGCCTTCCTGTGCTTCATTACCAAAATTATGTTGGGAAGATGCTAAGAAAAGCAACTTACCAAACTAGTTTGGGCAGACTAAATAAGAAACTTACAAACTACTGTTTAAATTGCATATGGTCTGCAAGAGCACAAAGATTCAGCTGCACTTTATGCATGTGAAGCAGAATAAAGGGCAAGGATGTTTTTCAACAAAAGATTTTGAAAAGGATACAGAATGTTGCCATCACAAAAATACAGTAGAATAAAATATGATTGTGGTTTGCAGAACTATTTAAAGGTATGTGAAAACAAAATACACAGAAAAGTTCTGTCTACACATTGGTACAGAACTTTACTGGATATTACCCTGATATTGTAAGTTTGAGAGGAAGATCTATTGTTAATGAATGTGTTTGCCAAAACGAGAGTTCATTAATTATGGTGGTGCATTTGGTGCTACATTGACTGTCCTTGATATTGAAAAGAAAAAATGATAGAACCTTAATTTGTTAACAATAACGTCCCTTCAGGTGAAAGAAAAGTGAATGTTCTGGTCTTTAAAAATAACACATACTGTATTTGCAATCACTCAATTTGAGTATAAGACTTTGAAACTACTTGCAATTAAATATTAAGGCTAATGATATTTATTGTCATGACCATTGTGCAATAACTAGTACTGTTTAAATGTTGTGTCTTGTTTATACTATTTTAGAGTGTTATATCTAAGAAATCTGTTGATTTCATGCATTTTAATAAACAAACCTTAAGCCTTCTTGCTCATTCTCTGGCCTTAACCTCCCTCAACACCACATCCTCCCACTGCTTAACCTTTTCTCTCCGTCCTCTCTCCTTATTCTCCATCAATTCCACATCCTTTTAATAACGTACTTTCTCAGTCCTTACTCTCCATCAAACCCACATCCTCGCTGCACATATATTCTCACTCCTTCCTTCAGTCATTACTCTCCCTCAGACAAACATCCTCCCTGTGCATATCTTTTCACTCCTTCCCTCTGTCCTTACTCTCCAATTCCACATCCTCCCTGTACATACCTTTTCACTCCTTCCCGCTGTCACTACTGTCCCGCAATCCCACAGCCTCCCTGTACATCTTTCTTTCTTCTTCCCTCTGTCCTTACTCTCTGTTAATCCCACATCCTCCATGTACATATCTTCTCACTCCTTCCTTCAGTCATTACTCTCCCTCAGACCCACATCCTCCCTGTGCATATCCTCTCACTCCTTCCCTCTATTCTTACTCTCCTCCAATCACACATCCTCCCTGTACATACATTCTAGCTTTTTCTCTCTGTCCTTACTCTCCCTCAAACCCATATCCTCCCTGTACATGCCTATTTGCTCTTTCTCTCCATCCTTAATCTCCCTCAGTCCCATGTCCTCACTCTACATACCTTCTCACTGCTTTTCTCTTTCCTTACTCTCCCTTAAACCCATATCCTCCCTGCACATACCTTCTCACTCCTTCTATCTGTCCTTACTCTCTGTCACTCCAACAACCTCCCTGTACATTCCTTCTCACTTCTTTCCTCTGTCCTTACTCTCTGTCAGTCCCACTTTCTCCCAGTGCATGCCTTCATACTCCTTCCCTCTGTCTTTACTCTTACTCCCACATCTTCCCTGTACACACATTCTCACTCATTCCCTCCTGTCCTTACTCTCCGAGTCTCCCATCCTCTCTGTATATATCTTCCCCCTGCTTCCCTCTGTCCTTACTCTCCCTCAATCCCACATCCTCCCTGTACATAAGTTCTTGCTCCTTCTTTCTGTCCTTACTCTCCCTCAATCCCACATCCTCCATGTACATCCTTCTCACTCCTTTCCTCTGCCCTTACACTCTGCCAATCCCACATCCTTTCTGTACATACCTTCTTGTTTCTTTTCTCTGTCTTTACTCTCCCTCAGTCCCACATCCTCCCTGTACATATATTCTCACTCCTTCCCTGACCTTACTCTCTATGAATCCCACATCCTCCCGGTACATACCTCCTCAATCCTTCCCTCTGTCCTTACTCCCTCAATGCCACATTCTCCCTGTAGATACCTTCTTGCTCCTTCTTTTTGTCCTCACCCTCCTGCAATCCCATGTCCTCTATGTGCCTACATTCCTGCTGCTTCCCTCTGTCCTTACTCTCCCCAGTCCCACAACCTCCCAGTACATACCTTCTCACTTCTTCCTTCTGTCCTTACTCTCCCTCAATCCCACATCCTCCCTGTATGTACCTTCTTGCTCCTTCTTTCTGTCCTTACTGTCCCTCAATCCCACATCCTCCCTGTATGTACCTTCTTGCTCCTTCTTTCTGTCCTTACTCTCCCTCAGTCCCATATCCTCTCTGTACATACCTTCCCGCTGCTTCCCTCTGTCCTTATTATCCCTCAATCCCACATCCTCCATGTACATCCTTCTCACTCCTTTCCTCTGTCCTTACTCTCTGCCAATCCCACACCCTTCCTGTACATACCTTCTTGTTCCTTCCCTCTGTCCTTACTCTCTCTCAGTCCCACATCCTCTCTGTACGTACTTTCTCACTTCTTCTATCTTTACTCTCCATCAATCCCACATCTTCCCTATACAAACCTTCTTGCTTCTTCCCTGTCCTTACTTTCCATGAATCCCACATCCTCCCTATACATACATTCTCACTGTCCTTACTCTCTGCCAATCTCAAATAATCCCTGTACATACAATCTTGCTCCTTCCCTCTGTCCTTAATCTCCCTCAGTGCCACATCCTCCCTGCAGATACCTTCTGCTCCTTCTTTCTGTCCACACTCTCCCTCAATCCCATATCTTCTCTGTATATACCTTCCCACTGCTTCCGTCTGTCCTTACTCTCCTCATCCCTCATCCTCCCTGTACATACCTTCTCACTCCTTTCCTCTGTCCTTACTGTCCCTCAATCCGACATCCTCCCGTACATATCTTCTTGCTCCTTATTTCTGTCCTTACTCTCCCTCAGTCCCATATCCTCTCTGTACATACCATCTCACTCCTTACCTCTGTCCTTATTCTCTGTCAAATCCCACATCTTCTCTAAATGCTTTCTCGCTGCTTCCCTCTGTCCTTACTCTCCCTCAATCTGACATCCTCCCTGTACATACCTTCTTGCTCCTTCTTTCTGTCCTTACTCTCCCTCAGTCCCATATCCTCTCTGTACATACCTTCCTGCTGCTTTCTTCTGTCCTTACTCTCCCTCAATCCCACATCCCCTCTGTACATAATGTCTCACTCCTTTGTTCTGTCCTTACTCTCCCTCAGTCCCAGATCCTCCCAATACATATCTTCTCACTCCTTCCCTGTCCTTATTCTCCATCAGTACATCTTCCCTGTACATACCTTCTCACTCCTTCAATCTGTCCTTACTCTCTTAGTTCCATATCCTCTATGTACATACCTTCTTGCTCCTTCCCTCTGTCCTTACTCTCCATCAATCCCACATCCTCCCTGTTCATATCTTCTCACTCCTTTTGTGTCCTTACTCTGTTAGTCCCATTTCCTCCCTGTACATGCCTTTTTGCTCCTTCCCTCCATCCTTACTCTCCATCACTCTTCATCCTCCCTGTGCATACCTACTCACTGTTTCCCTTTCTCCTTACTCTCCCTCAATCCCACATCCTCCCTGTACATATCTTCTCACTCCTTCCCTCTGTCCTTACTCTGTTAGTCCTACATCCTCCCCGAACATACCTTCTTACTCCTTTCCTCTGTTCTTAGTATCCCTCAATCCCTTATCCTCCCTGTACACACCTGTTCACCCCTTCTCTCTGTCCTTACTCTCATTCAATCCCACATCCTCTCTGTATGTGCATTTTTGTTCCTTCCCTCTGCCTTTACTCTCCATCAATCTCACATGAGTGAGGTAATCTCGAAGTTGTGGCCCATCTGATGTGAACTGGACCTGAGCCCAACTCATCTCCTATTAGGCTGTTTGGGGTCTCCATGTCCAGTGTTCACTGAGATAATCCAGTGCTCCCTTTCATAGCGGTCCTTCCCTAGCCTTTTGAATGAGGTGCTGGTGAGGCCCCTACTGAAGAAACCATCTTTGGACCCAGACTGCTTGGCAAATGTTAGACCTGTCTCCACCCTTCCCTTTTTGGGAAAGGTTATTGTGAAGATAGTGGCACTGCAGCTTGAGGCACATCTCACAACCTTTGTAATCTATGAACTTCTCCAGTTGGGATTCAGGTCTAGGCACAGTATGGAGCTCGCATTGGTCGGGGTGCAAAATGACCTCCTCACAGTGAGCAGTAGAAGGGAATGATCAGTTCTTAGTCTACTCAATCTCTCCTCTAACATTTGACACTGTGGACCATGAAGTGTTGTTGGATTGCCTAAAGGAGATCTGTGGACTTGCCAGCACCGTCATCAGCTGGTTTGAGTCCTTCCTTGCAGGCAGAATGCAAAGGGTGGTGATGGAAAATTTCTCCTAACTCCCAAAGCCACTGCTCTGTGGAGTTCCTCAGTGCTTTGATCCTTTAACCCATATTGTTTCAGTTTACATGCTGCTGCTAGGGAGATCATTAGATGTTACAGACTGAGTGTTTACTGTTATGCAGATGACACCCAGCTGTATTTATTATTTGCACTCAGGACACCTGATACTGTTGAGGTACTAAATTTGTCCCTGGCCAAGATCCAGGACTGGATGCCCTCTTGCTGGCTAAGACTTAATCAAGACAAGATGGAGGTACTGGTGATTGAGCCTGGTCATTGACAGGATGCAAAGGTGGCAGTTGTGGTGACAGGCCTGGTACTTGGTTCCTCTCAGCTTGCAGCTTCTGCCAAAGCGGAGAATCTGAGGTTCATTCTTAATGATAGACTGACCCAATGTGGCTCAGATGTCTGGAGCGGCTTTTAGTATCTTAGGAACATTGCTCAGATTAAAACCTTGATCCCACTGGGTAACTTGCCAGCATTAGTGCACAGCATTGTGACTGCCAGACTCAACTACCGTAACACTTTATCTCAGAGTTAGTGCAAGGGTCCTATGTCACCTGCATGTGGTGCAGAACACAGCAGCCAGGTTGCTGATAGGCCTTCCAAGGTCCTGTCACATGACCCCAGTCCTGCGTGATCTGCAATGGCTGCCTTTTTAAGTGGTGAATCACCTTCAAGGTCAGTTTACTGACCTATAAAGCCCTATATGGACTGGGCATAGGTTATCTGAGTGACCTCCTGACTTTATAACATACGTACCCATCGCCCTCTCTGCTACTCTGAAATGGGCCTCCTAGCCATTCCCAGGGTGAGGCTTAAATCACCAAGTGATTGGGCCTTTGTGGCTGCCAGCCCAGTCCTGTGGAACTGACTCCCAAGATCCTGAAGGGAGACCCACTCAGTGGAGACCTTCAATAGGGGTCTGAAGTCTCACCTGTTTAGGAAGGTCTTTGGGGTATAGTTAAGGGCCTCCCTACATTAAATGCTATTTTGTATATTTTATTTTATTATATGTGTTTTATGTGTACAGTTTTATTTTCCTTGATATCTTATTCTGTTTCCTTGACCTACGTACAGCGCTCTGAGCCCCAGGGAATAGGTGCTAAACAAATAAGATTTTGCTTACTTACTTTCAGAATGACTGTGTTCCATGAGAAGGACTCTTCTACACTAATCATTGTACTTTTCAATATGCAATTTATTGGCGATAGCTTCACAATTCCAAATTTATTTTTGTATATTGCAAGAAATTATTGATATTGCTGAACCTGGGTTAATTTCCATGTTTATGGCAATTTTTACCATCACATAATATGGTTTTACGCACTTTTATCGATCTCAAACCAGTATAGCCCTTAGATTGTCCTGATTAACTGGTCCAGCATGGGTTATACGGAGATGCATGAAGACAAAACACGGTGAGTACATGGGGGCTCATAGGTTAAAGGTAATGATTTCTTACAGGAGCCATTTCTGTGAGGATTAATCTGTGATAGAATGATCTAGCCCCATTCCACATTATTATTCAAAATGGCTTAAAAGCTTAGTAATTTCATGTTATATTTAAAGGTTAGTTGATGGACTGCCATATGAAAGAACCAAAATATCAATTTTTGGAAAAGAGCTTTACAGGCATTCTAGCCCTCAGCTGAAACATTTAGACCTAAAGAAAACTTGTAGAGACAAGTGCTATATATCTGTGTTATATTTGTTTTATTACACTCACGTAAAACTTATCAATCAATCAATCAAAACTTTATTTAACCAGGCAGAGTCATTATTGAGCAAGCTCATTTTCAAGATGGTCCTGGCAGAGGGAACAGAGCAAGGAATAATACAATTGGACACTTAGTGCAGGCAGGTACATACAGTAAAAAAAATATCAACAATAACATCGGATAATACAGGTGTGCAGTTTGTTAAATTAAATTAAGGGTACACCAACGTCTGGGATGGATACTAAACAATGCAATAGAAGTAACAGGGTATTGTAAGAAGATTATATTAACAATAGAACAAGAAGCCATGAACAAACTGACCAGGAGGGTTGACCCTTTGTGAGGAAGGATGGGAGGACGGGGTTTCAGGAGGAGGATGTCAACACTAGAGGAGAGATGAAACGAACATAGTAAGGCCAGGGGGTAAAAAGAGTATACAGAGGGAGATGTGCAGAGAAGTGCTGGAGTTGTAGTAAGTGCTAAGTAAATGGAGAGCAGGGTAGGGAGGCCAGTAGGAGAATCACCTGTGGCAGGTACATATGACCTTCAGGATGCATGTGATAGATGGCTTAAAGGTATGGGGACCCAGCAGGGATGAGAACCTTAGTGTCTTTTGCATGTTGTTCCAAAGAAGGCAAGGAGAAATTGATAGAAGCCTTACCATACTGGGACCTTATTCTTGGTACCTTGAAGGATACAAGGGATGTGCTTTTAGGCCATACGGCTCCTGTTACACATACAAAGAGAGCAGAGATATAACCTGGTAGCTTATCGGTTAAGGCCCCAGAGAACCACAGGAGGGCATTTTTTGCCTCCCTCAGTGTAAGAGATGACCAGGTGAGCTTTTGATAGAGCAAGCAGTGGTTGGTACGACTGGGCATATCCAGAATAAACCAAGAACACGGTGATAGAGGTGTCTAATTTACATAATGCCGATTTGAACAGTGGCTGTAAGAATGTTTGCATAATCAAGCAGAGGAATAAAAGTTGTAAGGACCAGTGTCTTTCTGGCTTCTAACGTGAGGAGATGTCTTATGCGATAAAAGATACCTAGACTTTGTCTTAGTTTTTTTGGTAGCTCATTCAAATGTACCACAAAATTAAGCTGGTTATCCAACCAGACACCCAGGTACTTAAACTTATCCACTATTTCCAGAGGTTTACCTAATAGGATGTAAATCAGGCGGGTCGATGGTGGCGCATGGGTATGAGTGGCAAGTGGAGAGAAGATCATTGCCTTGTGTTTTTTTTGTGTTAAGCAGTAGCTTATGCTTTAGTAAATTGTGTTGGGGGTGACAAAGTCATGTTGTAGCTCATCGTAAGCAATGTCCAAGGATGAGTTAATAGTGCAGAGAACCGTCCGTATCATCAGCGAATAGGTGTATGTAGCCTGAGTGTATGTGAGAGTCAATATGGTTTATGTATAAAGTGAATAGGATGAGGCCCAGGATGAAGCCTTGTGGCACACCCCAAGGAAGGGTTTTAAGTGGAGACAGTTCCCCTTGAGCTTTAATGTTGCAGTCTGTTGGAGAGATAATATTCAAACCACTTTAGGGCAGTATTGTCTAGGCCGAAGCTGTTCAGGACGTTAAGCAGAAGGCTATGATCCACAGTATCAAAGGCATTACTAAGGTCCAGAAAGAGGGCATAGACATGTTTTTTTGTATCCAAAGCATTTTGCCAGTCATTGGAGACTTTGGCGAGGGCAGTTATATAATTCTGTGCATGGGCCTAAAACCTGATTGGGCTGGATTCAGCAGTTTCTCAGATTCTAGATAATCCCTAAGTTGGTAATCGACAATTTTCTCCAGGATTTTTGACAGGGTAGGAAGCAGCGAAATAGGATGGTAGTTGTTCAGGTCAGCTGGATCTCCAGACATGAAAAAGGGAATGATGTGCGCTGTTTTCCAAAGAGGAGGTAATTCACCCTGAATCAGGGAATTACTAAATAGGTGGGTGATTTGGGCAGTCAGATGGCAAAAGCCCGTTTTCAAGAAAAATAGTTCTATAAGATCAGCACTGCCACACCTTTTTGTGTCCAGAGATATTAGAAGGTCCTCCGCCTGTTTGAATGTAACTGGTTGAAAGCAGAAGGAGGAGTGTCTCGGGTCTGTAGCAATGTCAGAGGATAAGCCATCAGTGGCATTGCAGTGGACATTTAGCTTGCTGAGAGGTGAATCATCGAAAGCAAAGCCTGCTGTGGCAAAATTATTGTTGAGTTGTTCAAGAATGTCAGCTCTGGTCATGTAAGAAATGTTACCTGCCACTATTCTAGCGGGCAGGGGTGAGGCTGGTGAGTGACCTTCAATCTCTTTAGAATGTTCCAAAATTGGCAGAGCAATTTTGTTTTCTTCAAGGCGGTCAGGAAATAACGTGATTTTTCTGCCCTTATTAACTTGGTGCAGGCATTCCTAGCCACCGAAGAGCAAGCCAGTTGGCTTCTAACTTTGTTTTCCTGGCTCTTTTCCACATTACATTCTTGTCCCAGAGGCTTTCTTCAAGGTAGGTGTGAACCAGTCAGGGACCTTTTCCTTGTTTTGATTCTCCTAAGTGGAGCATGTTTATTTATCAGTCCCACTAGTAGGTTTTGGAAAATATTGAAAGCCTCAGTAACAGAGGGGGCCAGATAGAAATTCTGCCAGTTGATGTTACCAAGGTCTGACAGGAAGGTGGTCTGGCAGAATTTTTTTAGGCTTCTTTTTAGCTCGAAGGTAGAAGTAGACAGCCTGTTATGGGGCCGGTGAATACAGGCAGTGGCACAGTGATCACTGAAGTCACTGTGAAAAACTCCTGTGTGGGTGATGTTGTGAGGCTTACTGACAAGAATAAGATCCAGTAGAGTACTGTGGCTGGGGGGTTTCTTGTTTGGTCAGGTGTTCTCTGGAGTCATCTGGGTTAACCCGTGTACATCACAGAACTCTCTAATCTTTTTAGCGCAGGCATCGTTCCAGTTCAGATTGAAATCTCCCATTATTATGCTTTCTAGGTTCACCTTATCCAGTATGAGTGTAGGCATTCTAGAATGCCAAGTGTCATGAAGGGTGGCCTATAACAGGCAGATATTAAGAGGCTACTTCAGGTGAAATGGTTAACTTAAGGGCAAGGCATTGAATTCCTTAGGTAGGTGGGAGGTCCAAACAATGTCTGAGATGTGGTATTTGATCTTGGCATAGATAGCGACTCCATCTCCTCTAGCAGGTCTGTCACATCTGAACAGGTTATATCCATTATTATTGACCGTTTTGTCAGGGATCTGGCTCGAGAGCCCTGTCTCCGAAATTATAACTATGTCAGGTACTGCGTGTAATACCCAAGCCTGGACTAAGTCAAATGTTTTTGGTAAGCTGCAAACATACATGTGCAGGAAACTAAGGCCCTTAACTTGTGAAAAGTCCGATGGGGCTCCAAGCAGGAGGGGTGGGCCAGGGTTAAGTTCAACATTCCCTGAGCAGAGTAGGAGAAGTACCAGCAACTTCTGAGACAGTTTATAATTGTTTTTAAAAGTGACTTTGTTTTGATGTTTGGTACTTGAAGCTTTGTGGAAAATGTTGCTAGGGGCGGTGAGGTGGTGGCAGAGAGACAGGGCATAGAGCGCCACTCTAACTGTAAGGTGGAGTGGTATACAAATGTAGATAGACGGTCTGAGCTGGAGAAAAAGAGTGGCGTGCAGGAGGGAGTCAGTGCTCCTTGTGTGGGTAGAAAATTTTGTCAAAATGATCTTTGGCAAACCATACTGCCTAGGTGCGTCCTGTTGGAGCAGATCACTAATTTTTCCTTTAAAGCTGTCATTTAGAAGCAGGATCCATCCATAAATGATAATGGCTGTTAGTGCAGCCATCAGACTGGGGGACTGCACAGAGCAAGGGCACAGGCTGTAAAGGAGCTGCCAAGACAGTGGTGCAGAAACCCTTTAAGGAATGAGTACCAAGACAGAGGAGCAGAGTCCCTTTAAGGAGGGAGGTAGCCAGAGATGTGGCCCAATGGGAAGATGTGGGGAGTGGCAGGCTCCCAAGCAAGAGTATTTAATTAAGGTGGGGGGGTGAAAAATTGCAACTAGTAGCAACTAGAAAAGCTAAAAATGGCAAGAGGTTTTTTGTTTTTCTAAAGCCCAGCAAAATCAGCTTGTCTAGCACTGCCACTGAGCAACAGATTTAAAAATCTAAAGTGCTAGCTCAGTCCTGCGTACCAGCAAACCCCAATTAAGCAGGTTAAATAGTTGAGGCAGTCAATGGGGTCCGGGAAGCAGCCAGGAAGAGCCCAATTGCAAACATGGCTTTCAATCCGTGGATGGTCCAGGGTTAGGAAGGAAAATATCTCGTACCTGAAGCTCTGCTGGTCAGCTGTGTGTGGACCCATGGCGGCAGTGATTCTCCAGGACCACAGAGCTTGAGAGCCCTCTGAGGGCTGAAATCTGCAGGAGAAAGTGAGAGGGACTCCAATTAATATAATAGGGGCAGGCACACAGAGGTATCAGCATGGGCGGACGTAAACTATGAGGACAAAGGAGTTTGAGGGGTTGAGACAGAGTAGTACAGGCAGCAATAATAGGTTAGAAGAAGCTGGTGGAACGGCCCCAACCGAATCCACAAACGGAGGAGGTGGAGGAGGAGAGGTGAGAGAGTTAGAAAGGATGTCTGGGAGCTAAACATGGTGTGCGGGGGGGGGTACTGATGGTGTTTCAGTAGGGGAAGAACTCTTAGGAGATTAAGGCAGAGCTAGGGAAGTGGCAGGGAGCCAGAGTGTCGACAGGGAAAAAAAGCAACTAAGTCAGGGGACACAGTAGCAAATACAAGTCTGATGCTAGGAGTAGAATCAATAAATATCCCTCATTTTGCCCTTTCAAACATTAGACAGTATGCAGTACCAAATGTAAGATGGCAGGGGACACAATAAAGTTTCTAAGTCTGCTGCTAGTATAATAAACAATATAAATTCCTAAATTAGCTCATTCAGCACTACATATTATGTATTAACAGTATGAGATGCTAACAGATCACTGCCCTCCTTTGCCATAATACAGTTCAGTATAATTTCCAGGCACTAGGCTATCAGCAGTCCCAACAGGTAGGGCTAGGTAGGTCTTTACAATTTAAAGATGAAATAGATGCTAGGTACAACTACGTAGTTCAGGCTGTTGAAAAATTGCAATTAGTAGGAGCTAGAAAAGCTAAAAATGGCAAGAGTTTTTTTTTTTTTCTAAAGCCAGCAAAATCAGCTTGTCTAGCGTTGCCGCCGAGCAATAGATTTATATACAGTATATAACAATTACATATTGTATAAATGCATTAAAAATGTCCAATATACATAACAGACAATTTATTTCATTTGTGTTACTGAAATGTAGCTCTCATTAAGAAATGTAAAAAAACAGGATGTGTGATAAAATTGTATAAATCTGTTCATCCTCAGTCTGATTTGCCTCCAGAAATTGCTGCAATGGTTCCTCATTCAGTACTATGAAAAAATGTCTCCAGTTTCATCAAAGTTCGAGACTGACCCCTTGCTAAAACTTGTGTTTTTGTCCTAGTTTGCTTCTGCATTTATAGGGCACACAAGTGTAGGGCTTATAGGCAGAGGATGGGCCTAGTGGTCCTTTATCGGCCTACATGTTCTCATAGTGTTTAGAACCAGAAGGACCTGCTAGTCTGTAATAGCATTATCTTCCATAAACTACTGTTGTGTATTCACAGAAGAGCTGGACAGAGAGTTCTTACAAATAAAATTATTTTATTTTTTCCAAGTAAAGGGAAGTGCTGCATATACAGATGATTACCTTGAGCCCACAATAAACCACTGGAAACAGAAGAAAGCCTAACCTGCAAAGCCCCTAGGTTCATAACTGCCTGGGAAAAACAATTCAAAACTGACTAGGGAAACAAGCTTTCGCATAGAGCCCCCATGGACTGGAACCATCTACTGCTGACTCCCTGGGCAATTTCAAATACTTCATTATTATAATTGCCCCTGACATTTAACAAGCAGTATGTAAGTTTGATATGTATAAACCAAGTCTTAAAAATCTATACACATATGTTGCCCTGTTGTACATACTGTAGTCTTGTATGTCAGTACTGCAAGTTTGGTCTATTTGCTACCAACCACCCCCCTCTCCACCACCAATTAATGAGATGCTACATTGCAAGGGGTTTTAATCCAGGGGAGCAAAATTCCAAAAGAAAAGAAACAGAAGCATTGATCTAAGAAATACTTTGTAAAACATCCATTACTAACCCTGCCTTGCTGAAATATGTCTGTCAGTTTAGAGCATCAGCCTCTTGACCCATGTTCATAGCAAAGAATTGCTCAAAATTGACACAGAGCATTGACTTTGGGCAGAGAAAGACTCAATTCCTGGAGTACCAAACAGAAAACTCATTGGCATGTCCTCATGATATAAACAAGTATTTGTCAATGCCAACAGCTTGCTTGCATCTGCTGTGCAGGTGTTTGGCTTTGAATAATGCACAGGCTAAAACTAACAAATTAATAACATATAACAGTGAAATTGTCATGATTGGGAGATGAGGAGGTTCATGCATAACACTGCTGTTTTCTTAGACTGTGACCTTAAACTTTCAAATACTAGTTTTACTTCCTCAGCATATGAACATGACAGGTGTCAGGTATGTAATGTGACCCAATCCATTGTTTTGTGGAATGACTGTGAAACAGATGTTGAAGGGGATTTGATTATGACACTTGCCATGTTCATTCGATGGGCGTAAAATACATGAGGATGTTAAAATGTGGGTTCAAAAGTAAACACATTTCAAGATTATGAGTAAAAGTTGAAGATATCAATATTTGTTCATAAATTTATTGGGCTGGATATTCAAAAGGGTTGCGCCTGCGCAAGTCCAAGCAAGCCATTCTGCCATATTCAGCAGGAGGCAGTTCGTCCCCAAGTCAAGCTGAGCAACAGCGCAATGAAGGCATGCTGAACCCGGAGGGGAGGAACGTGCATAAACTGCACAGCCCGTTATTCAGCGGGCTGTGCAGAGTTGTGCAGGCGCAACCCCCAACCTGGGCCTGCACAACTTTGAACCAAAAAAAAAAAAGGAGTAAGTCGAGGGCCACCCACAGGTGAGCTGCCGCATTGCAGGGCGCAACACAGCAGTATGCCACCTGTGGGTGGCCCTCAACCTACTCCCTGTGCCCCCCCTA
Organism: Neoceratodus forsteri; assembly: GCA_016271365.2. Classification (NCBI taxonomy): domain Eukaryota; kingdom Metazoa; phylum Chordata; order Ceratodontiformes; family Ceratodontidae; genus Neoceratodus; species Neoceratodus forsteri. The sequence goes on from CM028137.1 coordinate 197,871,534, forward strand.
CAGCCCAATCGCGGGCATATAGTAACCCCCCTTCCCTCCTGACTGGCCCAATTATGGGCATAAGTTAAAAATCCCCCACCTCCCAACTGGCCCGATCGCGGGCATAATTTAAAATCCCCCCACCCCGACTGGCCCGATCGCGGGCATAAGTAAAAATAAAACCCCACCCCCACTAGCCCGATCGCGGGCAGAGAGAGTTCAACTCCCCGCAAGAACATATCCCTGGTGGTCCAGTAGACGCTAAAGCCCGATCACGGGCTGAAAAGTTCAACCCCCAAGAACATATCCTGGTGGTCCAGTGGACGTGAAGCCCGATAGTGGGCTGAAAGAGTTCAAACCCCCAAGAACATACCCTGGTGGTCCATTGGAGCGCGAAGCCTGACCACGGGCTGAAAAGAGTTCAAACCCCCCCAAGAACATATCCCTGGTGGTCCAGTGGCCCCCACCATGGAGTCCCACCACCCCGCTCCCCCCGGCAGCTGGGCAGCAGCATCCCACCTGCCTGCCACCCGCGCCCCACCGACTGACTTCCCAGTAGGGTTGCCGCCCATTGGTTCAGAGCAAGAGCCAATGGGCATGCATCCATATCATACAAGGCAGTCCCCATATCTGGACTGCCTTTATGGTATGGGCTGCATGCCCATTGGCTCTTGCTCTGAACCATCGGGCGGCAGCTCCCCCTGGGCAGTCAGTCAGCGGCAGTGGGGTGGCAGGCAGGTGGGATGCTGCTCCCGCCGCTTGATGGGGAGTGGGGTGGTGGGCTCCATGGTGGGTGGGTGGGGACCACTACCACCAGAGATATGTTCTTGAGGGGGTTTGAACTCTTTCAGCCCACGATTGGCTTCGCGTCCACTGGACCACCAGGGATATGTTCTTTGGGGGTTGAACTCTTTTCAGCCCGCGATCGACTTCGTGGTCCACTGGACCACCAGGGATATGTTCTTGGGGGGAAGGGGTTGAACTTTTCTGCCCGCGATTGGGCTAGTGGGGTTTTATTCACTTATGCCTGCAATCGGGCCAGTCGTGGGGTGGGTTCTGAACTTATGCTCGCGATTGGGGCAGTCGGGGTGGGGATTTTAAACTTATGCCCATGATCGGGCCAGTCAGGGAGGTTCTGAACTTATGCCCATGATCGGCCAGTCGGGGAGGGGGGATTTTAAACTTATGCCCACGATCAGGCCAGTTGGGGGGTGGGGATTTTTTCACTTATGCCCGCAATCGGGTTGCAGAGGCGCCGGTCCCGATGGCTGCTGCCTGGCAGGGCACCAGGCAAGTCCTGGGATCAGCGCACCTGCATGCTAATGGCATGCAAATGGGGCCATAAATAGATGCAAATGGCCCCCCCTGCACCTCGATGAATTATGGCCCCATTTGCATGTCACCTTTTGAATATCAGAAATTTGCGCATGGCGCAATGGTACTAGTGCCACTGCATCTTGACTGCTTCACTCTGACCACTTGCAGTGGCACAAGTTCCCACTGCGCCATGCCACGGTGGCTGTGGCGAGGGGGTGATATTCAAGGGTTGCTCAATGGCGCAGCTCCATTGAATATCACTTGCACCTACTAACATAACTATCTTGTGCAGCGCAAGGACGTGATCCACAGAATGGTGCAGTTTGAATATCCAGCCCATTGTGTTTTCTTTTTTCAGTATTGCCTCCAAATGTTCCACATAATCATTTTAGTATACCACCTTATGAACATGACAGGTCTCATTTATGAAATCCTGTCCAAAATGGCATTTTGTGTCATGAGTGTGATAAGGCATTTTAGGCAGGATTTGAGAAATGACACATTATGTTCATGAGGCAAGTAGCAAACTGGCTATGTTGAAAATATGGCATCAAAATCTAGTAAAATCACAAAGATAGGAGTAAGCATTGAAGAATTTCAATGTTTCTTCATGACTTTCTTGTTTTTTGAGGTTTTGACACCACATTTTCAACACAGTCTTTTATTAACCCACCTCATGATCAACACAGGTAATATCGCTAAATACCATCTGAAAGATGATTTTGTGGAGTGGCTGTGAAAACATATTTTGGATTTTTTTTTTAAAATGACATCTTCCTTGTTCATAAGGCGGGGTAAACAACAGACTATTATGAAAATTTTGGGTGAAAATCTTAAAAACAGCAAAGTTATAAGTAAATGTTGACGGATGTCAACTTTTCTTCAGAGCTTTGTTGTTACTGGAGATTCTTGACGCCAAATTTTCAACATAGTCTTTGTTATGACCCCACCTAATAATCAAAAGAGGTGGAACTGTGTAAATCCTGTCTAAAACAAGATTTAGCAGAACAACTGTGAAAACACATTTGTGGGAATTTGAAAAATTTGCCCTAACTGGTCCATGAGGTGGGATAAAATAAAAGGCTATGTTGTACATGCGGTATCAAAATCTGAAAAACAGCAAAAAAATAAACACAGAAGAATTTTAATGTTTCTTCATATCTTCGTTGGTTCTGAGATTTTGACCCCAAATGTTCAACAGAGTCTTTTTATTACCCCCACCTTACGATCAAGACTGGTGGAATTTTTTAAATCCCAACTGAAACATGATTTTTGCATAATGACTGCTATCACAAACTTGTTCTCTCACAGATCTTGACCAGTAACAGTTGTCACCAGTTTCACAACCCCTCAGATGCCCAAAACAGTTACCTTGATATGCTGATACTGCTCACTGCAACCTCACTCTGCGTATCTCTAGGCCTAAATCTCATCAAAGCCACTACTCACACACAGTACAGTGCACCATACCAAAGGGCAAATGACCCACCCCTTCTGTTAGAGCTGAGAACACTTTTGCTTAGATATGGTAACTGTCGACTGCCTCTTCGAAGCTGGATCACAAATGTGCCAATTTACTCAATTATCTATACCTGAAATGACTCAGTCACAGAAAGCATGAACTATATAAAAATAATATGTAATACTCCAAGATATTTACATATGTCACAGGATAATGCAAACTAAGACTATGATGAATAAAGTATTTCTACAGAGATATTAATAAACATTTGAAAATATAGAGGACGACAGATTAATCTAACTCACAGTTCTCTAAATCCTAAACAGAATAGAAGCTTACCCCAACTAGTGAGTTATGCTAGACTAAAACTCGTGATGTTGCTAATTCAAATTCCCCAATCATAACTACTTCTCAGTTTCAATCACAGACCACAAATGCCTTTGGCTGGCTGTTACCAACACACCACATCATCATACATATCTCACTGACATCACAGGTTCTATTAATTTTTACATGTCTCTCTGATATTGCAGGTTCTACTGTTTCTTTGCTGTATGGATGCCACCCCTTTGGAACACAGGCCCATACTGAAGTTATTATTTCTAGCTTCGGTTATGCTGATTCTAGCCTCATTGCTTTTGTTCTCCCATCTGGTTCCATTCATGGGGGTTTGTCTCCTCTTCCCAGGCCTTGCTTACACTCAAAACATATCCCAGGATTACAAAGATATTCAGCCCTTTGAAGTTTAAGTAGAACAAAACAACTGTTTCAGGCCAAGAAATAGTAGCTGCCCACCATCCTCTGTGATAATATAGTAGTGTGCTTTCAAAGTCACACCTCTTCCCCATTCAGCTGAAATACCTACATAGGCCTAGCTGATTATCAAACAGAAAATTAAGACAAAAAACACAGCCCACACAGTAAAAATGCATTTCAGGTTTTTACAACTGTGAAAACAGATTTGGGGATCAGAAAATGTTCAGCTACCTAGTTAATGATGTGGGGTAAAAAACAGTCTATGCTGAACAAGTGGGATCAAAATCTGGAAAAATAGCAAAGTTATGAGTAAATGTTAAAGAATATCTATGGTTCTTCATAACTGTTGTCTTCTGAGATTTTGACCCCAACATATTTTTTTTATTACCCCCACCTAATGATGAAAACAGGTGGACTTTTTTAAATCCTATCTAAATCATGATTGCACAGAGCAACAGTGAAAACATGTCTGTGGGGAATCTGAAAAATTTCACCCAACTGGTTTATAAGTTGGGGTAAAAAAGCTATTTTGAAAATTTGGGGCACAGATATAAAAAAAAAAGACAAAATTATGAGTAAAAGTTCAAACCAGAACTTACCTTGTATCAGTCATTCTGGACTGGGTTCTGGAGCGGCAGGACATGACCATGAAAGCTGCAGAATGCACCAGTGGCACAGAAAGGCATGTGAGGGGTGGGATTGTGGGTGCTGAGGAGGGGTTGGGATGGAGGAGTGGTGGCAGAAGTTGTCACTGGATCATTTTCTTCTTTTCACGTATGAGACATGGAGCACTAAGGGAAGTGATCAGGATGGAGGCATTCTATAGCAGTGGGTGGGATTGTTTTATTACACACAGGGCATTGGGGAAATGATCGGGGTGGGATACAGTAGAGGAGGAAGTGACTGGGAGAGGCAGGCTATGGCAGAGGGTGGAATTCTTTTGATACACATGGGCACTGGGAAGTGATCAGGAGGATGGGCAATGGCAGTGGAAGGAGGGATGGGGAGGGGTCATGGGTGCTGAGAGGAGCATGGGTGTGGTGGAGTGGTGGTATAAGTTATCACTGGACCATTTTCTTCTTTTTAGGTGTACTAGATGGAGCATCAGAGTAATCAGGAGGGAGCAGGATATAACAGAGGGTGTGAATCTTTTATTACACATGAGCACTGGGGGAAGTGTTCAGGAGGGGGTGGGCTATGGCAGAGAGTGGGATTGTTTTTCAACAATAGGAGCACCAGGAGAACCTTCAGTATGGGAGAGGGAGCAGGCAGTGGGCTGATCTGCTACACGGTGTGTTGTAGATGAAAGCATACACCTGCACTCTGATAGGTGTGGCTGCACCCTTTCAACTACCCAAAGTTTTTGTACATCAGCCAGGCTGAACACCATCACTATCAGCCCACTGCTTATTGGGCTGTCAGTGGTGAGTCTTCTGCAGTCTGGGCAGCATTGAATGCTACAGTGACATGCCTCTATATCCACCACCCTCCCAGTACCCACAACATGTTCGCTTCATGTATGTGGGTGCCAAGCAGACATAAAATGCAAAACATGCCGTTGAAGAGTCCATTTTGCCTAAATTAAATGATCAAAAGTCAGAGATGCCTATACAGTACATACATTATACTTAGGCTTGCCAGGATTCAATATGAATCAGTATCTATCGATAAACATCAGCGCAGGTTCAAACGGGAGGACCAAAGAAAAAAACACTGATTTTTGACCAATTTAATAAGCCACATTGCCACAAGCAACCCACATCTTTATTTTATTATTGTCTTACTGTTGTCATTACTCTTGTCCCCACAGCAATTGTGAATCACGGTTGTGGCAGTAAAATTTATTGAATTCTGTGGAGGCGGGGTGGGATCATAAAATCTTTCAAAGACAGCATTAGCATTGGCATTCAAGGTACCACAAAATGAAAAAATAGAGCACGCCATCAGTTACAGCTTTGTATGTTTGTAACTATAACCACATTTATTTTGATTTGATTAAAACTGTCTGCAGTGTTGTTCTGTATTAGTACTGTATTAGATGTGCCACAATGAGACTTCATGAATGACATTCGGACACACACACACACACAGTTTTTGACTACTAGGCAGTGTAATAGATGCCATTCTGCCCAAGTTAACTCTTGATTGGTGTGAATGAAAATGACTGAGACTATCACCTGACAATAACAATACTAGTCCAATTATGTGCTGATTACTTCATTAATTATCAGCTATGTGTTTGATCACCATTTACTGCACACCATTCACAGTGATTACAACTGATTGTCAAGTGTTGCATTCCTCAGAGGACTTTGCTTTTTAGTGACAATGTCAAAATCAGATTTTAATTGAATGATTATGCAGTGCATGAAAGCTTTTTTTTTGGGGGGGGGGGATTAGCACTCACTGAGAGTCAGTGTTTCCAGCAAAAAGAAAAACAGCACGAGTACTGCAGTCAGTATCCTGACCTGGAATGTAAAACTGTGAAGAAGTCAGTCGAAGGAGAAAATATTTAAATATTGCATTGCAAAGTGTGCAAAACAGATGTTACCACCCAGGCAAATAGAATAACTGAACACTTGAGCTGTAAGATGCATTTAAAACTTAAAGTCACTCAAGATAAGATAAGCTAAGCCAGGCTTCAATTGAGGCTTGCTTGTGGTAAATTAAACAAAAAAGTGACGAAGCGAGTGGAGACTAAGGGACCTCAACATGTACTCACTGGAGGAGAGGCAGGATTAGAGTGATAGGATAGAAACATTCAAGTACCTTAAAGGCATAAAAAAGGTGCTGGGAGGCAACATCTTCCAATATAGGAGCAGTGCAGGAGCGAGGGGCATGTATGAAGTTGGAAGGTGGCAGGCTGAGAGGTAATGTGAGAAAGTTTTTCTTCAGGAAAAGAGTGGTGAATGCATGGAATGGTCTGCCACAGGAGGTGGTGGGAGAAAGCACAGTGGAGGTTTAAACATGCATGGGACAAACAAATGGCAACCCTAAAGTATCAAGGAGAGGAGGAGAAAGCCATTGATCAAGTAGGGTCAGAGGCCATAATCAAGGGTAGGGCTCACGGGCAGACTGGATGGGCCTAACAGTCCTTATCTGCCATCAGTTTCTATGTTTCTAAGCTGCTCATTTCCCACATGATTTTGTCAGAGCACTTTGCTTTGAGGGCATTCCAATGAATATCATTTGTGGTACCAGCTTTTATTAGCATTCTTAGAAAACATGCTCCTGCTACTAGTACTTGCCCAGAAAGGCACCAATTAAATGACAAATACCTTCCTGAGGTTTTTCAAATCACAAAACTTCAATTAAAGAACAGTTGTGTGGGGAGAAATTTTCCCTGGTTATCGATGAAACACCAGAGCTTGCAGGACTGCCAGCAATCAACATAATTGCAGTGTTCTACAGTAAGACAACGAAACTATACATAACCTTTACAACTGCTTCCATATAGTTTATACTGTATTTTTGGTTCAGCTGTTTTGATCTGTTGCAGGTAAATAGATGACATTCAGCAGATGTGTTAAGGACCCTGTGGTTCTGCTGCTCAGTCTTTCTGATTGTGTTAATGCTTCTCACTTTTAGTGCGAATAGAAAATTTCATATACTGCTTTCTCACAGGAGGCGCTTACGGTGTTGTGTGTAGCAGAACTGAGCTGCATTAAATATTAAATATTATTTCAGAGCGAAAACAATCTCATGAAGTAGTGCGGCATGTTGCTAATGCATCTCAGATTAATGCTCACTATTCAATGTCCTATGGTGTAAAACCAATCACGTACCATGTGCAGCTTCAAAGTGTGATTATTGTGTTTTAAATTGCCAAACATCTTCCCTGTGAAAAAATTATTAGATCCCAGTCATTTTCAGCACTGCATTTTATATACCGTGCGATATGTTTAAATACAGATAAAGGTTGAGCTCTGGACTGTTTCGTACTTTTGGAGACCTGTTAATTTAAAAGGAAGGAGTTAGCCAAAATTAACTACTTGCAATAACTCACATGTCTGAAATGATCAGCCTTTTCAGATGGAACACAGAATTCTTCTCACATCATGTTGCTAAATCTTGATAAATTATTCCTTCTGATCAGGTTTCAAAAAAAGTGCTACAGAAATGGTATTTTGTTTACCACATTCAAATCCTTGGGCATTTAATGCCTATAGGACAAACTGAAAGAATCCCTTAATATTTAATTCCTTCACAGAGAACATCAATGAAAGGAGCCTTTTGGTGATCCTTGCATCAGTTAGACATCTCTTTTCTAAATACATAAAACACAAACAGATTTCTGAGTGGGTTGTGTAGAGTTTTCCTAGTTGCAAAAGATATAGGAGTAGGTTATAAATATGAAGCAGCATGGTGCAGTGCCCAGAGCTCAGCACAGAAAGCAGATGTACTAGGCTCAAATCCACAGAGCCACTTAACTCATGGGTGTCCATGAGCAAGAACCCATCAGTTCTTCAGTCCATCCAGCTATGAAAGTGGGTGAAAACAGCAACATCTTGTCATGCAAGAAACTGGAAAATCACTGAAACATCCATCCAGAAGAAATATCCTATCATTAACTCTTGATTTTCTTGAGCATCTCTTTCATAGAGCCATTCACTTTGGTCTTTGGGCCAGAGTCACTATGACCCTATGGGATTCAGACCTTTTGGGACTGGCAGCACTGATGGATGGCACTGACACACAGTGTCACGTATATGCTGATGTAATGAATTTAGTCTGTGTACTGCAAGCTTGTTTTCCCTAAAGTCGTTCTAAGCAAGCTGTGAATGCCAACAGAGTGCTCAATAAATAGACAAGTACTTTTCACTTTCAAATTGGTGTGCTGTGCTCAAAGGGGCACTGTCAGCTTTCTCCCCTCATTTGTGGACATACATATACAATGTAAGTTCTGGCACAGACCCATTCTACATGTGTTGTAAAATACACCTAGTGATAAAAAAATGCAGTTTTGTACCTGTTTTGCTTATTTTTCACAAAATTCAACAGTCCCTCCGCCCAATCTGAATGTACCCGCCTCCGGAAGCATCGCCAGGTACAGAACACACATCAGGAATGAGTGCAGTCGCAAGGCACAATTGATTACCATGCCACTTGTAATTAGAGGATTCACCAGTGAATTATTAAATGCTGAATTGTTTGAGGTATCTAAAGGCAAAAACCGAGCACTGAGAGCATCGCATTTTAAATTTTAATCCTGTCCTGAAATCACGCATCGCGACAAGTATACATCTTACACATATGCGGGATTTTGTATGTGCCTCTCTCACGCATGCATGGGATTTCGGTCAGGATTAAAAATTTAAAAGCAATGTTCTCAGTGCTCAGTTTTTGTTTTAAGGTATCATAAACAATTCAGCATTTTAATCATTCACTGGTGAATCCTCTAATTACAAGTGGCATGGTAAAAATTATGCCTTGTGGCTGCGTTAGTGCCTGATGTGCATTCTGAACTAGCAATGCTTCGGTGGTGAGTACTTTCTGTTCGGGCCAAGGAATGTTGACTTTTGTGGAAAATGAGCAAAAAGTCCAAAATTGCGTTTTTATATCGCTAGATGTATTTTACAACATTAGATTGGGTCTGTGCCAGAACTTACATTGTATCGCATGCCCACAAGCGAAGGATAAAGCTAACAGTGCCCTTTAACTACATGGGACTAGTGTGGGCCGGCGTAATGGACCTGGAGTCTCTTCTGACTTTCAATTACTGTGTTACAGTGTTGCTATGTATACATAACTGAAAGATATTCCAGGACTAGTGTGAAAACTGAAACATCAAGAAAATATTATTCCGTTGTCCGTGGTAAAATTTATTTTCAAAAAGAAAGTATAAAATAATCCCAAGAAGTCTCTAGAAGGAGGGACAGAAAAATAAGAAACCCACCTAACCAGGTCTACCTGCTGTGAGGGGAAACAAGCTAATAGCAAAAACAAGTGAGAATCCCAGATAGCAGTGGTTGAAACAATTCAGCTGTGAGCCCATATGGCATGGGCGTGCCCTACTGACATAAGAACATCCAGATAAGATACTTGTAGGCCCAAGTGATGGCAGATGTGTTGAGCGTGGCTCTGTGGTGGAGACACTCAAGAAAATCAAGAGTTACAGGTAAGCAGGATCACTGGAAACTTTCAGAAAATGTACTCAAAATGTAAAGTTTTCTTGGCAGGACTTGCAGGAAGCTGATAGAGTTTTACTATACATCCTCAGTGCTCCACAAAAGATCTTTCACTGTTTTCTGCAGCGTGTACTGAGCAACATCAGCTGTTAAAAAATTATGTATATTGCAATATGTCTATGCTTTCAACATGAAGAAAAGCTTGAGTTCTTGGAGCGGATACTAAATTAAGTGATATGAAGCACATTTTCCAAAATCTCTAAAATAAATCTGCCTCATGTAGTGCTAGCTAGATTTATATAGTGGTCTCAAGCAGTTGACAATGAAAATAAAAATCTAGAAGAACCCTATTTTGCCTGTTCTAGATGCAAAATATTGAAGTTTGATCAACACCTACTTTCATTTGCAGTGCTTCCTCGATTATCCACCACGCTGGTGAAAAAAAAACATAAATTGACAGATAACAGGGTGATAGAAAATGGAGTTCTAGTAAAAAACATTGTTTATTTTATTAAAATATTTTGCTCAACTTTTTTTTTTTCCATTTTTGTATATAGTTGTTTGGTCCATGAGCCACCACCAGCACCACACACTCAGGTCCTTTGGCAGCTCCTCATCTGCTTCCCAACATCCTAGTCAGTGAGGATCCCCATAGTGCATGGCCTGTGGGTACTGATGACAGTCATTTAGACAGTTCAAGGTGCATTGCTTTTCTTCTCCAAGTTTTTATCCTGCAGCACCACCTGCCTCCCACTTGGTGCCAAGGCACAGTCCCAAAACATATCACACACACAGCAGCACCCCATGGAGAAGGCTCAGCTCTTGAGCCCGATTCACTGGCATGGGAGCACAACATACTACTCACTGGCTGTTAGGTGTCCCCGTGTTTTGCTGCTCTTAATTTGTAATTTATGTACAATATTTTTTTAAATCATATTAAATTTGAAACATTAACTCATACCCAGAGCTCCATATCAGGTGACTACTGGTCTACTTTACTCATCAAATGTTAAGAAATATGCAGATGTTTTGATGAGTACTGATACTCATCCAGCCCTTGGAAAGGCTCCATAAATACTTCAACAAATGCAGATTTTGAAGCTTAAAGCACTTTATTCATCAAAATTATTTTACTCACCTAATGTCACCTACAAGAGCAGGAGAAGCAGCAGCAGCCAGCAGGATTACAAGGCCACAGTGTTCCAGCAAGATTACAAGACTGCGAGCAAGATTACAAGGCTGCAGTGCTCAACAAGATTACAAGACTCGAGCAAGATTATAAGGCTGCAGTGCTCCAGCAAGATTACAAGACTCGAGCAAGATTACAAGGCTGCAGTGCTCCAGCAAGATTACAAGGCTCAAAGCAAGATTACAAGGCTGCAGTGCTCCGTTTACAGCCCACACTCCCAAAGAGCAGGATCAGCAGCAGCTAGAGCCAACAAGATTACAAGGCTGCAGTGCTCCAGCAAGATTACAAGGCTGCAGTGCTCCAGCAAGATTACAAGGCTGCAGTGCTCCGTTTTACAACCCACATTCCCAAGAGCTGGATCAGCAGCAGCAGCTAGAGCCAACAAGATTACAAGGCTGCAGTGCTCCAGCAAGATTACAAGGCTGCAGTGCTCCAGCAAGATTATAAGGCTGCAGTGTTCCATTTTAAGCCACACTCCCAAAGAGCAGGATAAGCAGCAGCAGCTAGAGCCAACAAGATTACAAGGCTGCAGTGCTCCAGCAAGATTACAAGGCTGTAGTGTTCCAGCAAGATTACAAGACTGCAGTGCTCAGCAAGATTATAAGGCTGCAGTGTTCCATTTTACAGCCAGACTCCCAAGAGAGCAGGATAAGCAGCAGCAGCTAGAGCCAACAAGATTACAAGGCTGCAGTGCTCAGCGATTACAAGACTCAAGCAAGATTACAAGGCTGCAGTGCTCCAGCAAGATTACAAGACTCGAGCAAGATTACAAGGCTGCAGTGCTCCAGCAAGATTACAAGGCTGCAGTGCTCCATTTTACAGCCCACACTCCCAAAGAGCAGGATCAGCAGCAGCAGCTAGAGCCAACAAGATTACAAGGCTGCAGTGCTCCAGCAAGATTACAAGGCTGTAGTGTTCCAGCAAGATTACAAGGCTGCAGTGCTCCAGCAAGATTATAAGGCTGCAGTGCTCCATTTTACTCACCTAATGTGACTCCCAAAGAGCCGGAGCAGCAGCGGCAGTCAGCATGATTACAAGGCTGTAGTGCTCCATTTTACAGCCCACACTTACAAAGAGCGGAGCAGTAGCAGCAGCCAGCAAGATTAAAAGTAGAGATCTCCCCAGCCAAACACAGTTAATTTACTGTGCTAGCCCATTGCCGCTACTGATGTTCTGGCCTCAACTAAATAACCCTAAATCAATATTTTTGTTTGGGGTGTGTGTGTGTGTATGTCTGTGTCTAATCAGGAGTACATGCTTTACTTTAATAGCTTGTCATTTAATCAAACTATCACAGCCATAAAAAGCACACAAATCATCCCAGGTCATCAATGCTATAATTAGCAAAGACTCCAGCTGTTTTCTTGCAGAATAACCCACTCACTTAGCCCTCAAGTGTTTAATAAACTGTAAATGTAGCCTTCAGTGCTAGCTGGATAAGGAACGTAATTTAAAATCACATCTCTGCTGCTGTAAAATTGACTCTAAGCCAGTAATTACTGAATCTATGATCCTAGACACATCATTGTCACATGGGACAAGAAGCACTGTAGGACAAACAAAAGCCTTAAAAAATATTAACATGGAAATCCCCAGGAGCCATAAAACTAGCAGGCAAACTTAGAAAAAAACTCCTAATAGCTAACAAAGGGAAGAACACACCAGGACTACACACGCAAATCAAAACACTGAACAATGTACAGTACGTGTTTGAAAATTTTGACTGTAGTTCTTTAAATATAAAATATTTAATATGTACGCAAAAGTTACAGAATATATAATAAATTAATGGGGAATACACATGCACAAGCAAATTTAAAGGGAGCAAACAATGTTGTTTACAGTTTTTAATATAATTGTAAATTTAGGCATGTGAGAAGTCTGTTTTATCAACCCAGTGTACTGTTTTGTGTGTTTGTTTCGAAACAGTTGTTTTTTCCCCAATGTAGGGCCCCATATTAATGTATCCTTTTTCAAATCCAATATTTATTATGCTAATTACTTAGCAGTTCGTGAACCCAGTGGCATCAGTTGAGCTGAAGTCTACAATGAAGTGGAACACAGCAACGTTGGTGGAGCTGAGCAACAATAGCTGTGTATTATTTTTGCAAGAAACTGCTTACAGTGCCTGTGCTATGTGAAGTCTACCACCTGATGCCAGTTATTTTTAATGAAGGTGGATGAGCAGAATAATACTTTCATTTTTTTTTTTTACTGAGGTGCTGCCCTATCCTGTCGGCCACCATGCAGATACATGAGTAACATTTTTTTGGGGTGGAGCTTGCAGCCATGCAGGAGAGACATGTTTTTTCTGAGTTGTCACAGATTAGATCTGATTTTCTTTAAACTCTCTATATTGAATGTGATTGGCAAGCTGAAATATGATAAGCACTTCTTTTGTGTGGGCTGTACCGAAATCTCTACTTTTTACAACATGGATCATCTGAGAAACCCACAGAAAACTGATTATGATAAAGCGGGGCCATTCAAGTAGCCAACCTCAGCTGAACCACTGTTAACATCAGGGGACTCCCCCGTCACTTTAGAGTCCCTTCAACTGGAGGTTAATGCGCTCACACAAACAGTCGATAAATTGGACAAAAAGCTTGATGGCTATGTGGTGTGTCTTGTCATAGTGGAAAATGTGAAGGCAATGGTGACTAATATGGTTGTCACAAAAAACGGTGGGTAAAGTGTTCACAGCTACTGCAGCAGCAGCCTTGAAGGAGCAAGGAGGGATGAAAGCTCAGATTAAATAGCTTGAAAATGCTGTTCAATCTGTGACCATTCATATTTTGGCATTTACAGATGGTATTGAAGGGGACGCCCTGGCCATTTATTAGGAGTGGTGACTCCCGAAGGCTTTGGTTCTTGGTTTTGCTCTGACAGTACTATAAGCCTGAAATGCAAATGGCTGTGCTACTACACCATTTTACTCTTTAAGGGAAAAGGAAAGGTGCTTCGGTGCTAAATAGCAGGGCAGTCCATGTTGCAAAAAATATTCCTAAAAGGAATCTGTCTATCAGTACTCTAATAAAAAGAATAGCCCCAAACTGGTGATACTTTGCTAATTCTTTTTCTTTTATTCTTTCTTTTTCAAGGCAGCATCAAAAACGTTTTAACCTTCTGACATACATGTGTTTCAACTAACTGTAGGTTCTATAAAGTCATGGCAAAGAAAAAAGTCACTGTACCAGTTTATACAGTATGCATTTGTCATGCATGGAGTTTTTAGCTGCTCCTTTTCGCGGCTCAGTTGCCTGTTTCTTTAGAGTCAGTCCCTCCACATGTGCAGGTACCTTTTTCCATTGTTTCTGCCCTCAACTTACAGGTTGTCCTTGTACTGAATAAGCCAGGGTTTGCTGCTGCATTGACCCGTGATTGTAAATGAACGCCTGTTGTTGTCTGTTGCCAAGACAACCTGAGGGATTTAAGGCATGCTATCCCAACAGCTGCAGCTCTGATGATGAAGCCCTAGAGCTCAAAACATAAGCACACAGTGCACACTGTCCACAGAACTCTGAACGGTGGAAGCAGCAGCACGCAGAGAGCAGCACATGACAGCTTCAGCTGCGGACTCCCAGAGCCAGGGGTCCATGGAGTGTCAACAGCTCCACAGGCCCATGCAGCAGCAAACCCTGATTTATTCAATGCAAGGACAACCTGTAAACTGAGGACAGAAACAACAGAAAAAGGTGCCTGCACGTGCAGTGGGACTGCCTCTAAAGGAATAGACATTTCAGCCACGAAAAGAAGCAGCTAAAAACTCCACATAAGATAAATGCATAAAACTGGTACGGTGACTTTTTTCTTTACCATGACTTTACAGAGCCTAGTTGAAACACATATGCATGTGTCAGAAGCTTAAAAAGTTTGTGATGCTGCTTTGTAAAAGAAAAAGAATTAGCAAAGTAGCACTAATTTGGGGCTATTCTTTTTATTAGAGTGCTGATAGAAACATTCCTTTTAGGAATATTTTTTGCATAGTAGTATGAGCCTATTGCATTACCCCAAGGAGGGCATGCTTCATAGAGGAAGGCCTGAGAAACATGTTGATGGTGTTACAGTCATAAGGGAAGAAAGATAAAATGTTGCATGCGGCCCGAGATCAGGGCCCACTAACAGTGGACAACAACAGACCACTTTTTTCCCCTGACGATTCCAGGCAGAAGGCATTTGAGGGGGTCACCAGCAAACTGAAAAATCTTGAAATCCCCTATTGTCTAAGCTTTCCAGCCAAGCTCCAGTATTTAGTTCAGGAAAAAAATGTATTCATTCATGGACCCCAAGTCTGTGTGGCTGTGTGTGAATAAAATACTGAGAACTGCTGGGCAGTTAGCTCTGGCAGGACACTCTTCAGAGGAAGTCTCCACAGAATCCTGACTCCTTGGGACTGTAGCAGCCATAAGTATACATGACTTTCACCGGAGTAGATGTCTGTAAGTCAGAGCACCTGAGATTAAGTTTTATGAACTCTATCATGCATTTGTCTTTTGGTCCATGCTACAGAGACATTGATGATGTCTGTTAAGTTTGATTTGAATAACATGTGAACTCTGCTTATGGGACCAGTAAGAGACAATAACTTATCTGCACTTATGGTATAATGGTGAAATTAAAAAAAAGTTATAAAGTAGGGTGTTCCTAGTTTTTGCTACCTGAGTTTTTTAGCTGTTAATTTACCATAATCTAATGTTTGGTATAATTGTTGTTAAAACTGCGTTCTGGTCTATGGGGGGCATATATTGTTATAAAAGATGACTGATGACTCTATGCAGTGGTGCAATACAGAGGAATTTGGTAGTGCACAATAATTTGGAGGCCATACTAGCAATCTGGTGCACTCTAGTTCTTGGAGTCAGAGGTAGCTCTGAAAATCAAGAGAGTGCATGGTGCCTAGTGGTGTCAAGTGTCTGGCACACTTCCTTCCTTGATTAACTACTCTCTTGGTGATAGATGTGAGTTGTCTCTCAGCCCATGTCATTCTTCCTGTCAGTGGTTCTACCAGCTATAGTCAAAGTAATTAAGGTTTCTGATATAATATGAAAATATGTTTCCATATACAAATGACGTTTTTTGCTCTATTTCAAGTGAAGGGGGGAACTCCACTTCCTTTTCCTGCTAATCCACAACAGAGTTCAGATAAAGGCCTGTTTTAGGTTAAAACTTTATTGAAATATGCACATAGTCCACGTAGCTTGGCACAGCACACTTTTTATTATATTTTTGTTAATAGTCTCATGCCTTGGTTGCAATATTAGTTTCAGTGATTTTGAATTAAATTAGGAAGCCCTCAATGATGTACCAAAAAGAGAAGTTAATGCTGATACTGCACTGATTTTCATGCTAGGAGTGTATAGCCAATGTCTGCCTTTTCTTGAATACAGTTTTTCTGGCTGTAATATACTTTGTAAAATGCAATAAAAATGTTTAAAAAAAAAAGTGTGCTCATCCCTGGGTTCCTTAGTTTTGGAGAAAGCAAGAGAAAGGTGAGACTATTTTAGGACAGCCTGGAGGAGCCCAGCAGGCATTTTGGGATCACATCACTGTAGGAGAGAGAGAGAAGGGACCATTGGTGGAAATGATCCCTGTCATCTCCTACAGTGATGCGGTCTCCTGTCCACACCTCTGTCATCACTGGTGGGCTTTTCTCCATGGATGGATTTCTCCTCTGTGGAGCACTGCCCCCCTCCCCATGCGCTACTTCATTCCACAATTGCAGAAGTGATGGGCGCTGCAAGATGGCGGCCTGACTCAATCTGTGCATGTGCGATTATCGTGCATGCGCATGTCTGTCGTCACCACCATCTTATGGATGGCTTGCTCCAGTGCTGGTCTTGCTCTGCCATGGCTCCCACTCTGCACAGCTCTGCCACTGCTCCACCAGGGCTTCCGCTTCTGCCGCGGCTCCACCAGACTTCACCGGCTCTGAAAAGCTTTGAGCAGCTGTAGTGGCTCTGACCAGAATTTGCTTTTATTTGGTCTCAGCTTGTCAAACCTCATATACTGAGGCTGCCCTAATTCTGTACAATTTTTTCCAAGTAGTTGCACCAAGTTCTTTTTTCCCTAGTGGAGAGTAAATTACTGTATGATACATTTCTCATCCAATTAAACAAAAACAAAACAAAAAAAAACAAATGTTTTTTCTTTACTGGGTGCTACCTGGAATGTGTCATGAATCAAGCCCTTTCTGAGACTACTGATTTTCTATACAACTTCATATTCATGCACCTGACCAGAGCCTGGACTAGTACAACCCTAGGACTGTTGCCATATTACCTCTCCCCCCCCCCCTTTTCCTACATTCACATCTGCAGAATTATTCCTGCTGAAGGGGTGGGGGATAACTGAGTTTTTCAGTAGCTCTGGCTCAGTTTGTTTTACCAGCTACCACTATTCCCCAAAAGGAGGCACATTGGACACCACAGCCCAGAATCATTAAGGAGCAAGAATATAGGTTCCTGGGAAACCTCTGCTGCATACTTCCTTCCCTCACCAATCACTGAATCCTCCTGAACTCTGCTAGAAAGCATTAAATGTAAATATGGAAGATATATGTTTATACATGTTTTATAAGTTGGAAGTTCTGATTTTTGAAACTGTGATGAAATGACTGTTCCAGTTAATTGTGTTTATAAAAATCACTAATATTGTTTCTGTTGTTCTTCATTTGTGTATATAATAGCCTTGATAGAGCCAATGCTCCATATTCAACATCTTCCCTTTCTCAAACTGGAGTTCATTTGAGCACTGCACTTTAAATGGTGACAAGCAACACATGAAATATGGACATTGGCCTCCATGGAGAAGTTCCTCTACAGAAATTTACTTGGCAGTGACAATTTCTGTGTTTATGTGTGTGCCTGAGCCTACTGGTTGCCACTTCTATATTCAGAAATGTGGGGTTATGTTTTTGAAAGCTGCATTTGTGTACAACAGGAATTTAAAACAGTTTCATATTATATTTGCTATCTCTGTATAAAACCATATTTTATTATTGCCACAGTTTGTATAGCTTGGTCAGCTGAGTTTTGTAATATGTACAGAAACAACATGTGCTGTTGTTCTAGTAGTCACTAGCTGAGCACAGAAATTCTTGTAGCAAAACAAGAACTTTTTGTAGTTTACACATTTGAACTGAAATGAGATCCTTATATTTAAGGGAGGATGAGTCTTTCTACCTATGTGACTTCAAATATCATGAAGTGGGTTGTATCCTAATAAACCACATGACATGATATTATAGGTATTAAAACCCTCATTAACCACAATGACCACAACCTTTAGTGAAGCTCTGTTACAACAGCGAAGTGCTGGGAAAAAGAGTAATTGTCTGCTGGGGTAAACAGCTTGCACTTTTTAATTGATTGTGCACTGTTACTAGCAATGGAAAACAATGTTTTACAAAATATGCATTGCCTGTTATAAAAGAAGCGCTTTATGGAGACTGAGCTAAGAAGTTAACTGGTTGGTTGCTTATCTGCCTAACTGCAAAGTGATTTTAAGCTCTAATAAATAATTGGCTCTGAACATCTTGAATTGTGACTATTTTTTGCGCAAGACCACTGTGTATTTAAACAGCTCGTTAATATGTGCCTTTACCCATGAGTGCCTACAAACTGCTACTTTGCACAGTTTTTGTTCAAATAAATCTTTTTTCAGGGGTTAGCCAGAACTGCAGTCATGTACTGTCCCTTCACCATGTGTGCAACTCTTGTTTCTTTCTGAATGAACTCTGCTAGCCCCTGCAGCCAATCGGGTTGGTCAGAGGCATGGCCAACGGCGAGGAAAAAGTGCATAGTCTGAATCATCCCCCCCACAAGTGCACTTGTCATTCTCAAACACCTACAAGTGCACTTATCATTCGAAAACACCACAGCCCAGGAACAATGAGGACCAAGGGACCAGGGTCATGAGGGAGCCTCTGTTGCACGCCCCTGACCCCACATCCCTCACTGATTGCATTATTGCTGCACCAAGTTAGGACACTACGGACCATCCTGAACTCTGCTAGCCCTGCTGCCAATCTGGTTGCTAATGTATCATAGCCAACAGTGAGAAGAGCACATAATTTGAATCTTCCCCTTGCATGTGCACTTGACAGCCTGAGATGCCACAGTCCAGGACCAGCAAGGACCAAGGAATTAGGGTGATGAGGGCCTCTGCTGCCACTTCCTCCCCTCACTGATTATCACATTGCTGCTAAGACAGGACACCAGAGCTCCTCCTAAACTCTGCTAGTCCGTGCAGCCAATCAGGTTGATTGGGGACATGGCCAACAGCTCTTATCTAAGGCCCCCCTACAAGCAGGCCTCCACTTTGCAGGTCAGAATGCAAGAGCATAAGCTGTGGATGTCAACTGTGGAGTTGGCCAGTCACTCTGCTCAAGTAGTGTGTACCTGCCCCTGTCTTGGTGATTGACTAGGTGCTCCCTTGTTGATTGTACCTATTGATTGTTATTTAACAATTCTAATATCATCCTGCATTATTCTGTATCAACTACTAGTGTGAGTGCCTTCCTAATGTTTACCTGTTATTTCGTTACCCTGGTGTAATTTACCTTGCATTGGGTACTCCACTGTTCACCTGGCCTCCTCCCTATCTGAGTGAAGTTCACATCTAATAGTAAAAAATAGTAAAAGCATTTACTTTTCATACATGATAAGAACGTTAAGGCAATAAGCCCTTTTTACAAAGTTGTCCTTAAAGTAACACAAATAATATTGCTCACAGTGTCAAATACAGTAATATTATGCTGAAAACAAAACACGTCATGGGATAATGTAACTATATAAAATGTGTCTTGTAAATCCACCAAACCTGATATATGGTAGAGCCTGGGTATTAGGATTTATGTATTGGATTTTTCAAGCCACATATATTGTTAGGTGAGAGAGCAGGGAAACAAAGAAACATAGACTTTGATGGCAGATAAGGACCGCTTGGCTCACCTAGTCTGCCCATTTCCCTACCTATTGGATAAGCTGCAGATCCTAGTTAACCAACAGCCTACTTCTTCCTACCCCCCCACCAGAATTGCCTTATGTCTATCCCATTCATTCTTGAATTCCCCCACTGTTTTTTACCCCATGATCTCCTCAGGAAGGCCATTCCATGCGTCCATCACCACCCTCTCTGTGAAAAAATACTTCCTCACATTGCTCCTGAGTCATCCCCCTCTCTATCTTCAAATTGTGTTCACCTTGTTCTTGCACATCTCTTTTTTTTGAAAGATGCTACCCTCTTGGACTTTGTTGATTCCCTTGAGGTACTTGAAAGTTTCTATCATGTCTCCCCTCTCCCTCCTTTCCTTAAGGGTGTACATATTAGGCTCCTTTAGTCTCTCTTCATATGGCTTTTGTTGCAGACCCTGCACCATTTTAGTTGCCCTCCTCTGGACTGCCTCCATCCTGTCTATGTCCTTGCAGAGATGGGGTCTCCAGAACTGGACACAGTACTCCAGATGGGGTCTCACCAACTGTCTGTACAGAGGGATAACAACTTCCTGTTCTCTGCTGGGGATGCCTCTCCCTATGCATCCCAGTATCCCCCCAGCTCTCATTACTGCTTTCTCACATTGCTTGCTTACCTTTAGGTCATCTGATATGACTACCCCCAGGTCCCTTTCCATTTTTATTGTTGTAAATACCTCCCCCCATTGTGTACTTTCCCCCTGGGTTTTTGTTTCCCAGGTGCATTACTTTGCACTTCTTTGTACTGAATCTATGATGCCATACTTTTGACCATTCCTCCAACCTTGCCAAGTCCCTTCTCATCCTCCCCTACCTTGTGTATCAACTCTGTTGCAGATCTTTGTGTCATCTGCAAAAAGACATATTTTTCCTTCCAGTCCTTCTGCAATGTCACTTATAAAGACATTAAAAAGGACCTGACCAATACTGAACCCTGCAGTACCCCCCCTTTCTTCCAGAGTGGACTCTGTTTACTATTACCCTCTGTGTCCTGTTGTCCAGACAATTTTTACCAAGTTTACCACCCTGGGACCCACTCCCAGGCAGGCAAATTTGTTTATTAGTCTTTTGTGTGGGACTCTATCAAATGCCTTGCTAAAGTCTAGGTAGGCCATGTCCATAGCCCCTTCCTGGTCTACTACTTTGGTCACCCAGTCAAAGAAATCTATTAGATTCATCTGACATGACCTTCTCGTGTGAATCCATGCTGCCTTGGGTCCTGTGCCCCTCTGGCCTCTAGGTACTTAACAATTCTTTCTTTCAAAAGTGATTCCATTATTTTCCCTACCACTGAAGTCAAGCAAACAGGTCTGTAGTTTCCTGCCTCTGTTTTGCTCCCACTTTTGTGAAGGAGAATCACATCCACCCTCCTCCAGTTCTTAGGTACACCACCATCCTCCCATGATTTGGTAAAAAGGGTAGTCATTGGTGTCACTAGTTCTCCCCTTAGTTCTTTTAAAATTCTGGGGTGAATCCCGTCAGGCCCCATTGCTTTGTTCACCTTCAGTTTTAGGAGTTCTTTCTGAACCCTTTCTTCTGTACCTCCCCCTCCTCTTCTTTTATGAGTACTGAGCAGAAGTATTTGTTCAGTATCCCTGCTTTTTCACTGTCCCTCTCTGCCCACCCACCCTCCCTCCCTTTATTAAGCCTCACTATCACTCCCTTGGTTTTCTTTGCTTCCAAATGTACCTATAAAGGTTTTCCCCTTCTTAACTGTGTTGGATATCTTTTGCATGCAGGTTCTCTTCCCTATAATAGATCAAGACTTTTGAGAGGGTTGTTGTCTAGCAAAACAATTGCATAGCTGGTATTTTCTTACTCAGAACTTGCTTAAAAGTAGACAGAGATTTGATAGTTCTGGTTCTGGTTTCAGGTCTGATGGAGTTCCATATCTTAGCTATGTAGTAGCAGGACTCCATGTTGTCGTACTTGCTCTGTATCTATGGTATGGCTAAGCCCCAGTTTTTTATCTTTCTAAGGTTATGTTCATACTTTTGGGGACTTTTAGTCCAGAGATATTTTTCCAGTTCCTAGCATAACACCCTTAATTTTTACAGCTGCAGGGTGAAGCTCTGCAGATGTTTTACTATCACATAGAAAAATGGACCACAGCAGATTGCTAACGGACTTCATTAAATTAGAGCTTTATAGCAGTCCTCTACTCAGTAGTCTGTTCATAGCACTATTTTTCTATGTTAGTCAGTGTTTCCCAGTGAGGAATGAGGTTCATAATAACAGTACATGTATTTCAATCTTAATTTGTGCATAATAGGACTTGTGTGATAACATGGTTACTAGCTTCAGCTTGTTTTCATGCTGACAAGATGAAGCATACAAGTATACTGGAGTTTCCCTTATTGAAGCTCTGAAGCTCTCAGTGTCTCATTCAGCAGACTACAGTGTCAAATTACAGGCAGTCCTGCTACAGCTCTGCATGCTCTCCTGCTTTTATAACTCTTGAGAAAGGTTTTAACTCAGAACTCTGCCCCAGTAATTCAAAACCCAGAAGAGAATGCTGTGTATTTTTTTATATTGTAATAACAAAATGCATTTGCAAACTGGAAAATCATTGCAGTATAAAAGAAATGTGTGCAAACTGGCACTGAAGGATGTGTGTGTGTGTGTGCATGTGTGTGTCTTTGCAGAACTGTCAAGCTCCTCGCCTATGGCCCACCAGTCTACCCATTTGAACTTGTAAGTTCAGTTTGTGTTTTCCTACAAGTCTGTTGCCCTTACCCTGACCTCCAGAATTCCTTTATGTCTATCCCATGCATTCTTACATCCTGTGATTGTTTCAGCCCCCACCACTTCCTATGGCAGGGTGTTCCACTTGTCCACCACTCTGTTCTGTGAAGAAATTCTTCCTCACATTTCCTCTGAATCGTCCTCCCTCCAACTTTATCCATGCCCTCTAGTCCTGGAACATCTTTTTTCACTAAAAATAAGTGTATTCTTGCACCCTGTTCCTCCCTGTAAGATACTTGTATGTTTCTATCATGTTCCTCTCTCGCTCCTGTCCTCCAGGAGTACCTATTCAATTCCTTCAACCTGTCCTCAGGACTTGTGATGCAATCATGTACCATCTTTGTTGCCCTCCTCTGAACCTTCTCTACCCTTTCTATGTCCTTATGTAGGTAAGGTCTCAGAACTGTACACTGTACTCCAGGTGGGGCCTCACTAGTGTCTTGTATGGTGGAATTATGACCTCCCTTTTTCTGCTGGTGATGCATCCCAGCATCCTATTTGCTTCTCCTGCAGTCTTGTCATACTGTTTCCCTACCTTGAGGTCATCAGAGATGATAACCCCAAGATCCCTTTCCTGCTTGGTGCATGCTATATCCTTACCCCCAACTGATATATTGTGCCAGGGTTTTTGTGCCCCATATGCATTATCTTGCACTTCTTTGCATTAAATTTCAGCTGCCAAACCCCTGACCATTCTTCAAGTTTCTGCAGGTCCCTTCTCATTCTGTCTACATCCTCTGGTGTGTCTACTCTGTTACAGAGCTTTGTGTCATCAGCAAACAGTGAAATTCTGCCTTCTAGGTCCTGCGCAATGTCACTGATGAAGATGTTGAATAAGACCGGTCCCAGCACTGATCCCTGTGGTACCCCACTGGTCACTCTTCCTCTGTGGGTGACAGCCATTTACCACCACCCTCTGTGTCCTGCCACCCAGCTAGTTACCTACCCATCACACAACTGTCCTGCCCACACCCATATTCCCCAGTTTGTGTAATAGTCTTCTATGTGGCACAGTGTCAAAGGCCTTGCTGAAGTCCAGATAGGCCATGTCCACTGCCCTCCCCTGATCCACCTCCCTAGTCACCCAGTCAAAAAATTCAATGAGGTTGGTCTGACATGACCTCCCCCTGGTGAAACCATGCCGCCTTGGGTTCTGTAGTCCATTGACAACCAGATGTTCCACCAATCTCTCCTTCAGTAGTGCTTCGATGATCTTCTCCACTACCGAGGTGAGGCTGACTGGTCTGTAGTTCCCCACTTCCTCTTATATGGGTGAGGCCTTCATCCTTATAGCTTCCCTATCTGGTTGATGTGTGCATCCCCCATAGCCTCCCTATCTGGTTGAGGCCTACATCCCCCATAGCCTCCTTATCTGAGCAAGGTCCACATCCCCCATAGCTACCCTATCTAGGTAAGGCTTACATCTCCCATTGTCTTCTATCTAGGGTATTTCTACACTCCCTGTAGCCTCCATATCTGGGTGAGGTTTACATCCCTCAAGTCTACTTATCTGGGTGAGGCCAACATCCCTACAACCTCTCTGTCTGTGTAAGGCCTACATCCCCATTTCCCTCTATCTAGGTTAAGCCTACACTCCCTGTAGCCTCTCTCAGTGAGGCTTACATTCCTAATAACCTCTCTGTGGGTGAGGCCAATATCTCCCTAAGCTACTCTGGTCTCCTCCCTATCTGGGTGGCCCACATCACCCTAAGCTAGTGCAGCCTCCTTACATCTACCTCCTGCTTACTTGACAGCACTGTCTCATCCATTATATTGTTCTCTACCCCAACTCGCCCCCTCCTTTTTTCCCTCTCCTCCTTCCCTCCCCCTTTGCTACAACCCCCAGTGCTCCTCCCCCACTATCCCCCTCTCCAGTCTTCCACCCTACCTGATTACCCCGGCATCCTGGATGCTCTCTCTTGCACCTTACCTCCCTCATCCTTCTCATACCCTTCCTCTCCTTTCAGAGAGGTCCTGTCACTGTCCCTTAGATAGGGACAGAAACATAGAAACATAGAAACATATACTTTGCGGCAGATAAGGACGTGAGCCCATCTAGTCTGCCCATTTCCTACCTACAGGATAGGCCGCAGATCCTAGTTAACCAACAGTCTGTTTCTTCCTACCCCACAAGAATTGCCTTATGTCTGTCCATGCATTCTTGAATTCTCCGACAGTTTTAGACCCCACAACCTCCTCAGGAAGGCTGTTCCATGCATCCACTACCCTCTCTGTGAAATAATACTTCCTCACATTGCCCCTGAACCTCCTCCTTCTATCTTTAAATTGTGTCCCCTTGTTCTTGCAAGTCTCTTTTTCTGAAAGATGCTACCCTCTTGGACTTTGTTGATTCCACTGAGGTACTTAAAAGTTTCTATCATGTCCCCCCCCTCTCCCTTCTTTCCTCAAGGGTATACATATTAAGCTCCTTTAGTCTCTCCTCATACGGCTTCTCTTGCAGACCCTGCACCATTTTAGTTGCCCTCCTCTGGACTGCCTCTATCCTGTCTATGTCCTTGCGGAGATGGGGTCTCCAGAACTGGACACAGTACTCCAGATGGGGTCTCACCAACTGTCTGTACAGAGGGATAACAACTTCCTGTTTTCTGCTGGTGATGCCTCTCCCTATACATCCCAGTATACCCCAGCCCTCCCTACTGCCTTCTCACATTGCTTGCTAACCTTAAGGTCATCTGATATGATTACCCCAAGGTCCCTTTCCTTTTTGTTGTTGTTACTACCTCCCCCCCATTGTGTATTCTTCCCCTGGGTTCTTGTTTCCCAGGTGCATTATTTTGCACTTCTTTGCATTGAATCCTAGCTGCCATACTTCTGACCATTCCTCCAACCTTACCAAGTCCCTTTTCATCCTTTCCACGCCTCCTTGTGTATCAACCCTGTTGCAGATCTTTGTGTCATCTGCAAAAAGGCATACTTTTCCTTCCAGTCCCTCTGCAATGTCACTGATGAAGACATTAAAAAGGACTGGACCCAATACTGAACCCTGCGGTACCCCACTAGTAACCCCTCTTTCTTCAGAGTGGACTCCATTTACAATTACCTTCTGTGTCCTGTTGTCCAGCCAATGTTTTACCCAGGCTACCACCCTGGGTCCCACTCCCAGGCTGGTTAATTTGACTATTAATCTTTGTGTGGGACTGTGTCAAATGCTTTGCTAAAGTCTAGGTAGACCATGTCCACAGCCCCTCCCTGGTCTACTACTTTGGTCACCCAGTCAAAGTTATCTATTAGATTCGTCTGACATGACCTTCCCGCTGTGAACCCATGCTGCCTTGGGTCCTGTGCTCCACTGGCCTCTAGATACTCAACTATTCTTTCCTTCAGAAGTGACTCCATCACTTTCCCTACCACAGAGGTCAGACTGACAGGTCTGTAGTTTCCTGCCTCTGTCTCGGTCCCACTTTTGTGAAGGGGAATCACATCTGCCTTCCTCCAGTCCTCGGGTACCACACCATCCTCCTATGATTTATTAAAAAGAGTAGACAGTGGTTTCACTAGTTCCTCCATTAATTCTTTTAGAATTCTGGGGTGAATTCCATCAGGACCCATTGCTTTGTCCACCTTCAGTTTTAGGAGTTCTTGCAGAACCCTTTCTTCTGTGAAAGGACTGGGATCGACCCCCTATCAAGAGTGCTTCTGTTAATTGGATTAGGCACTTCTCCTCCTCTTTTGAGAATACTGAGCAGAAATATTCGTTCAGTATTCCTTTTTTCACTGCCTCTGCCCACCCACCGCTCATTCTATTCAGCCTCACTATCCCTCCCTTTGTCTTTCTACTGCCGCTGATGTAGCTATAAAAGGTTTTATCCCCTTCTTAACTGAGTTGGCTATCTTTTCCTCAGTGTGGGCCTTTGCTATTCTGACTCTCCTCCTGCTTCCTTCTGCCTTAACTGGTACAGCTCTCTGTCCTGCTCCTTCTGTTTCCCCTTATACTTCCGGAATGCTATCTTTTTCTTCCTGACTTTCACAGCCACCTCTTTTGAGAACCATAGTGACTTTTTCTTTCATTTGGTTTGTTTATTTGCTTCACACAAACGCTTGTTGCCTCTGTGATGGCAGTTTTGATAATTCCCCATTGTTGCTCCACACCTCCTTCTAGCCTGTTTGCTAGTGCTTTTCTGAGGCACTCTCCCATCTTGCCAAAGTCAGCCCTGCTAAAGTCCAGTACCCTCACTTTTGTATGGCTTGACTCTGTAGCTGAGTTTAACATGAACCACACTGTTTGATGGTCACTTGTCCCCAGATGGCAACCCACTTCTAGATCTCAGATCCTCTCACTGCCCCCGTTTGAGAGTACGAGGTCTAAGATTGCTCCCTCACGAGTGGGTTCCGAAACTAGCTGTCTAATGCCTGCCACCTGTAGGGCATCAAGAATGGCCCTGCACTTGGATGTGGCTGCAGCAAATGTGCTCCAGTTAACATCTGGCATATTCAGGTCTCCCTTCAACAGTATCTCCCCTTTCTCTGCCATTCTAAGAATGCCTTCTATCATATCCTTGTCCATTCCTTCCCCCTGACATGGGGATCTGTACACAACCCCTGTGCAGATTGTGGTGGCCTTTCCAGTCTCCAGGTGACCCACAGTATAGACAGGAGATAATAGTGAGAGTATCAACATAACAGGGATAGTGGTCCATCAAGCTTCATGTCTCCTTACTGCATATGGTGGCAGAATACATTGAACTCATTCCTAACCCTATCCCCGTTTCTCTCTCGCAGCTCCTGATGGGACTGAGAGTGGCCCACCTTAACATCTGCAGTTTCCTCCCTAAGCATGACCAGTTGCAACCCCTTAAATACAACCTCCAGCCAGATGTCGTCCTGGTTATCCTGGAGTCTTGGCTTTCCCCTAAGATTCAAGGTTCCTCAGTTGTTATCCCTGGCTGCACTGTAGCCAGGCAGGATTGGCCCAAGAGAAGAACGTAGATATCACATTGCCTTAATCTCGATAGTAGTCAAAAGGCTAGTCCTCAAACATTGGACTGATCAATTAACCTTAACCTACGCTGAATGGTTAAAAGATCTATCAATCTGCTTTAACATGGAGAGACTCGCTGCTAGCTCTCGTAACCGTATGGATCTATTTCACAAAAAATGGGATAAGTTATATGCGCTCTATCTGCACCAATGACCTCTTGGTTCGAGCCCTGATACCCAATATTGCTCCCATTTCTTCCTTTACTCCGTTTGTCTTCAATTTTCAAGTCTAATCCATGATTTCAATTCTGTCCTGACAATATGTCCTAGTCTACAGTTGTAATGCACACCCGGGGGGGGGGGTAGGCTGAGTAGCAACATAGATAGTTCTGCCATTATAATGTTATAGACTCTAAATGTGGTAAAGGGTTGTATCATGGAGGGGGGTTGGTGGGTGAGGGGGGTCGGGGTGGGAGGTGGGTTGGAGTTATTTAAGAGGGTCGTATGGGTTTCTTTTTCTTTTATTTATCCCTAGAAGTTGTTACTTGGTCTGTTTCCCTTTTGCCTTTTCATGCACAACTCTGATTGTACCCAATGTTTCATGATTTTTGTTAAAATAAATAAAGTTTAATTTCAAAAAAGGATTGGCCCAAGAGAGGTGGTGGAGTATACCCCTCCAACAGTAAGCCCACGAGAAGGTCAGTGACAGGGCTGGGGAGAATGCTACAGTGAGAAAAATCTTGATATAAAAAAGTGAAAGTGAACAACACATGGAGATCTCCAACCAGGGAACCTTTTGCCAATCCACTAATATTATTAGGCATGTTAGATCAAAGTAAAGTACTGGTTGCCCACCATGGAAAAAAACATGGAGCAGAAACGCTGTATCATTCAGTCTTATTTTTGATTGACTTGTGCATAACTGATGCTAAGACAGGGCTAGATTGTGCATTCACCCAGAACAGGGTTCCTGCAGGTCAGAAGAGGTGATGTCACTGTCCCTTAGATAGGGGCAGGAAGATAATAGTGAGAGCATCAACATAACAGGGATAGTGGTCTTTACGAAATAGGGTGGACACATGAAAGGGTGTATTCAAAAGCTTTTTGTGTGTCTTTAAAAAGGGGGTTGGATAACCAAAGCCAGAAGCAGCTTCTAATACAGATGCCTAAAGATAGGGCCCTCAAAGCGACCTCTGATGGGTCATAGACTACATGTGACTGGTGCTTGGCACATTCCACACTCCTGACCACAATAATTGCCAGCTGTGTTTTAACCTGCACATCTGGGAGAGAGTCATGAATAGACAAGAACTGTTTTGGGTTACACTGAGCCATGTAAGGCTTTGTAGTTTCAAATTCTCTAAAACATAGGGATTCGAGACTACTACTGTCTCGCCTAATGTATCCAACTTTTGGGACTTGATTCCTGGAGGGTGAGCCTCTAAGGAGACAGTGTATCTAGTAAAATTGTAAATACAGCATGTCTTTTATGCTAGTATGGACAAAAGTCTGTCTTTCCCCTGAAGACAACATACCAGATGTTAGCTGCTGTAGGGGCTGCTGGCAGTTACCGCCCTGTGCCAGGGATCCTTGGTGGTGGCCTCTACTGGACTGGAGATGTGAGCATTGCTGGGGCGGACCACAGGTTTTATTTTGTTTTTGCTAACGGGTAGGTGCACTAGACATAGAAATGCCCATTTTCAGGCACGACCCGGGAGGGTACAAGTCAAGCACAGTACAACAACAGTGGACAACCTAGGACGATATAAGTCAAATACAGTACATCAAACAGTGAACAATGTATAAAGGTTGGTACAAGCAAAATCAACAGTGGTCAGTAAATACAAGGTGGTACTAGAACAGTACAAGTAACAAGCACATTTTACACAAAAGCATTGATCACAAGTAGCAGAAATAACAATAAGATACATAAATGGAGAAAATGCTGTTGAAAGACATAAAATTCCATCAATTTGGAGGAGAAAAGGCCAATTATACATGTAACCCCTAGGTGGCACTATCTCAAGAGCTACTACCCCTGCCTGCTTGACTACTAACAGGTTGAGGGGCCTAGGTTCTATGGTGGGTGCCTCCATCCAGAGGTCAAGGTTTGTAGTGGTTAGACTAGCTTGATCACAGCCCTCTGGGACACTGTGACTCCCTTTGGTTCCCTCTAGTGGCACACACAGTACAGAGGAGTTGCAGCCCCAATACTCCACGTATACACACTGTTCACTCATAAAGTACCACTTACCCTCGAGACTGATTCTGCAGCACGTCTCTGAGGACCCCCTGTAAAACAAGGTTAATCAACATACACAGCAAAAGGCAATGCCATTTCCATAAGTACCAACACCACAGACAGCATATAGTATAATAACAAATTAGATTTATTTAGGGAACAGTAACATGGGAGGGGCAATCAGGCTGATTAGTTTTGGCCAAGTTCAAATCACAGTAATATATATATATATATATATAGTCCAAAATGTCACTCTCTGAGTACCCAGGATGGGGGGGGAGGCTAGCCAGGTCCATTGCCCGGCAGGCGCAGATGGATGGGGCCCTGTAGGAAGAAAATATATGCACAACACCCAATTGTAATTCAGAGCCGGATGGCTCAGTCCATGAAGAAGTGAAACAACAATAATTAGATGACACACTTGTAATTGATAGCAGGCTGCAGGGGAATACCCTGATTTGTACTCACAATACCCAAGCTGAGAACTGGATGGTGAATGTTCTTCTGGATTGCCAGAAACAACAGGGCATGTAGACAAGGTCCTTGTAAGTGGACCCCACTGCAGTTGATAGCAAACGGATTTAGTCAGAGAAAAGCTGGGGTTTATTCCAGCTTCAATACACAGCACACAGTACAGGGGATTGGAAATAGTGATTCCCCACAAGCACTACGCACATTCATATGTAAAAGGAAAGTACTATACCAGGTAGGCTGCTCCTCATCCCGATTGCAATTACTACAAAATACCGGAGCACACATAGCAGCTTCAGTTCCTGACAGACCGCCTAGCGATTCAGCAATTTCTCCAGTCTTCTACAGGGTGAACCTGGTTTCACTCTTCAGACTTCCTTCTTTCTCCTCACAAATCGGATTCTGTCTGAACTGGCACTTACAGCGGCTGCAGGCTGAACCTCAGGGCCTCACACGCACTTCCCACGTGAAACTATACACCAAGCTCCTTCTCTCTTCACTGTCACAACTGATCTGAGCTTTCCAGTAACAGCAGGGCATTTCCTTTAGCTCCACACCATTCTGTTGGCTAGTTCAGCTGTCACTCACAATGAGACTCGCTCTGTTGGTGAAAAAAGGCGCCAAGGTCAAAACTACATTTCAGAGTCACTGCCCATACAATCCCCTTGTGGCTGGCTCAAAATTGAGAGTCCAAGTTTCGATTTGTCCACAGGCTCCATCTTAAGGCCTCCCTATCATCCTGATTGGTCCAAATCAGCAATTCAGGACCAAAATGAAAGAGCTGCACTAAAACAGTTCGTGATGAAATGAAGACAGGTTAGCCAAACTACATTTTCTCAGTCACTCTAAATGATTTCTGGCAAACAGTTATATCTTTCAACAAGGCTCCCTCTGCACATGTAGCAGCGGCAGAGACAGGCGAATTGACAGCAACTTGGGTGGTATTCGAGCATTAAATACACAGTCCCCCCCACAAACTAAATAAGTCTGCAAGCAGACAGCTCTTAAAGAGACAGTACATGGAGGCTCAAATAGCACTCACTTGGAACCACATTTAAACAGCTCAGATGCCGACCACCGCCCAGACTTGGAGCATTCAGGCAAGCTCCTAGAAGACATTTGAGAACTCCCATTGCAGGGGGGGTTACACCCTTTCTGGCTCAGAAAAACTTGGCGTCTGCGTCAAGTAAGTACTCCCATAAATTTCAATACAACCATATACAGTATATTTACATCACTATCACATTAGGCTTATATACGTAATCATCAAGTCAACATATCACCTTACCAGAAACATTTCTGAAACTTTTCAGTACATCACTTTTTACACAGTATTATATACACATTGTACCATAACTCAGGTTATTACCTCCTGTACATGAAACCTGAAGAGAGGGGGCCCTTTCCTATCAGCTATCTTGGGGCTGGATGAAGCAGGAGCACCATACCTAGAGGGCAACACAATTAACTTGGAGTTAGCACTTATGCTCAGTTTGGGTGATGAGTTCAGGACACATACACTCCTTTATGGACAATATTGAGAGGCAAGTCCACAGGCCTCCCAGGAGAATCATAGCTGAGGTGCACCACAGGCTTTACAGCTCGACCAGTCTTTCTAGGGGAACTATTACAGTCTCTGCACTCTGAGCCTCATTTTCAGAATTATCCTCACTCATCAGGGAGTCTCCATTGGGGTAAAGAGGCTATAACTTGGGGCACTTTCAGCTCCAGGAGTTACAATCTCTGAGTCCTCAACACTTAGCTCACATGGAGAGCTTTCGGACACTGGCAGTGGATCATCAGGGCACTTAAAATACTCTTCTTGTTCTGGTATATCACCAGTCTGTTTCAGTTCATCATTTTCCTCCTCTGAAAGCTCATATAGTTCCACCATGCACAGTGATTCCATGTCATCCAACTTGATACTTTGCACTTCACTTTCTGGGAGCCTTTGCTCCAAAGACAAAGCTGGGGGGCTTAGGCAGTCCAGAAGGCCCAGCTTCATCTCCAGCATTTGTTAGGGGATTGCCCCGAAACAATTGACTCAGTTCATAAGAAGGGTAGTACTCAAAGTCACACTCACTTTCCTCTGACATGGACTGATAGTCATGTTCAACTGGGACTTGTTGTGGGGAACACTTTAACTCAGTATCTGTAGGTACAGACTTTCTTTGCTTTTGCTTAGCAGCAGCTCGGGTCACTGGTCCAGAGGAGCACTTTCTGGGGCTCAGACTCAATCAAGATTTGTCCAATGGGCAATAAGTGATTTCTATGTATTGTTTTAACATTTTTTGAATTATTCTCAGGCCTTACTTTGTACACAGGCAGATCATCTTATTTGCCTACCACAATGTGGGGGAGATGGTGCCACCTATCAGCAATCTTGTGTTTGCCATGCAGTCCCAGATTTCTTAGCAATACATGATCTCCCTCCTGGAGTTCCTGTACTTTTACCTTTTTATCATACCTTTCTTTGTTTGCCAGATTTCTTTTGGCAGACATGGTTTGAGCCAGTTGGTACGCATGATGTAACTGGGCCTTTAACTTTTGCACATACTGGAGATAGTTATCAGCTCGAACCCCATCAGGAGAAACTCAAACAAACATCTACTGGTAGTCGGGCCTCTTCCAAATATCAGGCGGTGGGGAGAACCCAGTGACATCACATTTGGTGCAGTTGTAGGTATGTACCAAGGTGCTGAATTGTTGGCTCCATCTAGGCTTGTCCTTGGGGTGGAGGTACCCAGCATATCTAACAGAGTCGGTTGAACGTTCAGGCTGTGGATCCCCCTGAGGGAGGTAAGGGATGGTTCTGGACTTTCGCACCCCCCCACAGAGAAAGTATCTCTTTGATCAAATGACTCTCTCAAAGTCCCTCCCTTGATCAGAATGGATTCTTTGTGGAGCCCCATAGTGAACAAAAAAGTTTTCTACAATCACTTTGGCCACAGTGGATGCCTTCTGGTCCTTGGTGGAGAAAGCTTGGGCATATCTCGTAAAGTGGTCAGTAACCACCAGCACATTACTAATATTTCTTTGATCTGGCTCCAAACTCAGAAAGTCAATACAGATCAGCTTCATGGCATCACTGGTGGTGATGTTAACAAGGGGTCAGCCCTCTGGGGCAAAGCTTTCCTCTGTAAGCAGTGACTACAAGCTCTAATGTGTTGTTCAACATCAGCTCCCATCTTAGGCCAATAGAATCTGGATCTCACCAAGTCAAGTGTTCTGTCTATACCAAGGTGCCCCATGTGGTTGTGTAGGGACCTCAGCACCAAGTCTCGAAAGGCAGTGGGCAAAACTAGCTGTTGTTTTTCTGTTTGTCCCCGTCTACTGTTTCTCTGTATAACAGTCTATTAATCAGTTTCAACTTAGGACCTTCCTTGTATAACAATGCAGTTCTCAGATCAGTGGGCGTAACTTAGATACATCTTTCCCGTGTAGAGGCTTCTAGAGCTGATTTGATCATGGGATCTCGGACTGAGCCTGCTGAATACTGTCATTGTCCAGTTGAGGCAGTGTACCAATGTCTATTGCAGAAAAGTGGCAATAAGCAGCAGGTATGCAATTTTCAATGGGTCCCAAACAATCCACCATACAGTCCACTGCATCCGTGGACATTTGTTCCTCCCTGTCAAACGTCTGGCAGAGTGCTCAAATATCAGGTTCTGACAGTCCGACCAGTCATTCCGGGAACAGGCCTCCGTGAAAGAGCATCAGCATCTATGTGATTCAGGCCTGCTCTGTATTCAACAGCATAGTCATATGTAGATAATGCAGAAAACCACCTATGGCCAGTAGCATCCAACTTAGCTGAAGTCTGCTCATAGATCAAAGGATTATTGTCAGTTTTTACTAGTATCTTAGCCCCATACAAGTGCTCATGGAATTGGTCAACAATGGCCCACTGCAAAGCTAGGAACTCTAACTTATGTACAGGATAGTTCTTTTCGGATGAGGTCAGGCTTCTACTGGCAAAGGCCACTGGTCTCAGGCCATTCTTGTGCTCCTAGTACAACACAGTCTCCAAATCTTGCAAACTAGCATCAGTGTATAGGACATAGGGTTTTGCTGGATCTGCATAGGCCAAGACAGGAGTGCGAGTAAGTTGATATATAATCTCATGAAAAGCAGCTTCACAATCAGGTGTCCATTGTGCCCCAAAGACTTCATTAGGATGGAAATACACTCTCTCAGTCTCAGGGTGAGTTGACCTCTTATATTTTTTGTGGGTAGGAGGGTAACCTTGAGTAAGATTAAGTAAAGGACGGATCACTCTTGAATAGTCCTTGATGAAACGGCGATAGTAGCCACAGAATCCCAGGAATCTTTGCAGTCCTTTTAGATTGTGGGGCTGTGGCCAGGTGGTCAAGGCCTCAACTTTACTTGGGTCGGTCTCTGTTCCCTTGGTGGAGACTATATGCTCCACATACTTTACAGAGGTTTGGAAGAACTGACATTTATCAATGGACAGTTTCAGGCCAAAGTCTTCCAGTCGGTCCAACACCTTGAATAATCTGTTCTCATGTTCCTCCAGTGAGCTGCCAAACACAATAACATCATCCAGGTATACCAGGCACTCTAATAGTTCATGTCCCCACTGCACGCTCCATCAGTCATTGAAAGGTGGCTGAGGCACCTGAAATCCCTTAAGGCATCCTCATGAATGCATAGAAACCAAGTGGGCAGATAAAGGCTGTCTTCTCAAGGTCTTCTGGGGCCATCGGGATCTGGTAGTACCCACTGCGAAGATCCAGCATAGAGAACCACTTGCTACCATTCAGGCAGTCTAAAGCATCTTGGATGCGGGGCATTGTATACTGATCAGGGATAGTCCGCTGGTTCAAGGTGCAATAATCCACACACATTCTTACTGTCCCATTCTTTTTTCTCGCTACCACAATAGGTGAAGCATATGGACTTCTGGATTCTTGTATTACACCAGCAGCAAGCATATCTTGCAGATGCCATCTCACATCATCTATGTCAGCAAGTGCCAGGCATCGAGACCTCTCTTGAAATGGCCTTTCATCATGCAGCCGGATGTGGTGCTCAGCTCCTTGCACACATCCTGTGTCCCATTCTTTGAAAGAAAATACCTGGTCTCTCTGGGCAAGCTTTCTACTGTTTCTCATCTTCCATTCTGCTGGCAAGAGAGTCACCAAAATCAAACAAGTCGGGCATCACTCTGTCATTCTCCCCCGAACACTAGTTACTAGGCAACACTGCAGTATCCGCACAATGCACATTAGCCAGGGTGCAACCTCTATTTACTCAAATCTCTCTATTAGACACATTATGAACTTGGACTATTACCTGTCTGGCATAAGCATGGGCTCTGGCAGACAAAATACTTGGATTGACCAGCAGTCCCTCTGGAAATTTCCCATCGCCGGGAGCATCCAGCATGAGGATTTTATTCTTGGCATCCTTTCTGATACGGACCTCTCCCTGTAAGGTACACTGGGCATTTGGCGCCAGGATCAGAGA
Organism: Neoceratodus forsteri; assembly: GCA_016271365.2. Taxonomy (NCBI): domain Eukaryota; kingdom Metazoa; phylum Chordata; order Ceratodontiformes; family Ceratodontidae; genus Neoceratodus; species Neoceratodus forsteri. The sequence goes on from CM028137.1 coordinate 197,907,223, forward strand.
CTCAGGATCCTTTTTCCAGACAATTCCAACCAGGTTCTCTGGTTCCACTTTGTCAGCATCTCTCTGGGCATCATAGGCCTTCTTGATCAATGCCAGAATTCTTAAAGCTCTACTAGTCTGTGACCCCATTTCTCATAACACAACTGCGCCAACCATCCAAACATTTGTGCATTCATCCCAATTAGTAGTGGAACCCCATCATACAGTCCAGTAGGGAGACACACTAAGGCCAGGGTCTCTACTTGCTCGGCCACTCCAACCACGGAGGTGGGAAAAGACAGCCAAATTCGGATATATCCAGAGTTGGGGTAGGCCTTCTCACTTAACCCCCAGACATGCAATCTCTCCAATGGTTGTAAGGTACATCAGACAAATGCTTCTGATACCAATCTTGGAACATAATTGTCACTTGGGAAAGACTGTCTAATACAGCTCTCGTAGACACTCCATGCACCTTTACAGTGGCCTCCATGGGGGGACCCACTATTCTGGACCAGTCTGGAGAGGCAGTAGCGGGGGCCTGGGCAACTGACCTTGCCACAAAGGGACGCGAGTTAGCTTTTTTGAGACCCTCACTGGGATCATTTCCTGCACCTCTTAACCACTGATTTGTTCTCCGAAGCTCTCCTTGTAGCCTATATACAACTTTGTCTGTGTCTTTTGGGGACCGGCATTCTGTCTTCATGTGCCCATCCTTCCCACAATTATAGCAAAACATACTTTCTGGAGTTTGAGCTGGCCAAGGCGTCACACTGAGAGCCAGGACAGGTGTACTACTAACTGGACACCTTGGTGCCATCTCTGTTTGTGGCGTGATAAGCATTTGGAGGTATCGCGTCAATTTCCCCACTTCCATGGTCAAGACATCGAGTTTTGAGCTGTTGTCAGCAGGAGATGCCTGGGTGGGTAACCCCACTCCCACAGCAGATGCAGTCAGATATAGGTCGGGGCCTGTACTTGCAGGCATGGCCTTCATAAAGGGACTGTGTTTGAATTCCCTGATCTCTCTCAGCAGTTGACCACATGGTGGCACACCCTCATTGGTCTCCACTTCACAAGGACCTTCTAATGCTCTGATCACTTGGGCTGCACTCACCAAAGAATTAAAATCCCCTTCCTCATCTTCAACCTCCCGAAGTACTTTTAAGTCACAATAGTCTGGTGGGCTTCCCTTCTGTTTGGGAGCCTTAATTGAAGGAGCTACAATTTAGAATGCTTTGCATGCTGTAGTAGGTGCTCCAACCTTACACGGTTTAAGTCACTGGCGGCTACCCCACCTTTTCGGTAAGCCTTCTGCAGAGCTCTTTCCAGACAAGTAACATATGCAGAAAAACTTTCCCCCAGCCACTGTTTTGTACCTTGTAATTTCCACATCAACCTCTCCCCTGACTCAATGCTCCTAAAATTGCCTTCAAGTGCAGATAGGTACTTCTGGGCAGATGCATCAGGATTTGTGGACCTCAAAAATTTAATGACCTCTAGGGCAGGATCCTCAGACTTTCTAGGATTCTTTTTGTTTCTCAGCCTCACACACTGCCATTCAGGTATCATGGGGCAACACAATCTATCCAGGTGTCCCTAATTCATCCTCCCCTGGCGGGAGGGTGCCAGAGAAAGATCCTCAACCTTTAGTAAGAGTCGTGACTAATGGCAGGTGCAGAATTAGGAGCCTGCAGTGGTTCAGCCACAGAAAGAGGGGCAATAATGGGTGCTGGAGCGGGAGGGGGTGTTGGGGGAGGAACACCCCGGTGGCAGAAATAACTTCTTTAAGTCCTCCACAGTTTTCCCTTCCTCCAGCAACAACTTAGCAAATTTCTCCTCAAAAGTTTCAGATACTGGGGGACTCATTCCCCCTCGGGTCTTTACTGTCCTTAGTTATCACTCTCCAGGCAGTGAGGGCTCCCTCTGGGGTAATAGTCTGTGGCACTTTGGAGCTATCTATGAGATCCTTATACCCTGCTAGGGCCATGAAAGTGTGGGTGAGCAGATTAACATGTCGACCCACCACCACAGGGTTTTGTAAACCTTCCATCTTAGAAAGTACTCCCTCTACAGTGTCCTTACTGGTACCCAGCAGGATATCCAAGATAAGTATAGCATTTTGGGGGTCAATTTCCTGCCCAGTACACCACTCCACCAAGTGGTGTACAGTCGCTTCTGTCAGGGTAGCCATTTATTCTTAACAGTGATTCGTAAATGTGGCCATTAGAGGGCGCTAATCCCAGCAGTGCCTCCAAGATGTAACCCCTAGGTGGCACTATCCCAAGGGCTACTACCCCTGCCAGCTTGACTACTGACAGGTTGAGGGGCCTAGGTTCTATGGCGGGTGCCTCCACCCAGCGGTCAGGGTTTGTAGTGGTTAGACTAGCGTGATCACAGCCCTCTGGGACACTGTGACTCCCTTTGGTTCCCTCTAGTAGTGCACACAGTACACAGGAGTTGCAGCCCCAATACCCTATGTATACACACTGTTCACTCAAAGTACCACTTATCCTCGAGACTGATTCCGCAGCAAGTCTCTGAGGACCCCCTGTAAAGCAAGGTTAATCAACATACACAGCAAAAGGCAATACTGTTTCCATAAGTACCAACAGCACAGACAGTGTATAGTATAATAACAACAAATTTGATTTATTTAGGGAACAGTAACACGGGGGGAGCAATCAGGTTGATTAGTTTTGGCCAAGTTCAAATCACAGTACTGTGCACATATATAGGGTCCAAAATGTCACTCTCTGGGTACCCAGGATGGGGGGGGGGGCTAGCCAGGTCTGTAGCCCGGGGTTGACTGGCAGGTGCAGATGGATGGGGCCCTGTAGGAAGAAAATATATGCACAACACCCAATTGTAATCCGGAGCCGGATGGCTCGGTCCATGAAGAAGTGAAACAACAATAATTGGATGACACACTTGTAATTGATAGCAGGCTGCAGGGGAATACTCTGATTTGTACTTACAATATCCAAGCTGAGAACTGGATGGTGGATGTTGAATGTTCTTCTGGATTGCCAGAAACAACAGAGCATGGAGACAAGGTCCTTGTAAGTGGACCCACTGCAGTTGATAGCAAGCGGATGAAGTCCGAGATAAGCTGGGGTTTGCTTCCAGCTTCAACTCACAACACATAGTACAGGGGACTGGAAATAGCGATTCCCCACAAACACTATGCACATTCATATGTAAAGGAAAGTACTATACCAGGCAGGCTGCTCCTCGATCCCGATCATAATTACTGCAAAATACCGAGAGCACACACAGCAGTTTTAGTTCCTGACAGACGGAGCGATTCAGCAATTTCTTCAGTCTTCTACAGGGTGAGCCTGGTTTCCACTCTTTAGACTTCCTTCTTTCTCCTCACAAACTGGATTCAGTCCAAACTGGCACTACAACGGCTGCAGGCTGAACCTCAAGGTCTCACATACGCTTCCCACGTGAAATATACACCGCAGAAGCACAGAGCTCCTCTCTCTTCACTGTCACAACTGATCTGAGCTTTTCAGTAAGAGAGCAGGGCATTTCCTTTAGCTCCACACCATTCTGTTGGCTGGTTCAGCTGTCACTCACAATAAGACTCCCTCTATTGGTGAAAAAAGGCACTAAGGTCAAAACTACATTTCCCAGAGTCACTGCCCATACAATCCCCTTGTGGCTGGCTCAAAGTTGAGAGTCCAAGTTCTGATTCGTCCACAGGCTCCATCTTAAGGTCTCCCTATCATCCTGATTGGTCCAAGTCAGCAATTCAGGACCAAAATGAAACAGCTACACTGAAACAGTTCATGCTGAAATTAAGACAGCTTAGACAAACTACATTTTCTCAGTCACTCTAAATTATTTCTGGCAAACAGTTATATCTTTCAACAAGGCTCCCTCTACATATGTAGCAACAGCAGAGATGGAGCAGATTGACAGCAAGCTCGGGCTGGATTCGAGCATTAAATACACAGTCCCCATACAAACTAATTAAGTCTGCAAGCAGACAGCTCTTAAAGAGACAGTATGTGGAGGCTCAAATAGCACTCACTTGGAATCACATTTAAACAGCTCAGATGCTGAACACATGAGACTTGGAGCATTCAGGCAAGCTCCTGGAAGACTTTTGGGAACCCCCAGTTGCAGGGGGGTTACATACAAGATAGGGATGAAGTGGTTTGAATAGCAAATACAGAAGCTGGTGTTATGATAAGCCAAATAGACATCCGGTTAGTATGAATATAACATTTTGGCCTACGTTGAGTAGGGAGTTAGTGGTGGTAAAAGCCTAGGAGTACAGCAGGTAGAGAGTGTATTGGAGCTGAGGGAGAAAGCGAGTAGGGAAGGAATGCATGAAGTGGAGGGGAGAAGTGGAGGTTAAGCAGACAAGTGCAAGAAGGTGCAGAGTAATCGAGGAAGAGTAGAAGTGACAGTGGTGTCAGGGGTTCGAGGACAGGGGTTCAAGGTGGATTAAAGCATATACGGGGGGCTGATTTAATTAGGTGATCATGAAGTTGTCTTTTAAAGCAAGCACGAGTAGGAGCAAGTCGGACATCCTAGGAAACGGAGTTCCAATAATGTGGGGCAGCATGAGAGAAAGCACAGACTCCCATAGAGGTCTTACATCTAAGGATATGGAGGGGAGTTTGGTCAACAGATCTAAGGCCATATGTAGAATTTTGCAGGTGCAACATGATGGCAAGAGACAAGAGGGTTATTGATCTGATGATACCATCAATCAGTGACTGAAGGAAAGTCAGTGGGTGGGGGAGAGCCATTTAGGTCAGCATAAAGCTGAAAATGGTGCTTGCGGTGAGAGGCTGCAGAGGCAAAACAGCAAATGTTATTGTATGTGGTGTCCCACTTGTGGAGACTGGCTTTTGGTGCCCAACATACGTGACCGAGCCTTAGGCAGGGGCTGGGAGTAGAATACCCTGGGCAATGACTATCGTGGCAGAGGGGATCAGGGCATATCTCATTTTGTAAGCAATACTGATTTTGGCATTAACTGATTTACAGGTGGCAGTGATGTGCTGATCATAGTCAAGGGAAGCATCAAGCGTGACACCAAGATACTTGAAGCAGTTGACACTGTCCAGTAGGGGGCCATCCTCACAAGAGATTTCAAGTCGTCCCTGGGTGGCACTGAGCCTGGAGGCAGAACCAAAAAGCAAGGCCTGAGTTTTACCAACATTAAGAACAAGTTTATTGTTGAAGAGCCAGGAATGAATGTGAAGAAAGTCAGATAACAGAGAGTGGTTGATGTCTAAGATGTTTCTGGAGCTGAAATAGAGAACCAGGTTATTTGCGTACTGTAAGGATGAACAAGAGGGGGTATGCTGAGAGATATCATTTATGAAAATGGAGAAAAGGAGGGGGCCAAGATAGGAGCCCTGAGGAATGTCAATATTTATGGTGGTAAGATCAGAGGTGGCAGAGTTGAATTTTACTACTTGGTTTCTGTTTGACAAATAAGTTTTGGAGCAGTTCACCACATATGGGGAGAAACCGAGGAGCAGGAGTTTGGCGAAGAGAAGGAGGTGGTCAACCAGGTCAAATGCCTTAGTTAAGTCTACAAAGACAGCACCCATCAGATGACCATTATCCATGAGAACTTTGGTGTTGTTTGTGAATTTGAGGAGGGCTGTGGCCTTCACAGAAGCCGTGCTGGGAATCAGACAGGAGCTTGTGATCTAGGATAAAGGAGATAGTTTGTTGGGCAACAAGTTTATCTGGATTTTGCTGAGAACTGAGAGGATGGTGATGGGTTGATTTCGAGTTTGAAATAGACTTAGGATCACCCATTTTATAGATGGGTGATTTTATCAGTTTTCCAGATGCTGGGGACTGTGCTATGACAGGGAGACAGATTTAAGATTTTGGCCAGCGGTGAAGCAATAAGGGGAGCAGCTAGTTTCAGAAGCCTAGGCTCAAGACCATCAGAGCCAACACTAGTGCAATCAGAGATGGTACATAACAGTTTAAGGACTTCTGATTGGGTTATGACATGAAACCTGAATGGAGGGTGTGTGTGCAAGGAGTCAGATACAGTATGAGAGGTGGAGGATGATGTGGAAGAAAAAAAAAGGTGCATACTTGGACAGATCTGAAAAGTAGAGGTTAAAGGAGTTTGCAGTGGTGGCTGGCTTATTACAGTGCACAACATTTAGGACCGTGTCATTGGTTACCTCACAGTGTTTGGCTCCAAGGAAGGCCTTGATGTGTGACCAACATTTCCCTTGAGTCACCTGCAGCATTAGCCAACAGACCTTTACAAAAGGAGCTCTTCGTTAAGTGAATATTCCTTTTGCATGCATTTCCCCTTGCCCTATAGTTGCAGAAATCAGAGGGGAGACCAGGGATTTAATAACACAGCCAGTTTATGTCCCTGACTGTAATCTGTGCAAGAATAAAATATTGGAAAGCCCCTGGGGGTCACATGACCGCTTAATGGCATAGAGACGTGTCTCCTATGAGCCCCGACCCCAGTCCAACATTAACTACAAATTTCAGTGGTAATCCGGCCATTAACTAGACGTTCTGAAGTTTGGCAGAATCTGTGTTCTATTTGGATGAGTATTTTCTGGCATCGGGTGGCAAATCACAGCGATTTGGCACTAAAAATAGCAAGAAGCAGCCGGCGACACTTCCGAGTGGCGCAGTGGTGCCTATCTCACTCTCAGCCATGGAGATATCCGCTATTGGGTGGGAACTCAGGGAACAGCTTACGGAGGTCCTCACCCCACAGCTAAATAGGGTGGAGGAGAAAACAGACCACAGACTAACGGTTAGAGATGCCCAGATCGCCCAGCAGCAAGAAAGGGTGAAGGAGGCGGAGGGCCTTATTTCTGCCACTGAAGACCTCGTGGCCCCGCTCCCTCGGTGCATTGAGGTGTTAGAGAAGGAGGTGGCTGAGCTACCGGGAGGCTCTGGACTGACAGGAAAATTACCATAAAGATCAAACCTTCATCTGAGGGGCCTCCCAGAGAAAGAAGGTGCCAATATTTTAGACTTCCGTCAGCGAGCACTCTGCCTGCCCTGACGGGGCTAAAACCAAAAGGAGGACAATATAAGCTCAAGCGTGCCAACCGCACAGTGCTGCTGTGCCTGCCACAAGGCCAGCCACCACGTCAAGTTATCTTTCGATTTCACAATTTCCAAGATAGACAAGAAATGTGGAATAAGTATCATGGAATGCAGGAGCTTCAGTATGAAGGGGTCAAGTTATACCTAGCCCAGGATCACTCGCATAGGATCAGGAAGAAAAGGAGGGCCTTCAGTGAGGTGATCGAAGAGTATCAGCAGCTGAAATTAGACTGGTTCATGATCTTCCCAGCTATGCTACAGATTAAATATGAGGGGGCTTCCTACAGCTTTTGGGAGGCAGATAAAGTGGCTGGATTTGTGGCTGACCTTAAGAAGAAAATGGGCTGAGTGTGGTGAGATTTCTAGGAGTGCACGGAGGATGTCCAGTCTGAACTGTCTCTCTTGACTGTACGTTTTGGACCAGGGTCGAGGACTTTTAGTGGCCGCTCCAGTGATATGTTTTGAGAGGACCCCTGAGACGCATCAGCTGATGTGAGGACAGGAAGATCTGCTGGGGCTTTAGCTCTATCCCTAGATGGTCTGGGTCCTGCTGATAATAAACTGAGGACTGAGAGCCTCCTAAATCGATGCAGGCCGTGAAAGTTGGAGAAGAGTGGAGTGAAGCTGGAGCCGTGGCTAGAGTATCCCCAGATGGAACGGTTATGTGAGTAGTGGTGCGTGAGAGGCACAGGCATTGGATTTGATTTGAGGGGCCTCTCATGGAGCTGCACTGGGGGGTTATCTTTATGCTTTTTTCTTTCTTGCACACTTGCTGCAGGAGCTGGGACTGGTCTGAATGTTACATGTTGGGGGAGACTGTTGAGAGGGAGTTTTTTGTTTATAAGGGAAGCTGGGAATTGGGCTTAAGGGAGAGAGACCATCTGGTCGAATGGTAATAACAACGGCTGTGGATGCTAAGTTGGGGATGGGTGCTGCTGAGGACCCAAGCAGCTGAAAGACAGGCTCAATGGGTAGAGGGAGATGATTCGAAATGCCAGATGGTAAATGACATATACAGTAGATGTGAAAATAAAAAAAAGATAGTATTAAAGGAAACGATGGCCAGGAGAAAATGGAGTGTTGGACTCGGGGAGGGGGGGAGATTGGATTAATTTCCAAGCCCGCGAGGTATACCGATATATTGTTTGGTGAGGTAACATACTAATTCTATTTTGAGGATGTTGCTTGGGCAGAAGACACCAGGAGAAAGGACTGCTGTGTGACTGGACTTCTCTGCTGGGACTAAAGAAGTAGAACTCTTGTACTAGGACCTTTAATTTAGGGTAAAAAAAAAACTAACAAATAAAACAAAAAAAAGTGTGTGTTTGTCTGAGTTAACTGAACGGAATGGTTATCTGAACAGTTATCTAGGTGTAAATCTCAGGTGATTGAAAGGACTTGATAGCTGTGAGGTTTAAATTACTTCTAGAAATTTCTAGTAAGTAGGGGGAGTAGCTTAGCTAGAAGAAAGCTACATTTAAAGACTGCCTTAGAAAGATCCTCCTAGTAGCTTGGCAGAGACACCAGGAGAAAAGACTGCTGTGTGACTGGACTTCTCTACTGGGACTATATTGCCTCCTTCCTCCCTCTACCCTCCCACCCAAAGCTAGTTCTACTTTTATAGGCACAGGATTTGACTGACAATAGGAACATCCTGTTTGGGAGCAGGAAGTGAGTGATCACAGAGCCACCAAAGATCCACCATCCTAGAAGGGCAAGAGTAGCTCTCCGGCCCCCTCTAGCTGCTGGAGGTCTGCCTCTGAGCAAGTAAGGGGTCTACTGAGAAATATAGGATATTCTTGTCTCAGAACAGGACAATCAGGAGCTTAAAGGCACACAGGCAGAAAGTAAAGAGAGAGAAAAACAGAAGAAAGAGTAAGGATTGCAAACAGTTAAGGGGCCAGAAATAAGACATGATGGGAGTGGTGCAGTGCAGTGGCTGTGGAGCAGCAGTCTTCCAGGAGATGTTCTGGAGGATGCGGTGTTGTCCCATCTGCAGGCACCTCTCTGGGCTGAGGGAGGAGGTTGCTCATCTCCAGGCTGAGTTGGCCAGGATTTGTGGGACCTCCTCTTCCATCCAGGGACCACCAGTGCCACTGCCATTGCCTCAGAGGTTGCCAAGAAAGAGGAGTGGTTGGACCACAGTGGGCTCAGGGAGGGTGAGGGTGGTGGAACAGAGGTGCATCCCTCCAGTTGTACCTCTCCACAATTCCTATGCCATTCTGGCAAAGTGTGGTTCCTCTATGGAGGCACCCGCAGTGGAGACCAAGGAGGATGCTGGGAACCTCCACAAAGGAGACCCACGGGAGGGTGGCAGGGGACCCCACAGGGGAAGGAAACAACTCCTGGTGGGGGACTCTATTGTTAAGAAGGTAGAACTGGGGGAGGAAGGGGAGAGGGAGGTAAGGTGCCTGCCTGGTGCCATGGCTTGGAGGGACAGGGAGCGAATCCTCAGGATTGCCGGAGCAGCTGCACAGGGGAGGGAGCTGGATGTCATTCTCCACCTAGGGACAAATGACCTGGCTAAGAAAGGGATTAGAGAGGTGCAGAAAGAGTTTGTGGAATTGGGGAGGGGCCTTACACAAGTAGCACGCACAGTAACTTTCTTGGAGGTGCTGCCCATCTATGGCGTAGGAGAGGCTAGGGGTGTTCCACACCATGGGATTCAATCAGTGGTTGTAAAACTGGTGTGGAACTCAGGGATTTGGCTTCATTGGGGGCTGGGAGTCCACCTGGAGTGATGCAAGCCTATACTGGCATGATGGTCTGCATCTGTCCAAGAGGGGAACCAGGATCCTAGGTGATAGGTTTAAATGCTTCATTGGCAAGCATTTAAACTAGCCAAGGAGGGAGGCACTGGAAAGGAGCAGGGAAATCCTAGCCCCCCAAAAACTCACAGTAGTAAGTGCGGTAAACACCAACATAGAGGTGTCAATAGGGAGAAGGGCAAGGGTAAACGGAGAAAGTGACAAAGATGGGGCAAAAAGGAGTAAGGCCATCAGGAAATGTAGGGTAATGAGTACCAATGCCCGTAGTCTGGGCAACAAGCTCCCTCAGCGGGTGGCCTTGATAGAAGAGGGATGCCTGGCTATCGTAGCAGTCACAGAAACATGGTACACAAAGAATCATGACTGGGATGTTAACATACCAGGGTACATAACCTACAGGAGAGACAGGCAGGAGAAGAGGAGGTGAGCTCTCTATGAAAAGGAGGGATAAAGCAACTGAACAAAAGAGTAAACAGGGAGGAGAGGAGGCACTGTGGGTCCTTGGAGACTGGAAGAGCACCACAATCTGCACAGGGGTTGTGTACAGACCCCATGTCAGGGGAGGAATGGACAAGGATATAATAGAAGGCATTCTTAGGATGGCAGAGAAAGGAAGGAAGATACTGTTGATGGGAGACCTGAATATGCCAGATGTTAACTGAGCACATTTGCTGCAGCCACATCCAAAGTAAGGCCATTCTTGATGCCCTACGGTGGCAGGCCTCAGACAGCTAGTTTGGAACCTACTCGTGAGGGAGCAATCTTAGACCTCGTACTCTCAAACGGGGGCAGTGAGAGGATCTCAGATCTAGAAGTGGGTTGCCATCTGGGAACAAGTGACCATCGAACAGTGTGGTTCACGTTAAACTCAGTTACAGAGTCAAGCCATACAAAAGTGAGGGTACTGGACTTTAGGATTGCTGACTTTGGCAAGATGGGAGAATGCCTCAGAAAAGCACTAGCAAACAGGCAAGAAGGAGGTGTGGAGCAACAACGGGGAATCATCAAAACTGCCATCACAGAGGCGACAAGCCTTTGTGTGAAGCAAATAAACAAATCAAAATGAAAGAAAAAGTCACTATGGTTCTCAAAAGAGGTGGCTGTGAAAGTCAGGAAGAAAAAGATAGCATTCCAGAAGTATAAGGAAACACAGAAGGAGCAGGACAGAGAGCTGTACCAGTTAAGGCAGAAGGAAGCAGGGAAAGAAGTCAGAATAGCAAATGCCCAAACTGAGGAAAAGATAGCCAACTCGGTAAAGAAGGGGGATAAAATATTTTATAGGTACATCAGTGAGTGTAGAAAGACAAAGGGAAGGATAGTGAGGCTGAATAGAATGAACAGTGGGTGGGCAGAGGGGGACAGTGAAAAAGCAGGGATACTGAATGAATATTTCTGCTCAGTATTCACAAAAGAGGAGGGGGAAGTGCCTAATCCAATTAACAGAAGCATTCTTGATAGGGTGGTCGATCCCAATCCTTTCACAGAAGAAAGGGTTCTGTAAGAACTCCTAAAACTGAAGGTGGACAAAGCAATGGGGCCTGATGGAATTCACCCCAGAATTCTAAAAAGAAATTAAGGGGGAACTATAATGAAACCACTGGCTAATCTTCTTAATAAATCATGGGAGGATGGTGTGGTACCCGAGGACTGGAGAAAGGCAGATGTGATTCACCTTCACAAAAGTGGGACCAAGACAGAGGCAAGAAACTACAGGTCTGTCAGTCTGACCTCTGTGGTAGGGAAAGTGATGGAGTCACTTCTGAAGGAAAGAATAGTTGAGTACCTAGAGGCCAGTGAGGCACAGGACCCAAGGCAGCAAGGGTTCACAGCGGGAAGGTCATGTCAGACGAATCTAATAGATTTCTTTGACTGGGTGACCAAAGTAGTAGACCAGGGAGGGCTGTGGACATGGCCTACCTAGACTTTAGCAAGGGCATTTGACACAGTCCCACACAAAGATTAATAGCCAAATTAACCAGTCTGGGAGTGGGTCCCAGGGTTGCTTAGCCTGGGTAAAACATTGGCTGGACAACAGGACACAGAAGGTAACTGTAAATGGAGTCCACTCTGAAGAAAGAGGGGTTACTAGTGGGGTACCGCAGGGTTCAGTATTGGTCCAGTCCTTTTTAATGTCTTCATAAGTGACATTGCAGAGGGACTGGAAGGAAAAGTATGCCTCTTTGCAGATGACACAAAGATCTGCAACAGGGTTGATACACAAGGAGGCGTGGAAAGGATGAGAAGAGACTTGGCAAGGTTGGAGGAATGGTCAGAAGTATAGCAGCTAGGATTCAATGCAAAGAAGTGCAAAATAATGCACCTGGGAAACAGGAACCCAGGGGAAGAATACAATGGGGAGGTAGTAACAGCAACAAAAAGGAAAGGGATCTGGGGAAAATCATATCAGATGATGTTAAGGTAGCAAGAATGTGAGAAGGCAGTAGGGAGGGCTGGGGGTATACTGGGATGCATAGGGAGAGGCATCAGCAGCAGAAAACAGGAAGTTGTTATCCATCTGTACAGACAGTTGGTGAGACTCCATCTGGAGTACTGCGTCCAGTTCTGGAGACCCCATCTCCGCAAGGACATAGACAGGATAGAGGCAGTCCAGAGAAGGGCAACTAAAATGGTGCAGGGTCTGCAAGAGAAGCCGTATGAGGAGAGACTAAAGGAGCTTAATATGTATACCCTTGAGGGAAAGAAGGGAGAGGGACATGATAGAAACTTTTAAATACCTCAGTGGAATCAACAAAGTCCAAGAGAGTAGCATCTTTCAGAAAAGAGGCATAAAGAACAAGGGACACAACTTAAAGATGAGGGTGGTTCAGGGCAATGTGAGAGATTATTTCACACAGAGAGTAGTGGATGCATGGAACAGCCTTCCTGGGGAGGTTGTGAGGTCTAAAATGGGGAGAATTCAAGAATACATGGGACAGACATAAGGCAATTCTTGTGGGGGAAGGAAGAAATAGGCTGTTGGTTAACTAGGATCTGGCTATCCATGTAGGTAGGGAAATGGGCTGACTAGATGAGCCAAGCAGTCCTTATCTGCCATCAAAGTCTTTGTTTCTATGTTTCTTGTATGCTTTGGGGGTTGGGGAAAAATGTCTGTAAATAGTTTATGGAGTTGTTTATGGGTTATATGTTATGCTTATTATAGTTATTACTGTTGTTACCAAGGTTCTAAAATATGCTGCAAGGAGGAGGGAGGGAGGGAGGACTTATGGGAGAGGAGGAGAGCTGGATGGGAGTGGAAAGGTGCTGTTAGAGGGAATGGCAGCTGTTACAATGAATAAAGGAAAGAGTGAATATCATATCATGGAATATTAGAGGTATCTTCTTGTTACAAGGTCCCTGCACCCTAATTGGTACCCCTCAGAGGTACACCGTAGACAGCTAATGCTTAAGTATAGGTTATACTAATATTTAGAGCTAAGGGCATCTACTGTATAGAGTAGATGTCAGGATATGAATGCATATTGTTGTAATCACTTTGCTTGCTAATACACATATATTTTACCATGTATTTCTATTTCTTACTTGTCAGATGCCAAGACACCTGTCCTTGAAGTAATTATAATATGTAAGACAGCATTGCCATCTTTGGTGATTTGTACCCACTACACTTAGTTATATAAGACTCTGTATAAGCACTCTTTTGTTCTCAAACTGATGACTTTACAGAATTGTATAATATTATCTTGGACCAGTGGAGCCACCTCTAATTTAGCCAATAGGGCTCATCTCGGTAATTAGAAATGTTTCTATCTTTTGGTAACCGTAGTAATTATCATAGGTATATAATGTAATGCACAAGCTTTAGACCCCAAGAGACTACAGAGAAACCTCGAGGTGTAGGGAATGCTTAGCACTGGCTCCCGGTTCGTATTGGTAAGAACTGCTTAGGGCAACTGTGATTTATTCCTTGGTAGTAATAAACTTGTTTATTACTCTAATGCAACGTGTTTGTGATTACTTGCATTCCCAATATCATCAAGAATCTGAAAGTGAGGTTTAGACCTCTCAACAAATTGGCGACCGTGTGCAGGCGATATTTGGTGTTTGTAAGTTTTTATTTGTTACTTAAACTTTTCCCTTTCCCACGGGGACAGTAGGTGCACATTCCCGTAACACCTCTCCCATTTTTAAACCAGTTTGTAGTCACTTGCAAAGTCTGGCAGACTTTTTGGGTGTGGTCGATGCCGTCTCGACCCACTCCATAGCAACTTTGAATTGCAAGCCTGCAACTAATACAGTAGCCGGCTGTGTTTAAAGTACTCGTGCTGTGGATCGATATGCGCACGCTGTCTTTTCACAGTTTGAATTTTCGTTCCCTCCCACATAATGGCCACAGTATCAGATATCTGCACAGAACTGAGACTTCGATGTCTCGAACTTCCTTGCCTCCCATGGAGGATGGGGCTGACTTCACGCCGGGATGCAAGTCAATCCAATCACCTGTACTGTGGGATCTCAACCCAGTACACAGAGAGGGACAATCAACCAATAAGCTACATGCTAAGGGTTGATGGTCACGGCTCTCTATGCTGCTTGAAGCCTCCGGCGAGGTTTCAAACCCTGATCTGTAGATTTCATCTCTTAAGCAAGAGATGGGTTTGCAGGAAACAGAATGATTAGATTGCAGCATAACTTGGGTCTGAACTCTAAACTCTGCGGAATGAAAAGGTTCACTATTGCTTCCCTATAGTTATGCTGTGGTGGCTTGTGTCTGTGCCAGGGACTCTGCTGTTTTTCATTCTGCTACAGACTACCAATATGTTTTAGCCCTTCTAACTCTTATACTAATATACTGGTTCAATATATTATGCCTGGTGTTTCTGATGACCCTGTCTCACTGAATAATTCTATTAATAATTTTATTACACTCATTTTGAATTGTACACATTTTTGTACCACCCGAAGCTAATTTTTGAATTAGTTTTCTAGTGTCCACCATTTTTGGTATACCAGTCATAGCTAACAGATTTATTTACAGTTTTAAAATTGACTTTATGATAACTTTGATTCTGTGAACCTGACCACCTTAAATGCGTTATTAGAAATGCCAAATATTAGACTACAATCAGTGGGTATCTGTACATGTGAAGAGACCATCACAGGTATACCAGAAGGGTCTAAATTGTAACTATGTGTATATACAATTGCACCACTAGTTGAGCCTTTAACATGTGGTGACACTTTTTTGAGGTATCAATGTTCCAGTTGCAATTATAGGGCCAGCTTTAGTCGCACACAGAGCTGAGGATTTACTGCATAGCAGCTCTGCAGTTACACTACCTGTAGCACAGTTTAATGTAACAGGTGGTTGTGTTTGTTTATTATTATGTTTGCAGCACCTCTTACCCCCCATCCCTATATGGCAATGGTGTTCACATTTTACACATTTGTTGGAAGAAGGTTGATGGCCAGTCCTTAAAGACAAACAAGGCGGCGGCGGGACTGAAGACATTTTCAAAATGTCATCATTCTTTTGGGCTGCTGCTGTGGTTGCAGGCACTGAGTGTGGAGTTGGTCTGATCTTGTTAATATGTCTCTTTTTCTATCTGGATAGCCTTGAATGTGAGTGATGACTTCCTTCAGACTTTTGAAATACAGCTTCTATATGTTTAAAAGCTATATCAACTTGTAACAAAAAATTAGAGAACATAAATATAGCAACCCTATGCATCATGTTACTATATCCTGGATAAAAACATGCAATATGGCAGCATATTAAATAGTTTGCTACAATGAACCATACAGAATTAAAAACTATAAAATCAGGAAAGCTATGGGATATTTAGAAACACTGCCATGCCCAAACTTCTTAACAAATATTGTACAAACACATGACTATATATTACATTTTTGTTACAAGAAAGCATGCATAATTTACAAATCAAGACAATATTTATAAACACCACCACATTTGTCCCTTATTAATCTGTAGCACAGTAAAATATGCAATTATTTTCTGTTAATGCACAATACTATTAGAAACTTTAACATATACCTGCTGTTTTGTCTTCATTGATTGTTGTTGTTATATTTTCAGATGTGGACTCCAGTTGACCAATTTCTACTAAAAATCAAAATAGTATTTATGTCACCACTAACAAAATAGTGTTTTCTAAGCATACTGTGGGTGGTCAAACAGCTATTACTTCTTTGCACATTTTAAAGCAATATTTAGCTAGTTTTATACTTTGGCAGATTTTTTCATCTATCTACAAAGTATAGGTTATAATAACCCTTTGCTACGAGGTAGAATATCTTACTTAAAACCAAAGTGGCATTATATTGGATACTTAAACACATGCCCACTGTTTTGTCTTTTTAATTGATGTTGTTATATTTTGAGATGTGGACTCGTTGCCAGTTTCTGTTAAAATTAAAACAGTATATAGTATGTCACCACTAACCAAATAGTGTTTCCCAAGCCTACTGTATGCAGTCAAACAGCTATTACTTCTTTAGACATTTAAAAGCTGTATTTAGCAAGTTTAAAATATCTAACATCTTTTTTTTCATCTATCTACAAAGTGTAGCTGGCAATAAATCAGTTTGCTAGAGTGATTTGCACCATGTGTTTACATTGATAGTAACAAGTGAGCATAATGTATATTAACAAACCTTTATATTATTGCTAACCTTGTAGCTATCTATGACTTAGACTATAGCTCACAGTACTGTAAAGTGGTTACAACAATCTCAAATAAATTAATTACTATGCAACACACCATAATGTAAGCAACATAGGCAGAAAATCCACTTGCTTAAATGTTCACATGCAACACAATTATAACATGGCAAGACAGAGGGACACTATGGTCTTGTCTGGACTTGTTCACATAATTGAAACTTTGGTATATTTAATTGGACATACCGTATCATGTGTAGTATGAGTACCTGCAGAAGAGTTGTTTAGTATACATAAGGCCAGCAAACCTGAATTAGGAAAACTTAGTTATCTTATTATAAACATGATTTTTAGCAATCATAATCTTAAAAAAATAAAATAAAGTGCACTCACCATCATCTCCTTGTGGGCCTTTTGATTCTAGAACAAGATCGTGAAGTCAATCTGAGAAAAATGTTTTGCAAAATAATTCATCATTTTAATGTCAAGATGACAACAGTACTTCACAAGCTATAACTTTGCAAAAGCTTACCAAAGGTAGCTTCAAAGTGGAAGAGGTTGGTGCAGTCTAAAGCATCTCCTTTTATATGATCCAAGAGGCTGTGACACGCACCAAGCATTGTACAGATTGAGAGCCTATGTAACAAAGACCAGTGATGACCAAAAAGACTCACTGATTAGTAATCAGTACATTTAAATGCACAGGGGAAGTGGGGAGGGGGGAGTTTATGCCTCCCAAAAAAACAAAAATACATTTTAGCTGAAAAAATATTTTATAATCAATTTTAATCTGGTATAAAATATATTATGGAGATCTTCCACATTTCCATCTCTAACCATTTTATCATGTAGATCAGTGACCAATGGAAAAGTAAACATGACATATTTAAAACCATTCTCCAGTACAAGTTAAAGTCAAGATCTGATGTGGTATTAAATGCCTCTCAGGACTAGGGGGTGGCTTAGCTAATATGATACTTTCATGTTTAAATGTTAGTTTCTATAGATCAGAAATTTTATTTTACTTGTAAAATAATGATTTAATTTAAACCGTGTTATATTGCAATACACATTCTTAGTTTTGGCTGTGAGAGCTGATTTCTGGAGCTGCTTAGCTAGAGTCATTCTCATGAAAGTTATTACTCATTGTTGCAACAAAAAGGTTAGAGTTAGACAACTCCCCTACAATGTATGCCTCACATTTTATCAGAGTATTTTGATCATATTTAATATGTCAAAATTGTGTGTGTGTGTGTGTGTGTGTGTGTGTGTAACATTAAAAATCACTACAGCAAGAGATTCATTGTTTAACCCTTTCATTTTGTTTTAAAGCCAGAAAAATTAATGCCTAGTTTTAAGGGTTTACATTACTTACATAAAAAGGCATTTTATTTTGTTGCTCTTTCTGTATACTTGATAACTCCTTAATGTTTTTATTTTAGCCACCATAACCCCAAACTGCTGTAATGGATGTGTGTACTTTAAGTGTTTATATTACTCTTTTTTTTTTAAATGGAATGGAGTAAACACTGTGGTTCTCTCATAAATACAAATAGTACCAAATCATTAGCTAAAATTATGGATTAAAGACAGTGGGCCGAATATTCCAAAGGGTTGCGCCATGCGCGGCAAGATTCGCGCATCGCCAAGTCCGAAAAATCGCCATTCTGCGATATTCAGCGGAGGCGGTTGTGCCACCGAAAACAGGCTGAGCAACAGCGCAATGCAAATGATGGCATGCGCGGCCAGAGGGGGATCCCTGCACAGAAACAGTCACGATCATTCAAAGGGGTTGCGCAAATGCGCACAGTGGAACAACCGGAAGATGTGCCACAGTGGAAATAAGCCAAAATAAAAAGGCTCAAGGAAGAGGCCAAAACGCTACAGAGATGCCAAACAAGACAGACAGAGAGACAGACGGTGATAGTCCAGAACAGGGCAGGCAAGGGAAGTTGTGGGCCATATGCTGCAGAGGCCAGCGGGGTACCTGGTGCAGGTAGCAGTCAGGACAGCAGGGTAACAGAGCAACATCAGCCAGGGGTCACAAGCCAGGGAGATGGACAGTGCCAGCTTCCACATGGAAGCTGTAATGAGGGGGGTGAGAATGCATGCTGCAGGGGGACGTGGCCATGGAAGGGCCTGTCGGTGGTACGCCCCCAACAGGCAGTACCGTGCCCGCATCAGCTTTGAGCTGTACACAGATGTAGAGATCGTGGGCCGGTACCACCTGAACAGGGCAATACTGAGATGGCTCTGTGAGCTGTGCAGTGATGGATGCAGGCACCCTCATGACGGAGTCACGCTCTGTCAGTGGAGACCAAGGTGACAGCCTGCATGTGCCTGCTCACCACGGGCACCTTCCAGAGACCCGACAGGGGACACCACAGGCATCACACAGTCGGCCACATCATGCATCCTCACCCAATTCCTTAGCGCACTGCTGCCACATGCTGTGGAGCACATCCAGTTCCCCAGCACCGCGGCAGAGCGTACAGCAAACATGCAGGAGCTCCACAGGGTAGCACGTATGCCTGGCATGCTAGAGACCATAGACTGCACCCATGTGGCCATTCACATGCCACCTGGCCCCGATGGGGCTGCATATAGGAACAGGAAGGGCTATTCCAGTGTCAACTGCCAGGTGGTGTGTGATGCAACTGGGCGCATAATCAATGTCTGTGCCACACCCTGGCAGAGCACATGATGCCTTTATATGTATCAGTCTGCACTGTGCCATCGATTCGAGTGGGGACATCCCACAGGCCATCTAGTGGGTGAGTGCGCATGTAGGAATTGCAAGCGTGGGGCAAGGGTGGGATGCTACAGGTCTCTATGGTAGTGGCACACAGGATATTGGCAATATGGACCTGAACATGATGCTCATCTCCACCATCTCCACACAGGTGACAGCGGATACCCTCTACGTCCCTGGCTGCTCACACACCATTACGGCCGCATGACCCCATGTAATGCTATAATGAAGGCGCATGCCGCCACATGCAAAAATCATTGAGCGGGTGTTTGGGATGCTCAAGGCATGCCCGATGCCCAGACACCTCTGGCAGTGCCCTACAGTACAGCCCCCCAAAGGCCTGTGGGATATTCCTGGCGTGTTGTATCCTGCACAACATGGCCAAGACACGTCAGGACTAGCCATTCAGGTTGAGGAGGACAGCGATGGGGGCATGGCGGCCCGGTACCAGTGATGATGGTGATGTTGCCAGCCCTCTGGGCGGCGGGACCCCGACTGATCCGCAGGGCCCAGCTGCACGGGACACCATCACGGAGGAGCATTATGCACGACTTCAGGGTAAGTCAAGGGCCATGTCAACCAACACTGTCCTGGTGCAACCCACAGGCACAAAGAGTAACACACCAGGGGTGCATGGCGGCAAGGGGAGTGGAAGGGACCAGGCACACAAACACACCATCAGGGAGGGTGAACAGTCATATGGAGACACACACACACACACACCAGGCACAAACATATGGGCAGATGCACAGCAGAGCAGGAACAGACATGGCAAACACACAGATCCACAGACCACACCCACCATCTGTATTGTCCAATGCACGTGTGTCCGATGCTGGGCACCCTTGCACCTTGGTGTACAGTACAATGCAGGCAACATCATGCACACGCACCTCTGGACAGCAGTCGGGATGGTGTGCAGGTGGTCCGTATGTCAGCATGATGTGCAGGGCACCCACCAGTGCACTGCCCACCATGACGCACAGTGCACACAGGGCAGCACCAGACAGGGCCCGCGACTGGGAGACAGGTCAGTCAGTGTTGCACCATTCCACGGCCACCGCAGATGCATGGCGGCCCCACTGTGACCCAACAGCACTGGCAGGCTGAGCAGGGGCCACATGGGATGGCACCTGGCGACCGCCAGGGGTCCCACTGCACGCATCGCGACCTTGTCCGCACTGGGGTCTGTAGTATGCCAAAATATACCTGCACCAGGGTGCCTGGGATGCCACAGCAGAACCCAGTGTCGACAGGCTGGGTGTCGTGACAATGCCGGGAACGGGGAGTGAGGCGTGCTGTGTGGGGTGCGTGGGTACAGGGCGCACCTGCTTGTGTGCCAATGCAGCCACGACAGCGACCAATGCCTGGGTCTGCCTGTCAATGGTGGCGGTCACATCCATCCACATATGGACCATCTCTGTAGTGTTCAGAGCACAGTCCCTGCTGTGCCACTCCACAGCCACGCACAGTGCCTCCATGGACGCTGTAACCCACCTTGCTGCTGTACTGATTCCCGCAGCAGGTGGGTGTGCTCTTCAAATGGGTACTCTGCCACAACGGGCATCCTGTCCCCAGGGAGTTGGAAGGTCCTGATGCTCAACACCCCTTGAGGGTGGGCGCCTGTTCACCAGGACCAGGGAATGGGCATATCAGCGTGGTGGGCATGTGCCACTGCTGGACACTGTACCCCCAGACCTGGTGGTGACTGCTGCTGCCCTCCAACTGCTGTGCCCTAGGGACCACTCATTCCACTGCTGTGGCCGCAACAGTGCCAGACACCTCGCACAGCCACTGGTGTTGCCCCCACTGGTGCTGACAGGCACAGCCTGGGACTGTGCCAACATGCTGGCACACATGTTGAGACCAGCTAGAGCCCAGGGGCACATTGTTGGCCCATGTATGTGTCCCATCATGGGACACACACATGTCACTGCCCATTGCAGTTCTTGCATCATCAATGGTGCAGGTACATGCTACAGCCACAGTCACAGCTTGCTGGCATGCTTGCACACCAGACTGCTGAGACACAGACTGTGCACCCCACACCTGACTCCACTGACACCAGAGTTGGCAGCCCGGGCGTGCATGCTGGTGCAGTGCATGCTGGCTGGTGACAGAGGTGGATGGACCCTCTCCATGTCCAGCAGGTCTTCCTCACTTCCTGGACCCACCACCACCTCCATCTCGAAGACGCACAGGATCTGTAACAGAAAGTTGGACATGTGAGTGCATGTGAACAACCTCCCCCCAACACCACCACCATGTCATACCAGTGCAGTGATGGGCTTCCACCTGTCTGAATTGACTTCCTGTGCGCCCTCAATAGCACTCCACTGCATTGATGCAGCCAGTGGGTCCTCAGCGGGGTCAGCTCGCCACCGCTGGCTGGCCCCGCCTGTGCCAGCAGCACAGCTCTGAGGCTGCCACCTTCTCCTCTCTCCTGCGGTCTGTCCCCATCTTCTTTTTGCATTCCTGCACGGAGTGCTGGTGGCTCTGTGCAGGTTCACTGCCCGAGCTCACCCTCCCATGCAGCCACACGGGCCTGAGGGTGCCCCGCCATCCACTCAGTAGTGGCTCTCCTCCAGGTAGGCTCAAGAGGGCCTCGTCTCCGCCATGGTGAAGTTGGGCCCTCCTCCGCCCACCATCCTCACCCTTACCTTGGCTCTGCTTCGGTCATGTCGATCTGTATGGGTGGAAGTGGACACCTGTCACTGTGCAGTCTACAGCATTAGCCCATAACCATTGTCCAGAACATCACACAGCATGCAACCCACCTCTCACCTGCAGTAACCGAATCTGGCCAGCGAGCCCAGTATCGCACATTTTTGCACAATGCATGCAAATTAGGAGTGGAGCAACTGTAATGATGTGCAAATCAAGCCGCTGCCTTTGAATGGCTGATCAGATGATTTGCATGTGTCAGCTGAATATCGCCTCGCTGGCGCTATGCAATATGGTTGAGCGAGCTGAACCAATGGCGCATATCTGTGACTGTGTGGTACACTGTATTGCGCATGCCCAGGTAGCTTACGGGCATCTGCCATGTTGATGACATGCTGTGCATGATCAGCAATTCAGGCCATGGCCACCATTGCGCCAATGGCACTACAGCGCTGGTTCACCAGATGCGGCTAGTGGCAGTACTCGCGCAATAGTCCACGGTGGCGGGGACACAGGTGTCCGACGGCAGGACGGGTGGACATCCGATAGTGCTGTGCATGGCCTTGCGCCACTGACCCATGACCTTTGTGCACGATCTTTTCCTCTGGCGCTGTGGCGCTCGCTATGTAGATGGTTTCTATCACGCTGTTCGGTGACAGCGTGATGGGATTCATGGCGCCTGTCCAAAACAGCGTGATAGGCAGTGATGGAGTTGTATTGCGCAACATTTCCACTTTGGTGTTGGCGCTGCTGGTGCCATATTGCCACTGTACAGTTTGACAATGGCACGCAGGAGAGCGTCACAATGGGGGCTTTGAGCTTAGCCAACCTGGTGGCTGTGGTGGAGCCCACCATGGCTCATTGTTCAAGGGTGTGCCCTGCAGGTGCCACGCACCCATGTGTGGCAGCAGGTTGCCGCTGCCCTGGAGCAGGCCACTGGGAGGAGGACCCTTACAGTGCAGGCACCGCTATGGCGACCTGCAGAGGAGGGAGTGTGCTCTGCTTTCATGCCCCAGGTCACGTGCTGGGAGGGCATTGTGCCCAGGCCAGGTGGTGTGCTGTATGCTCACCGATTGTCTGCATGGGTGACTGTGTAATGTAATCTGTGCATGGGTGTGGGTTGGGCTGTGGGTTTGCAGGTGTTTAGCAGGCAGGTGTGTGTGCTGTTTGGGTTTGATGTGGGCAGGCACACCCAATGGGGCACGGGTGTCTGTTTTGGGGATCCCACTGATGTTTTTTCTCTCTTTGTCTCCTCACAGGCGTGGAGGAGTGGAGGCAGGCACGGGCTGAGGCATGGGATGGCGGTGCCAGGGTGGCTGGCGGAGGAGGGGTGCAACAGCCACAGCAGCAGTAACAGCCACAGCAGCAGCAACAGCCGCAGCACCTGATGCAGCGGCTTGATGAGGGTGAGTGTCATTACAACATGGATGCTATTGCATGCTGTGGGGGGGGCACGGCCACCATCCATGGACAACACTGCCATGCACGTGACGTGTGACAGTCAGCACTGTCCAGTGGCACTGCAAGTCTGTGAGTGTGTCACTGGTGGTCCATGCATGCACTGGGCACATGGCTGTGGCACTATCTTCCCACGACATAGCCATGTCACTGGACAGCCTTGGTTGTGCTGTGCTGGGCATGGTGGGGTGTGTGTCAGTGGCACACATGGCTGTTGCTGTCTGGTTGGGCTTGTCTTGTGCACGGTCACTGTGAGTGGATGCAGTCCATCACAGGGGTGGTGCATTTGGCTGTATGCCATGCATGTTGGGTGGGCTTCAGGGTTGTGGACAGTCACAGCCATTGATTCTGTTCCCTTGCCCTAGGTGTCCAGGTCCTGCACAGGATTGAGCGGGCTGTCCACCGCCTGCTGGAGGTGTCCACGGTGTCCCTATCCATTCTGCAGGAGATGCATCGGAGGGGTGACAGACAACAGAGGAGGCCACAATATCAGGGGCAACCTGCTGCTGTACAGCCTGAAGGACAGTAGCTGTCCCACACCTACCCCCTTTACCCTTCCCTCATCAAGTTCTTCATCCCTGTCCCTTACCCACCCCGACCTTGTACCCGTACCCCCACCCCTTTCTTGTATATATCTCTCTGTACATAGTTTATTGTGTGTTCGTGTTGATATTCTTTTATAAATCTATTTTGTATGAATACTGTAGTGGTCTCTGGTTTGCAGCTGGCTATGGGTGCTCAGTTGCAGTGGTGTGCATGGCATCTGGTGTGGTATTGTCCTGGGATTGTGTGTGTGTGTGTGTGTGTGTGTGTGTGTGTGTGCATGGGGGGGTGTCCCTGGTGTGGTGGTGGCTTTCAGCCGGACTGGCCATATGCTGCCACACACTGCTGGGTGCCCTGGTGGGTCTAGCTTGAATGGTTCAGTGGTACACATGGTTGCATTGTGCTGGGGGCCTGGGGAGTCCTGCAGTGATGGTCACAGTCACTGCTCATGGGTGGTGTCTTGAGGTCACAGTGCAGGGTGTGCTGTGCACACGCGGGGGCTGCTGGACACTGGGGTGGTCCACCCCCTTTGTGTGGCAGTCTCAGTTTGCCAGTGAGTGTGCTGCAGTAACACGGCCGGGATGTGCTTTCTTTGCTTGTCCCCATGGGCCGGTTGATATTCCGTCCCTCCCCCAGTTATGCTGTTCTTGGGGTGTGGGGGTGCATTGTTAGCTCTGCAGTGTGTCCCTGTGCCCATCTGTGGCATGGGTGGTGGGCCTCTGCCTACCTCCCCGGTTGTGCTGTTCCATTGCTATGCTGCTGGGGGTGTCATTGCTTGCCCTATGGGCCTATGGACTGCTCAGCTGGGCTGGCCTTGATGGCGGCTATGGCACATCATATCTGCTCAGCTTCCCTTCCTGGTTGCGCTATGGTGCATCATATCTGCTCAGCTTCCCTCCTGGTTGCGCGTGGCGCGGTTTGTGTGATATTCAGGCGTTGACTGCTTGGCGCAATTGGCCTTGCTCCATGTTTGAATATCGCCGACGACAGCATGTGCTAAAGTGACTTGGCGCTGTTTCTTGCTTGTTAAGACTTTTCAAGAGTTTGAATATCCGCCTTGCATCTCTGTGCAGGAAAAAATAGCATTTTCTTAAACTTTCCTAAGCTCATCAATTAGATTTAATGTTTTAGGTTATAACAGGCCTTTTGTTTTTGTGGTGGCTTCTGTGACTCTCCTATTTAAAAGAATGGTAACAAATGTTTAAAAATTAGATACCCATCTGTTGAGCCATACAGTAAATAAATAACATTGTCTTAAAGCTTTCCCAAGTTTATCAATCAGTTTAATGTTTTAAGGTTTATTTATTTATTTATTGTTTTGTAACCAGGTAAGTGCGCTAGGCAAACAGACCTGCCTATTTTCAGGCACGAATTCGAGAGCACAGGGATTAGTTACAATATGCAGAAATGCACAGACATAATATAGGTGTACAGGAGCAAAACAAGATATAAATTGGGTAGCACAGTAATAGTTACATAAGGGTACATTTTAGGCATAGATTAATAAGGATGTAAATAAAGCAATTAGGGTAACCATAAGACAGCTGAGGACAGTAAAGACATCAGGTTCATAGCCACCTAGACAAAGCGTATTGCATGGGAGAACATTAGTGTAGTACTCAGGGTCAGACCCGACAGCCTGCAGTGGGACAAAGCAAATTAAGAGCATTTGCATTGGCCAGAGGCTAGGAGGTGGGTGAACAGTGAGTTTTTGAATTCTTGATGGGAGGATGAAGTTTACACCATTAGAACAGGTCTTTTGTTTTTTGGGGGGAACTTCTGTGACTCTCCATTTTAAAAGAATGGTAACATACAAAAGTTAAAAAATTAGGTATCCAGCTATTGAGCCATAAATAAATGGCATTTCTTATAGTTTCCAAAGCTTATTAAGCAGCTTTGTGAGTTTCAAGGTGAAGCTCATGCCACTGTATTATTCCACAGAGACCAAGCATATACCATCAGCATGAATTTCTGCTCAGAGTTTTAAACTGACTCACAACATTTGCTAACCAGCTTCAAGAAAGGCAGCTTGTGTTCATTTCAGGTAAACCTAAAAACATAGAGTTTTAGATAAAATTAAGCTTTTAGCTACATACACAAAACAATATTTTATATAGGGATATGGCATTTGATAATCTGTAAACATTTTGCAGCAGGCCAGAATTTTTGTAAATCAGATTAGCTGGTATCATGACAAACAAAATAAGTTGTTTTTATGATGCCGGTGACAAAAACTTTTAAAGCATTGTGTATGTTGGGAGAGAATTGTTACTTACTGAAAGAAGCCTTGCTCCATTTACAAAATCAAACTAAACTTACAGTGTACAATTGAGACACTACAGCCACCTTAGACTGACAAAAAGAAAAGGAAAATTATGAAACCAGTGAGCAAAAGCCAACTGTTTAATTCCACTGTTACTATACTCACCCCAAAATGTGCAAAGCAGCATTTTAAAAATACACACTCTTACTACACAGCCATATTTTTAATCAACTGTGAAAGTTTAACTCAGAGATTTTGCCTTTTTATTTTATTCATTCACAGAAAATATACAACAAGTTTGGTTTGGACCCTGTGACATGCCCTGACAAGCCTGAACAAGCCCAAATTTGCCCAACCCATAAGCTCATCATAAACCCTGCACTGGAAATGGGGGTGGATTATGTCCAGAGTGGGAATGTTACATCACATCCAGCACAGCCAGAACTGTTTTTTATGCACAGAGGGTGGGACTTCATCATAGCTGGCACAGCCAGAAGCAGAAGTGGGGTGGGGGCTACATCATTTCTGGTGGGGGCATCATTAAAAGCCATTAATCATTTTGTCACTTAGAATGTACCAATAGTAAAACAGTTTTTCCTTAGAGTTCATGGTTTTGTTACTTTGATTCCTGACAAAAGGCTGCATGACAGAGGTATAATCTTTACAGTCTAACTATACATTCTAGTTAAGGGCATGCATTTAAGAACTTGAAAGTATATCCAAATCAGACTTCATACATAACCTTCAATTAGTCTGCTGTCTATCTCCATGAACAAAAGTTCTGGACTCAAAACCACTAGTGGACTTTTGTAGCCACCCACTGGCCTCCAGATTTCATTTTGCACTAGTCACCTTCTAGGGACTTGCTCCTAAATTCTCTTTAAAGAGCAAAAATTGCAACTAGATTTTATGAAGGATTAAATAACATCAAGTGACACCAAAGATCTGGAAGTGTTTTGCATTTATTATACATTAATATCTATTGTATATTAATTTCATATATCTAGACTATATAAATTGCCTAATTATATTTTGACTGTTCATTTGTTCGCTGCTACAAAATGCTTTATACTCAAAGTGGTAAGCTTACAACACCAGAAACTAACTTACACCAGGGGACTAGGAAGAGAACAAATACTAAGAAAGCTAAAGATAAGAAGGACATCTACATACCAGATAAGGTTGAAGAGCATAAGAGTCCATTTATAACTCTCCTAACACTTAACTGTGGAGGATGCGCTGTGAAAATAACTGATTTTATTAAGCAGTCTACCCCAGTTGTTTTCAAACCTTTAGTCTCTATGCAGCCAAGCAAGCATATAGTAGAAGTGGGGGACAAATTATCTATGACAAGACTTTCTGTACCCCTAACCTTTCACACAATCTACAAGGATGAGTCTTGCTGAACATTATGATTCAGAAGACTGTAATGTCACAGAATGTTCAGAGTTGCAATCAGAATCTAGAGCCTCTGAGCATATTGATGTAGCTACTATCGTAATACTTTCTTGTTAAGAAGAGGTCTCCCCCAGCAAGAATAGTAAACAAGACTGTTTGCCACCTTGTCATGACAATCTGAGTCTGGTAATTGAGGATTTAAATCAGACTATAAAAGGCCTTAAAAAACTGGTGGCTGAGCAAAATCAAGGGAATTATATAGGATCTACACCACTACACTATCTACCTCTCTCCATCTACTACCCACACCCTTCATACTCACTGATGCTTTTCCCTGAAAGTGAGGGAAAGGAATTCCACCTAAAAGTGTGAGACATGTATCATATGAAACAGAGATAATCTATAACAAAGAATTTTGTTGCTAATAAAGGATACTTTACCTCCTCTTCTTCTCTTTCTAGGCAAGCCCTAGCATAATTAAAATCCATTTTATACTATCATTATGATACTAGAGAAGTTATGGGTGATTAAGGAGGAAGTCCCCAATCTTAGAAATAATGTTTTCCATAACAGGAACATTTTAGAAAAATTAAAAAAGTAAAACATCAGATGAAGATCTGGACCTTGATGTTACAGTAGAGGGTGCTCATAAGGAAGAAAGGTGCATGGAGAATAAGGCCCTTCAGATCAACCTCTCACCCCCATTTATTAAACCTAGTGATTTCTCAACCTATGAAGTCTTCCCCAGAAGTCAGCAACAATTTAAAATAAAACACAGGCAGAGTTCAAAACTAAAAAGAAAAGGGAAAAGGTGTCCTAAATCAAAACAAGCTAATAACCAGGAGGAAACAGTTATAGAGATACAACGGACAGGCACTGTAGTAAGTCCCAGTCATAGAAACATAGAAATTGATGGCAGATAAGGACTGCAAGGCCCATCCAGTCTGCTCATTTTTTTCTACCTTATGAATGTACCATAGGTCTTTATTCTGTCAATGGCCTATTTATTCGTACTCATCTATATTGCTCCCTTATTCCCAAGGCCCCTAGAATTCTGGGGCTGAACAATTTTTCCCTGGACTTGCAACCTACGACAGAGTACCTGCAATGCCACAGAATTCACTGTTCATGTTAATGCTTTATTAATATTTCCAGTTTATCCATAGCACCGTGTTCCCTTCCCCTCCTTTTATATCCAAAACCCCTCTATGCTCAGCATGTGATGTTATCAGTGCTAGCACATCATATATTAACTAATTTCAGGGCTGCATTCTGCCAGAGAAATGAAAAGTTACTTATCGACTACCACAGGTCCCACTCCCAGAGAAAGTGGCATAGCACATCAGGTACTGTGTTAGTTGCTCAATCTGTTCTACAGCCTAATAACATTTTCAGTCTTAAGTTATTACACTCACGCCAACTTAAACAAATACTTGACAATAAGCGTAGACCTGGTAACTATACCTTACTTTGTACAGATTTATTTGCACCTTTAAGGTACAGGGATGCTGTCTGAAATGAATAACTAGTAGAATTAATTAACCTGTTGTTTTAAAAAAATAAAGTAATTATGCCAAGAAAGATGGACTATAGTAATGTATACACCTGTTGAAAGAACAGATCTACTAAATGAATAATTACACTGTACTTATTTTTGCCAAGGTTATTGATTACATGTTATCACTAGTTGATAGAATTACCTGAAAATTATGGTGAAATGTTGTGTGCAGGTCAAGCTGTTGCACCAGTGGGTAGCATATCATGTTTCCGTGCCAGCGACTCAGGTTAGGGGCTGAGCTCTGGGAGCTGGCTGGGCAGCAAAAGGATGGTGGGGGGGAGCAACCCTGTCACACACCACTGATCTGAGACTGGGAAGGTGTGGTGCACTGTTCTGTCACATGGATGACACCTTGTGACAGGTGGGGGAGCCTTCTCTCACAAGGGGTTTGCGTGCATGTCATGGTCTGATGGGGTTATGTAGTGTGTCAGGAGAAGTGGGTTGACATGAAAAATGAGTCTTGCAATGTCTCTTCTATTTTGTTTATTCCACTTCCAAAGGCCATTATGAATGAGGATACAATTTCATGGTCACAAAAGAAATTATTATTTTTAAACTATGCTAAATTGCATATAAATGATATACAGTGGGGACCTCACAGTGGTGTAACCAGCACTAGTATATAGATAACTTTTTATCATACATACGGTCCCCTGTGCATATTTCATTTATGCAATAGGAAAGGATTTTGTTTTAGCTTTTTTAAAACAAGATTATTTCTAAAAGTCTGTGTTTTTTAACTAGTGTTACTGTGTATTCCCCATCCCTATTGCCATAGCCATTGCCATGGATGTGAAGTCAGAATGACAACTGATGCTGTAATGTGGCAGTTCATTGCCGACAGAACTTCCACAGAAATTACAAACCACTGCCACAGAAGTTCTGTGGCAATGGTAATCCTGCTGCAGAACTTGGTTCCAAAGTGCTGCAGAAAAGTAGGGCCTTGCTATACCTGTCTCATGCCTGTTTGAAGCCCTGCACTCTATTCATATCCACCACTTCCTGACGTAGGCTGTTCCATGCATCCACCACCCATTCTGTGAGAAATGACTTCCTCGCATTTACCCTTAAATGGCCCCTGTCTAAGCCCATGCTACATTCTCATGTTCTGCTATTTTTCTTATATTGAAACATGTTAGACTCTTTAACCTTGTTAATGCCCTTAAGATGTTTGAATATTTTGATCATATCGCCTCTCTCCCTCCTTTGCTCAAGGGTATACATATTGAGCTCCATTAATCTGTCCTCATATGTTTTCTGATGCAGTTCCTGCATGATTTTGCAATGCCTTTCTCTGGACTGGCTCCATTTTGTTAATGTCCTTGATAGAACATTGCAGGATCATCCCTTAAATTTGCAGGTGTATGATTTGTCACATAAAAATGTAAATGGCCACGGGGAGACCAAGGTTCCTATGGGGGTCTTTTTCAAGCTCAAAGAAACAGAGGTACCCAAGATGATAGAACCCCATACCTGGGGCCTTGCAAGAAGCCAGGAGACACCATTGGAATATATTTTTGAAATATACAGTGTTAAGAAGATATTCCAACACCAAAGATATAGAGGAAAAATTGGGGAGTGGGTTTCCAAACTACTATATATTACATATCCGTTGGAAGAAGTCATTGTTCTTAGGCCCCCAAATGCTGATCAACAAGACTGTGTCTTGGTCTATTGCTCCTCCCCCATGTTGGCTGATATATTGTGGCAACAGGAGGAGGATCTTAATAGGAAGGGCATACATATGCTACCTCCTTGCAGGGTTCCTGTGGCACCCTTGGAGTCACCTTGTGCTCCTCAGGTGTTGGAGCAATCACAGGCATGCATAAATTTCATTTTAAAATGTATTTCTAATTATAACAACTCAAAGACACAGGTCTGGGAGAATAAAACACTAACTATGTTTGGTAGGAAGATGCTGTCCAAAACTTTTCTAGGAAAAATGAAGCACAACATAGCTACATTTCTCAGTCAAATATTGGACTAGACAATTAATAGAAGCAACACTGAATGACTAAAAATACACAGTCGGGGGTGTGGCCTGACCAGGCAGAAGATGGCAACATAATTTAGAATCTCTGCAGGAATGACTGCAGTCTAACCTCAACCAGCCTTCACCAGACCTTTCTTTGGTTCCAACTCCTGTGACCATCCTGTAATCTTACTGCCTGACACAGTTTGCAAGTCATTTTGATCCATAATCTACATATATTCAATTATTCTACACTGTACTGCAGCATACTAGGCATCATCCTTCAGCATTGTGGCAGATCTCCAAGTACAGCAAAGCTCATTTGCTAGAGTGGAATTAATGTTTCCTAAACTGAAGGCTGAGATTAATGATCTAAAACCTCCACCCAACAGGATGCGACCACTCTTGAAACATTTAGCCAGAAAATTGCATTTAATGAGAAAGCAAAAGCCTGTAACACCACTACTATTCATGACCTCCAGGCTACTGTCTGCAATCAAGATCGAACTATTAAATCCCTACAAGCCAAAACCGATGATATTGAAAATCGTAATCATCACAACAATTTACGATTTTTTGGCTTCCCTGAAGGTATAGAATTAGGTGACATTACTGCATTTTTATTACATGTGCTGCCTACAATGCTTAAACTGCCTCCTGACCTAACATTAATCATTGAGTGGTCTCTCCACACTCTGGGTCCCAGGCCAACATCAGACCAGCGATCAAGGCCTATCATTGCTGGCTTCTTGAACTAGTCCCAGACAGAATTAATACTGAAATGAGCCAGAGAAATGGGTAAACTTCTGTGGCAAGAGTTTAATATTTCCATCTACAGAGACTTTCAAAGATTTAACCATCAGAAGAAAGGCCTACAATCCACTTAAACAAATCCTCCACCAAAGAAGTATTAAATTTGCTCTACGTTACCCAGTGACACTATGCCTTTTCTCAGGCTCTTCCATCAAGGATTTTGAAACTCCTGATGCCTTAGCCAACTATCTGAGGTCTCTCTGCAATATCTTACCCTAGGAGGTTCAGCAATTGGCAACCTGAACACAGCTTTGGTATCTGCATGGAGGGTGGATGGCCAGTTACAGAACATGGGAAAGTGTTGCAGAGCCGCGCAGCCTCAAGTAGCAACACATAACTGATATGACCCCAAGGCAATCAACATGGCTGCAAG
The DNA here is from genome assembly GCA_016271365.2 of Neoceratodus forsteri. Lineage (NCBI taxonomy): Eukaryota > Metazoa > Chordata > Ceratodontiformes > Ceratodontidae > Neoceratodus > Neoceratodus forsteri. Next base: position 197,939,481 of record CM028137.1, read on the forward strand.
AGTAGCTTCTGTTGGGGCATTATTCTTCAAGACTTTCATGATGTTTTAGCAAGGTTTCACCACAAACATCCCAAGCTGCAGCCTCTCACCTTCAAATCAACCTCTCTATTCTCTTGAGCAATAAGTTTGCACTTTTGGAGGATGACATGCACTCCTTGCAGGATGATCTTTCCCAGCAAATTTCAGATGAACATCCCTCTAATTTTGGCCCTGTGTCTCAGGGATGTATTTCTGCTGATACTTCATGGGCAGAAGTTGTTGCAAGTTCCCCCCCAAATCATTAGAGCCACCCAAAAGGAAACGTAGGGCAAAGACCAAAAGCAAGAACATCAATAGTCACAATCCTTCTAATAAATCTAAGGAGTCATAGAGTTATATGGTCAGTAATATGATCAGAGTTGCTATATCTTGGAAGGTTTGCTTCCAGGATACTTAAAGGAGAGCCAGTACACTTTTCAGCCTAGCCACCCACTCTACAGTCTATGCTACCTGGTTGCTTTTGCCCCAGGCCGGTGCAGAAAGCAAAGGCTGTATATTGCAGCACGATCGATTTACTTTTTGTTGCAGTGTTTAAATGAGCAGCTTAAAGGTCTTCAAAGGGAACTTTGGTATATCAGCAATGCTTTTCTAACCCATTATTTTAGTGTCAGAGCTTATACATTACCTCACTAAACAGGCTCTCTGTATCTAGCCTTTTACTTTCCAGTTTAGCAATGCATCAAGTTTATGGTCTTTTGGCTGTTTAGTTGCATATCTTCAATCAGTATGCATCCTGATTATTGCCTTTTCTTTTTTCGTATGTGAATTATTATATATTACAAGGCAACTTATCCCTTCCCTCGCCTGATGACAGGTTCTTAAGTATTATTGGCAACTACATTTAATCTATCTCCTTCCCTATGCTCCATTATTCTTGCTACCTCCTGTTTACAATATGGAACTATCATTGGCACTCAAAGAGGTGGGCTATGTTTGGTGTACTGTTGCAAAGGATTGTCAATCTACATCTTTCTTATGCTCCTTATCTTACATGAAGCCTACAGATATTATAGAAATCCACTGCTGTGTGGTCCCTCCTGTTTTGGGGCTCACTGGGCCTAGTCTTCTAGACCTAGTCAACCCATATAACACCTATTTAGGTGATTTTCGAATGTCGAGACTGATCTTTACTATGACTGTCTCTTCTGTCTATAGTTATCACGAAGCCATACCTCTCCACATAATCCCGATTTGCATTTGGCTCAGGGTAAGGGCTTAAATTGACCTCCTTTCTTCTTTCCCCTTCAATATTGTAGTTATTATGTACTTACTCTGTTGCACTGCAAAGTATACTCAGAGTCACTCTAATGTGGTAATGATCTACTTTTCCTTTTATATTTGTTCATTTACATTCCACCTGGCTCCCTCAATTCCTTAATCTATGTATAGGCTATACTGGCATATTCGTATATGATTCTTTAATTTACTGTTATTTTGAGCTGGTATATCTTGTACTATTGCTACTAATGTTTATGAATAAGTTCTGGTGTTTAGCTTTATCCTTATACCTTGTCCTGTTAGCTTAGAATTAAGCTGAGGTTATTACAGTCCCCTGCCTTTCTTGGTATTATTCCCTTTCAGTTTAGCTTATCAGGAATACTTACTTTATTATATTACTGGGATCAGACTTAGGTTTGGGCTGATATTTATAACTGGTCCTCCATAGTCTCCTCCCTACATCGATGCCATAGAGTGTGGTGAGAGAGTCTCTTAGCCAGTTGGCTGACTCATATCTCCTCACACCCATAAAACATTTTCTTTGTTATTTAGCTTACTAGTATTGTTGTTGTTGTTAATGGCTTTTCTCCTTCCCCATCTCTATTCTAACTTCAATAAGATATCTGTGCTACTCATGTACCAGGGACAGAGCTACCTGAAAGATCTCCTTTGCCCATACTGTCCATCCTGTCCTGCCCGATCCACCAATGAGGGATTGCTAGAGTTCCCAGCGTACGTCTTGCAGACATCGAGCAGGGGCATTCAGCTTTGCTGCTCTGTCCTATGGAACTCACTACCTTATTGGGTACCAGATTGCCTGACTGTCCAGAGTTTTAAAACTGCATTAAAACTTATCTTTTGATCTAGCTTTTGGTAACTGAAGTGTTTTTATGTGGTTTCATATTTATTGGAATTTATATAATGCATGTAATTTTATTTTATTTGTTTTATTTTATTGTACAGGCATCTTGGTTTTGGAAAGGCTCCTTTTTATAAATAAAAAATTGTTTGATTGATTGTATCATGCATCTCACTTTTTTTGGCTTGAATGTTCCTGCCACTCTTTGCATATACGTAAGCTCTCTATTTTGTATTCTAATCATCCTCTGCCTCATTTATTTGTTCCTTCACACTCCAGTGATCATTCCCTTTCTTTACACTAACAATATGAGTGACATACTTTTATATACATGGAATGTGAAGGGACGTAATTCTGCTAGTAAGCAGAAACAAATTCTTTCACATCTCAAAAAACATAAAACACAAATTGCTTTCCTTCAAGAAACAAAATTATTAGCAGATGATGTTCATAGACTTAAAAAAGATTGGGTTGGTCAGATAAATGAATCATCCTGTACCTGAAAAAAAAGAGGAGTTGCTATTCTTATTCATAAGAGTCTCAAATGGTCCCTTGTAAACTCAGTTTCTGATACTGATGTCAGATGGGTGATGGTCAAACTGAATACCAGCTCTGGTCCTCTTCTGCTTGTTAATGTCTATGCATCCAACTCCGATTCCCCAGAGTTTTTCATAATTTAGCTCAACAGATTCTATCCTTTAACATTGATAATACACCAGTTATTCTTGGAGGGGATCTTAACTTAGCTTTAGAAGCCAGCATTGACAGAAGTAGCCCCACTACAGAGGCCCACCCTAGAAGTATTAAAGCCCTCTCATTACTAATGCAAGATGTTGGATTAGCTGATGTATGCTACCTCCTTCAACCCCATGATCAAGAATTTACTTTTTACTCCTCTCTACATAAGACATACAGTAGAATTGACTACTGGTTAGCCTCTCCTGTTATAATGGAAAAAAACTATTGATTCATCCATCTCTCCCATCATAATCTCGGACCATTCTCCTGTCAAATTGCAACTTTTGTGGGGCCCATTAGCACCTAAATCTTGTTACTGGTGGCTGGACCCTCTCCCTCTCAAGGATCCCAATTTCTTACCCATGATCAAAGGACAAATTCAGGACTTCCTCTTTCATAATACCCCAAACAAATTTTCTATGTCCTCTGTATGGGAAGCTTTTAAAGCTACGATTTGAGGGAAAATTATCAGTTATGCTGCATGTAGGAAAAGAGTAAGGGAACAACAGCTGGCTGACTTGGAAAAAATCTCTTAAGACTAAAAAGAATTTATACTTTTCTTCTAATATGCACCGTCCTGATTCTCAACTTCATTTTGAAATTCTTCAACTTAGAGTTAAAATTAACGAATTAATTTCTCGCAAAACTGAACTGGCCTTGTTAAAACTTAAATATAAGTTTTGGGAACACTAATAAAATGGGGAAAACTCCTCTTTACCAGCTCAAAGCACAACAAATGGAGCGACATACATCGTAAGCCTAAAAGATGAACAGTGGTACGATTCACTCCGACAACCCCTCTATAAACCTTATCATGAAAACCTTTTATCAAAAACTACACTCTAACACGAATCCTCCATCTACTTTACAAATTCAACAGTTCCTTAAACTGTTACATCTTTCTACTCTTGAAACAAATTCTTTATATGAACCATTCTTGCTTCAGGAAATCCAGAAAGCTTTGTCTTCCTTGAAATCCGACAAATCACCTGGGGGTGACGGATTCCCTGTCAATTTCTATAAAATGTTTTCCAACACCTTATGTCCCTTCTTCTTATCAATTTATCAAGAAGCTTCAATACTGGCAAGCTTCCCATCTTGTACCGAAGCAATCTTAACCCTAATCCCTAAGAAAGAAAAAGACCTACTCACCCTGCAAGTTACAGGCCCATCTCTTTATTAAACATGGATGGGAAGATATTTGCTAAATTACTAACTTCTTGACTTGAATCCTTGATTCCCAAGCTAACTCATTGTTCGCAAGCTGGTTTTATTAAACTGAGATCTGATTCTGATGATCTACATTCCTTATTTAATTAATTTACAAAGCCAAATCCCTCAACACACCAGCTGCAGCCATTGCTATTGATTTCGAGAAGGCCTTTGATTCCTTAAACTGGGACTACCTTCATCAATTTTTTATCTTACTTTGGTCTTTCTCATACCTTTTGCTCCTGGATCAAGCTATTATATAACTCTCCTGTTGCTAAAGTACTTATTATTTCCACCGTTTCCTCTTACTTCATCTAGCAGGGAACTAGACAAGGCTGTCCCTGTTACCTTCCCTGTTTATTTTAGCCATTGAACCCCTGACTGCTTGTTTATGTCAATCTTCTGGCATTATGGGCATACCTGTGAGCAATTCAAGATATGTTTCTCTCTCCTATGCGGATGACCTCTTAATCTTACTTGAAAACCTGAATGAAGCTGGGCGCCTGTTGGTTGATCTGCTTAATAATTTTATTAACATTTCTGGCCTTGCTTTGAATTATGGCAAATCACAAACTATGCCCCTTAATGACCACTGTAAAGCCTTTATGAACTTACCTCTTGGATTCCACTGGTCAGCACAGGGTATAACATATCTAGGAATCAAAATTACTAGTAACTTACGGAAGATATGGGACATTAACTTTAACCTCTTATTTGATAATATCAAAACAATTCTGGACAGATGGAAGCTTCTTAAGCTCTCTTTGATAGGGAAAATTGCAGCCATTAATATGTCCATTTCTTCCAATATTCTTTATCTCTTTGCCAATATTCCTTTAGTCTTACCATACTCCTTTTTTGTTAAAATTGATAAATTAATAAGCAACTTTATCTGGGATGGGAAACCACAGAGATTTAACTACAACAAACTTCGATCACATTGGAAAAAATGGGGATTCAGACTCCCCTGGTTCAAAGACTACCTTTAGGCTTTCCAAATGGCCCAAACCATTAAATGGTTTCAGAAACCCTCCCCTCACTCACCACTATGGGTTGCAATGGAATCCGCATTGTGCCTGGAGGAGTTCCCACTTACTTCATTTTAATCTCATTTCCTCTAAACTAAAATCTCAACAGACAATATCATCCTCTGTTCTTTGTTGAAACTAACCCTGAAATTCCTGAAATCCAGTCAACACCCTGGTTTTATGCCCCTTATGGGGCAATCCACTGCTCACTCTAGCAGATCACCCTATTTTCTGCCTTACATGAAGGAACAAAGACATTTTCTTTCTTTGAGATACCTTGGACTAGAATTCACTCACTCTTAGATCATTCTCAGACTTGCAGGTCACATGGAAACTATCTAAACAGGACTTCTAGAAGTTTTTACAAATTCAAGCAGCTTATAACTCTCTCTCTCTCTCTCTAGTTTAGTGTAATAGGCATACTCTTTTAAACCCATACATCTCACACTGGACTAATTTATCAGTAAAATTAAATAGCTCCATTTACAAAGACATCATTGATAATCTACCTGATCAGTCTATACAAGCCAAAATAAATGGAGTACTCTTCTAAACTACAATATTTCAGATGCACAATTGAGTAATTGTTGGCATATTGCACATAATACCTTTAAAGATGCCAGTTCTTTAATACAAACTAAAATCCTACATCTTTGGTATAGAACCCCTCTGTGCTTCAAACAAATGGGCCTATTAAATAATAATAATTGCTGGCACTGCAATTTGGCTAAAGGGGATCTACTTCATATATTGTGGTCTTGTGCTCCTATTAATAAGCTCTGGCATAAAGTTTGTTTACTTGCCTCCAGAGTAACAGGACAAAAACTGCCTTTTGAACCCAAGTTATTTCTTCTAGGCATCCATATCACCAATAGCTCTCTCACTCCTCACATGCGTTCTAGATGACACAAACATACTTTCTCTTCTGGTCAAGCGTCTGATTCTTATGAAATGGAAATCAACTCGGTGCCTTCTCTTTCAGATGTTCTTCAAAGCCTTTCTCAGTATGCCTCTCTATACCGATTATCTCATATTACTCTAACTGACTCACTGTATATGAGACAGATGTTGGCAGGATTACTTCAAGTACATGAACCTAGTTCTTCTAGACCCTAATTCTTTGGGATATTTAGCCCTCCTTCTTATTTTGCTATCAGATTATGTTTTCTCAAAACTTTTGTGTACAGATTTCTCCTATTTTTCCATTCTTCCTGTTTTCTCCCTCTCCTTCCCTTCCTCCTTGCCTTTTTCTCTTCTTTCTTTCCTTGCACACTTTTGTCTTCACCTCTCCATTACTGAACATTGTTCATATTACCACATTTATCACTTTTTGCAATTTATTGAATGCCTTGCCATAGCCTGTCCTAGTATGTATTTCGTACATGGTTGCTATTTCTGATCCTGTAATACCCTATTGATTGTAACCCTTCTGTTCTCCACTTACACCCTGTCTAGGTTTGTGGTTTATTATCAATATATGTATATAAGGCGTCTACAATATGTTTGCCCTAAATACTGTGTTTTGTTAAGTGATATGTTATACCTTATATGGAGGATAGTATTGTATTGTATAAGATGTGTTCTTTCTTATATATTCGAATTTCAAAAAAAAGATACATTGAAAAAAATAAAAAAATACACACTTCAGATTCCCTTTACCCACAGCTGGATATAACCTTTGCAAACTCAAAATTATGTTGAGGCAATTCAAAACAAGATGTATATCCTTGACACTATAGGCGTGTATATAGTACAATCTAAAATCTTGAGAGAGAGTTACAGGGAAAAGCAGTAGCTCACTCCATTTGAAACCAGAAATAGTTTTGAGCCTTTGCACAGGTGCTCTGTAGATTGACAAGTATTAACACATGTCCAGCTGACTAAGCCCTCAGAAAATTCCCCTATCCTGGTACTCTCATGGAATATCAAGGGACTAACACTTAAATTAATTGATCCTGAGTGCAGGGAATTTTTGGAGAAGCATGATGTAGTATGTTTTCAGAAGACTTGGTGGGAAACAGATTACTTCACTACTCCCAGGCTGTGCATGATATTTTATACCCACAGTTCATTCAAGCAAATTTGGCAGACATGAGGCCAGACTTGCTGCTTATGTTAAAACAGCTCTACATTTTAAAGTAACTCAAATGACTTGCAACCTAAATACTGTTCTTCCTATTTTGATTGAGTAAGCAGAATATAAAGTTATAATACTCAATGACTATATTCCTCCATATTCATATAGGATTCCTGCCCTTATGATTGGGGAAAATTTATAGAATTCCTTGAAGGATTAAACAATAAATGCACACTGTGTCTGCTTTTAACTGCAGGTGACTTAATGCAAGAATTGGCCATAGGGACATGCCAGAATATGAACACCTAATTTTGCTTCTTTTAAATTCCATTACAAATCCTAATATAAGAGTATCTAGACAGTCAAATGACAGTAAAACAAATAGACATGGTAGAATGCTAGTACAAATTATGGCAGAATTAAATCTTAGTCTCATGAATGGTAGAGTAAAAGGTGACCTAAAGGGAGCATTTATGTATATAGGCCCTCTCAGTTTATCCACCATAGATCTGCTCTGGGCAAATATAGATGCAATAAAAAGATAAGAGATCTTAAAGTCCTAGTTTGCCCAGGGTCTTCACATTCTCCTATTGTTTTAGAATATGATGCTAAGTAGGACCAGAAACTCAAGAGAATATGGTTTTGACAGCAGGATATGAAGTCAATAATCTTCTTATTATAAAATGGTCCCCAACATTGAATAAGACACTGATAGAAATTTTGGAATCTGATAGCCTTAAAAGTGGAGACAAGACATCATAGAAATGGATAGTAACCTAGATGCAAATAAATCTTTATTTACTATCTTAAATTATATCAGACCATTTCTCTAGCAAAAATATAGATTGAATAATGATGGATCTTGGCTTAACAGAACATGCAAGAATGCTAAAAAACAACTAAATAAAATAGTACAACATGTTAATGTAATCTAAGTGAAGTCCATATAGGACAGTTAAATGAAGTTAGGAAAAATAATAAGATAGTCATTGAGGAGGAAAGGAGAAAATTCAACTGAACAAATGGAACAAACTTAAGACAATAGGTATATGAAAGGAATAATAAAAAATGTTGGCTTTTAGTTAGCCAAGGTTGTCCACAGTCTTCACTTGGAATAGAAGCCTTTGTTACATCTGATACCTTGATGTCTTATTTTGCGCTACTCTACTACTCTTCAGATGAAGCAATATATATAACTTAGAATTGCATACACGATTATCCAAGACCATTTTAAATACATAAAGAGGAAATCATTACTGCACTATTACCTTTAAAGACTAATAAAGCACCGGGCCAGATGATATAGTGGTCGAGTTATTTAAGCATCATCCTGAATGGTGGCTTTTGTTCTGCATGTTTTCTTTAATAAAATCATACAGAGTGCAGATATTCCATCAAGCTGTAAATGTAGTATTGTATGCCCAATATACAAGAAAAAGGGAAGTCCAACCGGTCCATCAATGTACAGGCCTATTAGCCTCATTGATACTTTTACAAAGACTGTTTTGTTGGATAATTTTAGATAGGCTCAAAATATGGGTAGAGGAATCAGAGATCATAAGCAAATTCCAAAATGGTTTCAGAGCCTTTAGATCAATGTCACAAGACTGTTACGCTTTATCCTATTTCATCTGGAAATATACAAAGGTCAGCAAGTCAAGACTGTATTGCTTTTTCATGGACCTAAAGTCCACATTTGATTATAACAGTCGCTTACTATTGTGGGACAAAATACATTCATATAAAATAGACCCTGTGCTCTTAGACACCCTGATTAGACTACACCAAGACACTTGGCAAAACATCAAAATTAATCAAAATGGAGATCTTACCCCAGAAATAAGAACAAATCTTGAGTCAGACAGGATTTCCTATTGGTCCCCTTACTTTTCAATCTATATATAAATACAATTATACTACAGCTAGAGCATTCTGGTTTTCACTTGCCTGTTATTAAAAATCAAAAAAATCCACTTTTGGCTTTTGAGGATAATCTTGTTCTTTTATCAACTTCATTTTTGGGCCTGCAGTGTAAATAAACTTCCTTTTCTGTACTTTGAAAAGAAAATAAACTAGAAATTAATATAAGTAAAACTCAAATGTTAATACTTGAAATAGACAAAAGAGAACTCTGACTCTATCTGTTAATATAGCAAAGATTGAGAAGGTTAAATTGTATCCTTATTTGGGTGTCTATTTTTCCCAATGTACTAAATGGACTAAACATCAAAATAATGTTAAACATAAAATAATCACAGCTTTTAATTCTTTCAGAAGGTTTTCATCACAAATGGGAAATAGGACAGTAAAAGGCCTTTTGAAAGTCATAGAAGCCAAAATCGTGCTAGTATATTATGCGCTTCAGAGATATGGGCAACAATAGATTGCAAAGAATTAGAAGTACAATTAAACAAATTATGTAGGTTTATTATTAAAATCTCAGTCAGTCCCTTAGTGCATTGCAAGAGCTAAACTAGGACAACTTCCTATAGAAGCATATATATCTTTTTTATCTTCTTTTTCTCACCTGCATCCTCAGGGTATCTCTCAGGAGTGCTGCACCCAACCTGGGCATCTTCCGCCAACCTGAAACCTTTAACTGGCCTGATGGGATATTTGACACCCCATCTCCATCCCCAGAGCCCAGCCAACCCTCAGATCTAAGCCCTTCCAGGGAGGGACCACCAACACCTTACCTGGGTGACCTTTCTGAAATCTAAGCAGCCAGGTCCAGAGGAGAGGCAAGGGCTCAGGATGATGGCCAGAGGAAAGTCTGGTGTTGGGCATGATTGCCATGGTTCCTAGAGGCATCCATTACCTTCCCAAAATGCAGTTTTATTTTTCCTTGTTAGGTCCCTCCCCATTGGCTTGGAGGTGCAATGCATCCAGCACAGGTGCACACGCTCTTGTGTGTTCCTACAGGATTGCTTCCACAGCCAGTACCCATGGTTGCTGGATCGTGAGCTTGCTGTGCCCCCAGCCACCACTAGGAGCCACCAGAGGCCAGGATTGATGTCCTCCTCCCTCCCAGGACAGGACAGCAGTCCTCTGGATGCTCGAACCTGTCCTCCTCCAGCCAACTCCCAGCAACCTGCATGCGCTTATATAGAGAGAATGAGTTGATCATGTGATCAGCTCATTCTCTACATAAGTGCAAGTAATATGATTTCAGTCACAAGAAGGCAGCGAGACATGGGGAGGGCAGTCTGCACTGGCTGCCTTTTGTTTACATTTATATATTGTTGAGGTGCAGGTAGGTGTGTGGGGAGGTGGGGGCTGCTGTGGCTATGGGGGAGAACGAATGGATGGACCATGGGGAGGACTTAACCTTTAACTTAGTAATGAAACCCAGGAGGCCGCAATGGAGGCAGGTGTGGGTTGTGCCAGAAGCTCCCCAATGATTTTGCTGCTTTTTTTAACATAGTAAAGTGGTTGGGGAATTTGGGGAGGAGGGGGTTTTCTGTCTGAGGGTGGGGAAGTGGGGTTATATTATACCCCAGATACAGATGAATAGTGAACTATTCTTTATTTGGATTCGAATAATGAATAGCTCATTATTCATGGTATCCGTGGAAATAATATTCATTATTCACATAGCCCTATTAGTTGATTCTCAAATTATTTATTGAATAGGTACCATTGTACCATAATAGATTGAATCTCTTCAAGCCATCATGATAATCTGTGTAGAGTTCCCCAGGGTTTCATCCTGGGCCCATTTTCTTTTCACTTTATTAATTCAGCCATTAACAGTTGGACCCATTCTACTATGTCTATTTATGTGGATGATGCTGTATTATACCGTATTGATGATGATTATTCCCTGGCATTGAAGAATGCTCAGGATGATTATTTCCATTTTCAGAAATGGCTCATCTCCAGGCATATGGTGCTCAATACAAAAAAGACCAAGTAGATGATTTTCTCTGGCCCAGGGTGGAACTCCCCCACCTGCCACCTGTGGTAGAGCTGAAGAGTGCTACCACAGAGGAAGTCAAAACATTTCAATACTTGGGCATTTATCTTGATTCTCATTTGACTTTTGAATCCCATGTAAATTTCTTACATAAGTCTCTTCCTCAAAGATTAGGAATGTTATAGAGGGTACTCCCCTTTCTAACTAATGGGTCTAGAAGACTCTTGACCCACAGTTTTCTATTTAGTCTGTTAAATTACAGTATTAATATTTATACTGCTACTACAGCTAATATTTTGGGTCAGTTAAGGGTATGGTTTAACTCAATTTTAAGATTCTTGACAGGTGCCACCCTCATACTCACTCTTGTGATTTACTTAGGCTCTCAGGTTGTATTTCCTTCTACAGTAGGGTTTGTTTTAAGTCAGCCCAATTTTTTAAGGGTTTTGTAGGTTTGTTGCCGAATTCCATTTTTTTTATTCTTTCCTAAGGCATAAAATGAATATGGGACTCACTCCCAGAGTACGTTAATCTTTTCAATTTCACTGTGTAGGAAATCAGTTGGGCAGAGGTCCCTTTATATGCAGGACCATTATTTTTTAATTCCCTCCCTTCTCACCTGGTTAAGTGTACTTCTTTATTTACTTTTACAAAACTTTTATGGAGATGGCTTTATGATAAGGATGAATTTAATTGTTTTGTGATACAGTAGAAGCTCGTTTAAGGGGACAGATCCATGGTGAAGTACAATAATCATCTCCTTAAAGTGACCGTCTCCTTTATCAGAAGAGCTACCGGATGAAAAAAAAGCAAAATCACAAAGTGATACTGTACAAGAACACACATCCACACACGTTCAAAACATTCAGCAGACACCACACATTTAGTGATTACAGTTCTTTTAAAGAACTAGTGCTAGTTGTCTTTACTGTAATCTTTATTATTGTTTAAACAATTTCTTAAAAACATTCACTTAGTTGTAGTTGAGTAGGTCAATCAGGTTGATGATGTAGGTCCAGATGCCTCTTACAAAAAAAAGTGTGTTTTTTTTTTTGTTTTGAATCCATGGACATTTTGCACAGTAGGTTGCTCTTGAAGGTTGAATAGATTCTCCCACCGCATGATCTCCCCATTCTGCAAGCACCAGTCTCGGAGAGGCACAGTATGAGTGAGAGCCTCTTGGGTGAAACTGGTGCAGGGATAACATTATTTACATTGGTGGGGTCCTCGTTGTTATCTGCTGCTTCTTCATGCTAGGATATAGCGTTGCAAATCGCACTAAAAGATATCTCTCCCTCAGTCTGTCTTCCACATCAGTATCCATGAATTGAAGAAACTCTTCCTCCGTGAAGTTGCGTGGAGCACAACATCGGTTAAGGGATTATCCTGTGCTTCATCCCTCTGCTGGTTCTTCATGTTCATCAGCAGGATAAAACCCTGCTTTTCTGAAGCAATTTCAATGGTGCCTTGCTTCACAGCTGTCCAAGCTTTGTGAAGCATAAATATTGCATCTAAAAGATCAACACAATGGGCAAACTCAGTAACCAAGCAGTCTGACCCACTGTCTATGATTCCAACAATATGCTCAGAAAACAAAGACTGTAGTGACCTTTTAGATTTTTATCACCCACACAGTGGTTGTATCAGGCAGGTGGTGTTAGGTGGCAGGAATTGAATGTTTATGTTCGTGAACTTTCCAACAAGGCTGAAAAGGTGGGCACTACAATTGTATACCAGCAGCACCACCTTTTGCCATCTATGCTGCAGCATCTTGTTCCATCTGTCCAGCCATCCCTGAAAAAGATAGGAGGTCATCCAGGCATTTGCTGAATTGACATATGTGACAGGAAGTGCTGTTAGATTTTTTGGGAGGCAGTGGGGGCTCTTGCTCTTACCAATGATGAGGAGAGGTAATTTTTCTGTTCCTAACATATTGAAATAACACAAAAGGAAACCCTGTCTTTAGCCTTTTTCCACCAAGCAACTATACATCCTTTTCAATGTTGCCCCTATCCAGATAGCCCTGTAAAATACATTGGTTTCATCTGTGTTGAAGATGTCAACTGGGGCATAGTTGGTAGAAGGACAGGAGCACATTTCATATCCTCTGCTTCTTGATGCATCATCTGCATCCATTTGTTCGCCTTGTTCTTTCTGGCAGACAATGTTATGTCATCTCTTCCAGTGAGACAGCCAAACATCTGTGGCCTCAAAGTCATCTTTCTGTAGATGGGTGGCAATCTCCTTGGCTTTTTTCTTAAGGACAGGTCCTGAGATGCATGCCCCTTGGTAACTGCAGTTGCAAACCACTGATAGAGGGTATCTTCCACCTGCATATCTTTCCCATCTCTTTTCTCTTGCAGGATGGGTTTGCATTTGCCAGCAGTCAGACTGCAGGTTGTTCTTTTTACCTATGCATCCTACCTGGCTTTTCACAATTCTGAATTCTACAGCTACTTTGCCATGGATGCCTCTGGCTGCTGCAATGCCTCAATAACTTTTATTTTTTGGCCAGAGGCAGATCAACTCTTTCTGAATACATAGTTAGGACACACTGGGGAACAGGAAAAGAAACCTCCTTTAGCTCCTACTGCAACTCCATCTGTAAGGCAAAGCTTCCAGCACAGTAAACAGTGATGTAGTTCTCAAGTTTTATGACCTGCTTGACCAGATACACAGGTTTGAACGAGCTGCAAATGAGCTGCAATTAGCTCTTAAAGTGGCAATCACTTAACAATGAAGTTGTTTTAAGACAAGTATGACGAGGTGGACAAATAAAAGTCCCCTTAAAATGAATTTGCCATCCCCAATAAAGAAAGCAAACAAAATAGGAATGTATGGCCACTTAATCAGTGACTTGAAGGAGGACCCCTTAAACCAAATGTCCACTTAAACTGCATTCTGATTAAGTGACTTGTACTGCACAGTAATTTTATGGCAGTCATTGACTGAATATTATTGTATTGTTTTTTCTTTTATGTTTAACCTGTGTTTGAAATAGTTTCATATGTATTGTTACTGTAAATGTGCACTTGTTGCATATGAAAATGGCAGATATGCTCATTATGCATACAAGAATAAAAAATGAAATGTGTATTTGCTTTGATTTGGTAAAATATAAGGCATTCAAATCAATATTTCTTTCAGGGTTACTTCAGCATTACAAGCAGTTACAAAAAGTATGATCTAATACTTGATCATGAGCCTTGCATGAAATCCTCACTACTGGAATTAGAATTTTGCACTGTTTGCATGTGTAGCGCAAAATCATTTTGATGAAAAAACAAAATACTATAAAGGTTTTCAACTCTTATACCATTGTCTCCATTGCCTTTTTACATCAAGGGATACATAATATGGGAGAATTAAGAGACGAAAGCGCTATATGAGAAAGACATGCTAGAGCTGCTGTAAGTCTCTCTCCCTCTCTCTCTCTCTCTCTCTCTCACTCTATCAAACAAAGCAAAGTTTATACCATTGTAAAACCTGCGAGCAAACAGCAAGGTGAAATATGGAGTCAGATTCCTCCAAATGATTTTGGAATAGGCAGGCTTACAGTGCAAAGTTCAAATCCCAATGCAGTACTGAAAATTTCAAGCCTTTCTCGTGATCAAGTATTAGATCATAATTTTCATAACTGCTGTAACTTTGAAGCAACCCTGAAACAAATACTTAATGGAACTATGGATATTATATTAAATCAAAACAGACATGCACTTTTTTTTTTCAAGATTTCCTGTATGTAACTATAATTTCTTGACTGGTCACTCCAGCCTATTGCAAGACACTGTCAGTATCATTCAGACAGGAGATGATGTAGTGCAGAGGAGATGGATAACATGCCATAGTTAAAGAAAACAAGAGCACCACTGGTTATGAGCCTAGGAAGAACAGGTGAAGACAGAGCAGCTGCAGAAATGCAGCCCTCTCAAAGTGTTGATTCAGGAGCATTGCTTGAGACCAACAGTCAGTTCTGCAACACTGTAAAGTATTAAAATCCTTGTGAGCAGAGTGCCACAACAAAGGTAGACGTAATAGGGTAGCACTGTGTGGCTAGGTAGAAGCCATGCATGTGATGAGGAATACTGGAGTGAAAGTCCTCAGCAGAAAATAAGGACTAAGAGATCACTGGAGGTTAATGGCTTGGGAGAGCAAGGGAAGGACAAGGCAACGAGATTGAGGAGAATAGCAGAGGAAAGACACAGGAAAGCTAGGCAGTGATGTCACT
Organism: Neoceratodus forsteri; assembly: GCA_016271365.2. NCBI lineage: Eukaryota > Metazoa > Chordata > Ceratodontiformes > Ceratodontidae > Neoceratodus > Neoceratodus forsteri. Next base: position 197,954,796 of record CM028137.1, read on the forward strand.
GAGTGCAGACCTGGAAAAAGATGAATGAACAGCAAAACAGTGAGCAGGGAGATAGCAGAATGAACTTAAGCCCCAAAAAGAAAAAAGAAAGGAGAACAGCCACAATAAGGTATGAGGGAATGTGGGAGGGAGGAAGGTGTGGATGGGAGAACAGAGGGAGGCACAGATGTTGGAAAGTGGCAGGAAAGGGGAGCAGGGAAAAGAGCAAGATGGAAGGAAAGGAAACAATGAGCAACAGGAGTGAAACAGGGATAAAGCACAAAAAATTGGGAGACAACAGAAGAAGGCACAAATGGCCGCAAGTGGCAAGACAAGGGAACCATGAAGGAAGAACAGGGAACAAGCAGGCAAAAACAGAAGCAGCACAGGCAAATGGGACAAGGCAAAATGGGGAGGGGAGATGGGGCACCCAAGAATGGTCATGGATGGTGAGAAGGGGCAGGGGAACAAATGAGGAACACAGGAGAGCAAGACACACACACACACACACACACACAAAACAGCAAGGCAACAGACAGAAAGCAAGGGGTCAGAGAAGTGAAATACAAAGAAGCAGGCTGAAGTACAGCCACTGCTCACTGCAACCCTAAAAATCGAATATGGACTCCCCATTGTAAATAACTGATGTTGTACCAGGATTGAACTTCTAACCAAGCAATGCAGTGCAACTTCCAGCTGATTGATTTCTTTTCTTTTCCATTTAGTCATTTAGCATACTTTATTGAAAATTCAGAAAAAAAAAATACAAGGAAAAGTCATAACAATAAACAACACAAACAGAACAACAAGCTACCATAAGCAGTAAAGAAAAAACAACAAATCCAGTCCTCACCTCCTCCCCTACCACCCCAATCCCACCAAATTCCAGATCACAAATCATAGGTGACGACAATAAAATGAAAAACAAAGTGGAAATCTCTGTCCTAAAAGACTTTATATAAAAAGAAAACTACTAAAAATGGGTAACAGAAATAGATGGTAACAGGCAGAACCAGCCACTACACAGTTCCATCCTCAGGCAATTGTGAGCGCTCTGAAGTAGGGAGCAGAGGAAGAAGAGGGGCCCAATGTGACATAAATTTATCATGCTTATCCTGCTGATGAGCAATATGTTGCTCAGTTTCAAGGGCCTGTAAAATCTAGGCATGCCAATCTCAGAAGGAGGACATGAAGTCATCCAGCCAGTGTCAAACTGTGACAAATTTGGCCATAATTCAAATAAAGACATGAAGGCCCTGTGAGGACCAAAAACCAGCAGGATAGTAGCCTACCAAACAAATCTGTGGAGTGAAAAAGAGTCTAATCGTAAAAAGGTCAAAGGAACTGCAGAACACATTTCAAAAGGCGAATCTTGGGACAATCCCACAAAATACGCCTCAAACTCCCTCAGTCCCCCCACAGTGGAAACAGGATTGTGAGCTAGATCTGCCCATCCTAAACAAATGAAGGAGGGTAAAATATAAGTTATACAGAACCCAAAATTGTAATAGTCTGTAACAATCTTCTTTATAAACTTAAAAAGCTCTCTCCAAATTGATTGCCATGTCTTTTCATCCAACCCCAACTCGAGTTCTTGCTGTCAGTAAAACAGATCCTTCTCGGGCTCTTCTTATCTGCTTCCTAGAGTAATACTTAAAGACAGGAAAAGGGGTGGGGCTGCTCTGCTACAGTCAAAAAATCCTGTAGAGCCTATTAGGCTTCTCAGACCAAGGGGGAGGGCCAAGGAAGGAAGCCATCACCTTAGAAAGCTGCATGTGCTTAAAAGGATGAAAGAGGGGGATATCCAAATGAGACTGGAGGGTGCTGGCTAGGATGATTTTTCCCTTATCAAATTGGATAAAGACAGGGTGTTGAGGGAGGGACAAAAGTTAGAAGGTATGGGCCAGATAGCAATTACCTCTCTATTACCACTGCTATAGTTTCTTCTTGTTGCAAATCAGCTCATATCCTCTCCTTATTTAAGTCGGGGGACCCATGCAATTTAAATAACTATAGGCCCATTTCTATCCTGCATATCCCTCTAAAGTCTTTGAAAATTGATTTATACACAGCTAAAACACCACATCAAAACCTATTCTTTCTAAACCAGCACAATCTGGCTTCCGCCCTAATCTCACAGCACCGCCACTGTGTGTTGGCCAGTTACCAATGAATGGGTCTCTGTTATGGATTCTCAAGAAGACCATGGGAACTGTCTTCTTAGACTGTAATAAAGCATTTGACACTGTAGATCACAACTTATTAGTGAGTAGAGTTGCCAAAATAGGCACCACCCCATCCACCACTCAGTGGTTTAACAGTTAGCTATCAGGAAGGACTCAGAAAATCAAAGCAGGCAGCTTGTTCTCAGCCTCTATGCCAATTGTTAGGGGAGTCTCGCAGGGCTCCATCCTAGGTCCTGTTCTTTTCTCCGTATATATCAACAAGCGTGACTTATATATTTATTTATTTATTTATTTCATTTTTGTTGACCGGGTAAGTGCACTAGACAAATCCTGCCTATTTTCAGGCATGACCGGGGAGGTGGATATAGATGAATGGCAACTGACCTTGAACCAGATTAAGCTGTTGGTGGTATTTTTTGGTGAATGAGGAAATTTGGCCCAGGACACGGGAAATTCTCTTTTCAATAGGGTACCATGGGATCTTAACATCCACCTGAACTACCACCAATCCAGGCAGATGGGACCTCGGTTTAACATCTCATCCGAAAGACTGCACCTCAGAAGTGCAGCACCCCTCTATGCTGCACTATAGTGTCACTACTGGGATATTAACCTGCTTCAGATGTGGGAACTGAACCCACAGCCTTGATCTCCTGGCTCTCAGAGGCGAGTGTGCTACCTACTGAGCTACTGACACTGATCTAACTGATATAACCAAGTCAAATCTGCATTTCTTTGCAGATGATACAGTTCTTACACAACTGGCTGAACATTGTCTGAAGTTAGGACACACTCCAAGCTGACTTTGCTCAGCCTGAATCTAATCTTATTATTACCAAACTTAAACACCAAGAAAACTAATGCCATGGTCTTCTCTTCAATATTTTCCTCCGCACCTTCACCCACCCAAAGATTTTATTGTTACCTCCTTAGGCTAACCTTGGAAGTCATCTCTAAATTTAAATATTTTGGCATTTGATTAGACAACAAGCTTTCCTTTAACAATCACCTTGATGAGCTGTCTAGAAGACTAAAACCATACTAGGTTTCTTGTTCCACAACAGGTCTTTCTTTCCGATAGAGACCAGAATCAGGCTTGTTCAGGCCACATTCCTCTCCCTACTCAACAACGGGACATAATCTACCTCTTCTACAATTACTAACCTAAACAAATTGGATGTCCTCTATCACTGTGCTCTGTGTTTCATTACAAACTCCTTGTATAGAACCCACCATTGTGATCTGTACGCAGCTGTTGGTTGGATGTCGCTTACTATTAGACGTATGCTCCATGCTGGTATTTGGACCCTAAAGCTTCTCCTGCATAAACTCCTGAGCTACCTAACATCTCTCATCCACATCTCCCACAGTGCTTACTTACTTAGGAAGTCAGATTTTATCCTCCTTGACATGTCCAGGACTTGCACCTCCTTTGGCAAATGTGCCATTTCAACTGCCCTTCCAGTCATCTGGAATCAGCTCCAATCTTCACTGAAACTATCCAACGTTATCTCCATCAACTTCTTTAAAAGGCTAGCTGCTGATAAAATAAAAGATGCTTGCAGCTGTTTTTAAACTCTGACATCATCATTATTCCCCACCTCACCCTCCCATCCAACTGGAACCAGCTCTAGTCCCCATGAAAGTTGTCTAGCTCTAGCAATTGACTTCTACCCCTGCTTGCACTATGGTGGCCTATCAAATGATCCTTGCAGCTGTTCTCACAAATCTTCTTCTGCACCTTTTTCTTTTCTCCTATATTCTGCCCTCCTTACCCTCTTCCTTTTCCTCCCAACCCTAATCTCCCTTTATCTGTTGGTTGACCTTTATCTTTCTTTTTTCTTCACCTATCTTCTTTATCCCCTCACTCTCTCTGGCACCCCAGCCCCCTAGCCCTCTACTTGCTTCCCTTTCCCCTCTTCCTTTAACTACTACTTCTTATATTAACTTCTCTCTCCGTAATCTATTCACTTTCCACCTGCAATGCTTCTTTCCAGATGTATGCTTATTTCTAAACTGTTATATCCTAACTTGAGTATTATGCACCATATGGACCGGAACTGCACTTTATTTGTTGTTATGTTTATTTACTATATGTACTGTGTATTTTTTGTCTGTATACATGCCTCAGGACCTCCTTGTGAATGAGCTTGCTCAATGAGTTTCCTGCAATAAACTTGATCTTGAACTTGAATTAGAAGGTTGGGATTGCCAACAGTTAGCTGAAACAGGTTGCTGCAACAATCCAGATTCAAATGAATACACATTTGTCAAAGGGCTTTAAGGACCAACTCAGGAGAAACAAGTGGAGTGACTTCAAGGATACCCAAACAAGATTCTGACAACAAACTATTCAAAATCTGACTCTGTAGGTGACTACAGGAAAGGCTGCTGTATTCATTAATGCTAAATTACATTTACATAAGTTACCTAAATGGGGTTCCTGTGCATTTGAAAATTGTAAAATCAGCCTTCCAATTTCAAAAAAACTGTCTTACCTGCTTCCTAAAATGGCCACCAAATGTGTTATGTGATGACACCATTGGAGTCAAAGCAAGAGAGATATATGGCTCTCTATAGTACTAACTAGTTATTTTTTCCCTTTGTATAGAATTGTTTCACCCAAATGGTCAAAACCATGTGCATTATTTTGTATAATACACATGTTAGGCTATGGTTCTGTTCATTGTGTTTACTTTCACATGCTGAAAATGTGTTTTAATCCAACAGACTTTCTCTGTGGCAAACCACAGTGCAGTAGAAATCTTGAATAACCTGGTGGCCTAGTGGTTATGGAGATCCAGGATGTTACAATGGGGTGCTAGGGGTGGTGCATGCTTAATATGCACTTTTAAAATTGTTATTAAACCTTTATATTTTCTGCTATTATTCTTTTCTAGTACTTTTTTGACAGAACCTACAAATGTAATCCATAGTTTGAATGTAAATATTTGTGTAATCAATAAATCAGACTTATTCAACAAACTGAAATGTAGCAGCAGTAAGCAAGTATGTTACTATGTTGGGAGTGAGCCACACCTTTCACCATCCCCTACAGCCACCACTTTTTTTGTAGAAAAGTTCTTGTGCAGTCCAGTGTTAGAGTTCATACTTTCTAAAACTCAAATATATGCTTGTCTTGTTTTCATTTTCCGTGAGAAATAATAACAATAATAATAAGAATCAGCATTTATATAACGGTTTTCATACACATTGTATCCCAAATTGCTTTACAAGCAACACTAGACTGGTAGGGAAGTGACTGAACATGTAGTGGCAGCCATTTCATACATTAATATCCACACACAACCGTGGACAATTGAATGGACAGTTTTTATGGGAAGGGGAATGTTGGCCAGGACAATAGGGTCAGGTAGTGATCAATGTGCTGGCAGCCCCACATCTTATTTTTCACAGTAATCTGCCCATATTTCTCTCCTTCTGTCTTCCCCCTTCCCTGAATATAGCAGTACCTTGCAAGAGTGTCCTTCTCAGTCCCCCTCTGCTATTCATTCTTCACTATTCCTCCTTACACAGAAAACTCGTGAGCTCATCACCCTTCTGCAACATGAATGCAAGTAGTACAATCCCTGTTTTATTTTTGACATATCAAATATAAACATGTCTTTCCTGTAAGTGTGGCTCATAGCAGCAGGGAACAAGGGATGACAGGCTTTCCTATCCTTAAAAGATCTAGGCTACCTTTGATTAGGAACTATTAAATGATGGGTGTGCACATCATTATGCACGTCATATAATACTGCCTAATCATAGGTGGCTTAGATCTTATATGGATAGGAAAGCTTATTTTTCCACTTGTGCTACCTGTATCAGCCTGGCTTACCAGAAGATCATGTTTATTATTAATATGTAAATATAACACGGGAGACTGTACTAAACACATTCATGATGTGGAAGGGTAGTGAACTCACCAGTTTTTGGTGTAGGAAGCAGATGAGAAAAATGAATGCCCAGAGAGGTACTGAAGAGGCCATTCCAGTAGGGTACAGCTATATTCAGGTTAGCTGAAGACATGAAGGAGGACGCTGAGCAGATCACTGTAAGATCTGAAATGTGGGCTGCCAGCATCGTAATCACTACCTGACTGTGGATGAGAGTAGCCAGTGATGACAAATACTCTGAGTGGCAGAGCTGCACCTAAACTGTTACTTGAATTCAGTGTAGGCAGATTATCCTCTTGTGGGGGGGGGGATGTTGACGTTTGTTAGGACAGTACTGAGGGAGTTGTGTATAGCTCATTCAAAATTTGGAAGGGTGGTAGCCAGCCAACTCACATTATGGAACAGAGTACAGAAAAGTTCTGGAGAAGAATTGCTGGGAACTGTCCTTCGAGGTTCTGCAGATCACAGGTAAAGGAGTAGACTGACACTGGCAGTCAGGTGGATTCGCTCAAGGTATGAATATGCCTCTCCTGCTAATAATATTGCTATTCATTTTAAGTGTAGCCCTTATGAGGGCATGAACAGCAGTTTTTTTCTGGTGGGTCATGATGCTTATTGCTTGGCCCTCCAGGAAGACCTAGTTGTTGGTTAATGGGGTGGGAAAAAACACAACAGGGAACTGTACATACTACATTCACTGTGCAGAAGGGTGGTGATCCACTCAATGTTTACTCTGGGAGCAGAAGTCAAACATTGAGAATGTAGACTGGAGAGTGATTTGGGAGGCATTTTTAACAGTGCCAGCTGATGATGCATATCAGTATAGATGTGTACAACTCTCTGAGGTACAAGATTACAATCAGAGGCTTGATAATTCTCTTCATGAAACCGCAAGCTCATATGAGGCCCCAGGCATTACTAAGGACAGGGTATGGATGGAGGGGTGTTCAATAGAAGGCAGGCTAGGTGCAGGGGCCTCACATGGAAAAAGAAAGCCTTATTTGTGGATTACCAAGAAAGTATGAGCTTTGGAACTGAACAAGACTGTACTTTGCTGTGTGACCTTGAGCAAGTCACTAAACATCCTTATGCTCCCAGGCCACATCTGTAAACAAGCTTTCAGCTCAGTGTGTCTCTCTGGTTAACAAAAACAAAATTCAGTGCATCATATAACCACTAGATCATCAGGTATTTGAAGTGTTGTACTGTAATGCAGTTTGCCAAAGAAAAAGTCAGCTGGATTGCAAAACATTTTCTGCAAGTTAAAGTAAACAAAATGAACAAAATCATAGCCTAACATTTGTAATGATCAAAATAATCCACAAGTTAATACATGGTGTTGATCATTCTGGTACAACAATTCAAAATAAAGAGGAAAGAAGGACTAGTTAGCACTATAGAAATATGTGGATCTCTGTTTCTGGCTCCTATGATGTCATCATGACTCATCACTTAACACACTTGGCAGACATCTTAGGAGAAGCCAAGGCTGTTTTTGAGTGAAAGGCTGATGTTTGCATTTTTCAAAAGCTATGAAACTGCATTTGTTATTTACATAAATGCAGTTTTAGCATAAATGTAAACAGCAGCCTTTACTTTACCTTGCTATGAAGACAGATTTTGGAGTTTGCAGTTTTAAAAAACTGCCTGTTTAGGTACCCTTTAAGTAAGACCTGAGGCTTAAGATACAAAAGGTTTCTAAGAGCAAGCCAATTCTGTCCACAAAGGTGCATTTCAAGTGCCAGCCATAACAGACAGTAAGTCTGATCATTGGGAGCAGCTGGAGGGTTACACCATTGAAAGACCTTACTGCAGTGTATGGTACAATAATACAAAAAGAAACTGGGCAGCTAAAGGCCACCAAATGCCTTGGGAAGGGCTAACTTTGAATAACCCAAACAGGAGACTCCCCCTTCCACAGGAAATGTGTTGACATGATTTCTAGGTGCCAGAACCAGGTCTTAGGGAGATAGGGTCCAATCATAATCGGGGGTACATTACTCTTGGCAGAATATTAATTTCGATGACATCCACCCTCACCCAGAGGGAGAGGGGGGAGTGCCATCCAAAGCTGGATGTTCAACTTAATCACCTACAGCAAGGGGGAACAGGTTGCAATTGACTAATTAAGATAGCGAATGGGTCACTTTGATCCCAAGGTAGGTAAGATCTTTAAGTTCCCAAGCTAGTCCTAAATCTTTCACCAAGTGTTTGGGAACCAAGGGGTTAAGGAGCAAAACCCTGGATTTATCTACATCCAGTTTGCAACCAAAAACTTGGGAGAACTTATGAATCTCCCTCAGAGCTGCTGGGATGGAAGTCTGCAGGTTTTCTATATGTAACAGTAAATAGTCCACATAAGTGGAAATCTTATAGCTGGAACTTCCCACCAAATCCCCCTGTACACTAGAATTAGACTGCATAGAATTCAGAAGGGGATCTGAGTAGAGATATAATACAGCTGATTGATTTATGACCCACCAATCTCCCATTAACCATTCTGACAAAATTGATAATTCAGTACAAGTGAACTACAAATACAGTTCTAGATACACCAAGGCACAAACCTCCAAATCTGTGGTTAGCTCAGTTGTAGAGTAAAGCATGGCCTTGTGTGTGGATGATGATCCATTCTGAAAGATGTTTCCTAGTCTGAGCTGTCACAAACTCACTCTTTAGGGTCAGGTCCACTAAGCTCACAGTGCCCACCTCTAAGTGCAATCCATGACAGGGACAACAGTGATACCATCTTCAAGTCCTTTCAGAATGCTTGCCAAGGTCATGACTGAACACCCACCACAAGGACCCAGGCGCCCCTCTAAACTCTGGATAAAGGTACAATGCCAGTCTAGAGTCTTGTAGCCAGATATGAGCCTTCTTGGTTTTTACACAAATGGGAAGATCCATGCATCACACTCTCTTGAGTAGCAGTGTGCTCCTGATTTCATCTTCTCCAGCAGGACACACAACAACCTGGTTCAAAATCCCTACAGTCTTTTCCTTAAGACTTTGATATTCTCCCTATCTTTATCCAGATGTCCCTTACAGACTCTTGATCAATTGGTTGCTTATGAAGGCACCCCTTAGCAATAAAAGTTTGTCACAGATTATGTATAACTGCCCCACAACTCACACACGAGTAAGAAATCTCGCTCCAGCAGATTTCTTAAAACAAATGTTTTTTTCTTACTAAAATAGTTAATAATCATACAGTTACAACTAAAAGATGCACTGATTTGGTCACTGAATAACATAAATAAAAGTAGAAAAATATACATGAAAAATGCACCTTAACTGTTTTCTAAACTCTACCTTAAGTCCATAGTAAATTGAAATCCAAAGAAAGTAAATGAAACATGTAATTTCCTCTGTACTGGCAGTCTTGGGTCTCAGCAGTTTTGCTTCTTGTGTCAGAAGAAGAGTGCCCCTTGCAGATGATCAGCAAAAATGAGAGAGAGTGGCTCTGGCTCAATTCCTTATATAGCCGGGGGCATCCTGCAAAATCTCTGTCTTGTGCTAAAAGGGTGGCCTTCTCTTGTAGGCCAGTAGATGTCACTTTTGCGCTTTCTCAAAATTGTCTTATTAAGGTTCTGACATCAAGACTTCCTGGCACATATAATAATCATGAATATGACTTCAGAATTAAATCTTTGATGTCTCAGTATAACTCTATGTAAGCTAATTCACAGTGTCCTATCAAGAATGGCTATTTGCCAACATCTTATATAACACATCCAGAGCTCTGAAGTGACTACTTTGCAACAGGGAATGGTTTCTTCCCATACCTTTAAGAGTTTTCTTACCACTGCTTCCCTCAATTAAGCCCAGAAGGCATTTTCACTCCTAGAAGTGTTATTTCAGGATGCCTGCTACTAAAAGCCTGTCCTTTTCAGTTCATAGAGTGATGTCAAATATTTTTGCAAGACAGTTCTCTCCCTTGAAGTGATTTGGCTTCCTGACTAGCAAGCTTCCTCCTCAGATCAGAGGAAGATCAAACATTTTAAAAATCCAGTCTCTCTCTCTCTTTCTCTCTCTATGTGACCCTGTCATCCATTTTCCTTGAGGCAGTTTGAACATACATAAAATATAATAGAATATAACACTATATATCTGTACATCAGACTGGCAGTGGCATACA